>BROG01000194.1:330000-930000 GCA_030159075.1 Atrina japonica | reverse complement strand
TTAAGAATTTTATGCCCGTATATATCTCTTTTTTGTTATTATATATCAATCTAAGTATTAAAAAACGGAAGAACCATTTAAAAACCCCACAACAATTGCCCCTTTAAACCCATGCTTTTGATAACTACTTGATGAATTCTAAAAACAAAAAAAATCTTCATTTTTACCATACAATAAGTATATGAAACAATTAAGTGTTTAAAACGGTACTGTAGATTCAGATTTATGCATTATATTCACATATAAAAGGTATTAAACCCGCTTTGTATATGATGGGATTACATCAGATTTCTCCCCTTTACGTTTTGTCAATTGATAATGACAATTTTCATTCATTTGTCAATGAAATATATCCCAACGAACTAGAAATTAAAGACACTACAGAGTCAAGCATACACACTTCAATTTGGACATTTTATTTACTATAGACACACGTGGAATTAACAACCATGCTACAATCGACAAACGCGACGATTTCGCCTTCCCAATCGTCAATTTGCCACATTTAAGTAGTAATATCTCCCAATCACCTGCATATGTTTAAATTCAGATCATGTTCAACATGTGAACATTTCATATACAGAGGTAAAATACTCACTGACAATTTATTGTCACAGGGATACCGCAAATCGCGTGTACGTCAACGTTCCGCAAATTTTATGGCGGTATAATTACCTTGTTTACAATTACTCTGTTTCACTAAATGAAATGTTGTGTCGTCTGTGCCAATTGTGACGAGGATTTATTCCTCATTCATTTCATTGAATTTGACTTTTGACTCGGAGCGGGTGTGACCGGTCAACCGAGGATGCTTACTCCTCCTTTTGGCACCTGATCCCACCTCCAGAGGTCCGTGTTTGTCCAATATTAACTTGATTTGTATATTGGGCACTTTGAAGATTAATACTTTGGTATATGTGACATTTATTATATATTTATTTTCTTTTGAGTAAAACGAATAAGACCACATTGTAGGATGGACGGCTAAATATGTATGTGTGTGGCATATACGACAAAGCTATATAAATTTCATTTTATGGGTGTTTTACTACTTACAGAATGCAGCGCAAAAAATGGAAACTATTTTCTCTTCCCATATATATGCTGTTGTTATATTGTTGTTTAAACCCACTCAGGAATCTTTCACTCATATGTAGACGTCGCCATATGCCGGTGAAGAGCTTCAAGTTTTGGCCTTTGCTCGGCACTTTCGGCAATTGAGCAGTGAGGGTTTCTTTACCCGACACTTACTAAAGTAGTGACTACTCAACCGAAGGACAGGAAACCGAACTGCCGCCAGCTGGACTCGAACTAAGGACCTCGCGACCAAGAGTCGAGTGCGCTTCCGACTGAGCCAGGACGGCTCCTCTTCTCAAATAATGTAGATGATAATATAAAGATAGTTATATTGAAATCTATAATATTTTATTGAAAGTCCATTAGAAATCCTTTACAGGGTCTATGAAAAAAATTAAAAACTAATAAAAAAGATGACATAAAGAATATGTCTTGATCTTAAATATCGGACTATAGCAAATACTGATTCTCATAGCATCATCCAACAGTAGAGGAGAACAACGTCCTCTTCATCAGTGAATGCCGCTGATTATATAAACGAACTTTTAATTATCTAAATATTTTGTGCACAGAAACAAACTGTGTATTAAATATTAAGTGTATCGAGAAATCTATCTGAAATGGGGAGATAAATAAATATTCCATTTAATGTCACTGTTAAATTATAGGGCATAACATGGACATAATACCCAAGGTGTTCCGATGAACTGGCCGATATAAATCGCATTTGTTGTACACTTGAATATTACACTCCAGTAAATAGATGAGATGACGCATTGTTTATATCTTAAATATCCAGTTCTACTTTAATTTTGTCTATATATGCGCATGTTGTTTATCCTGTTTTGAATGCCTCCACGTTGTTTAATATCATAAAATACAATTTTAATCCGTTCTTTTTTCATATCATGAATTTTCATTTCCACAATATTTCATGTCATAAAAAGCCCAACTCATTTAATAGCGTTGTTATGAGAAATTCTGGCTTCAAAAGAATGGACGATGGAAATGTTTTCTTCTGTTGCAATCAAATTTTTTATTTTTTAAATAATTCAATTTTTTTATAAAGCTAGCCTTTTCATTGCTTTATGACCCGTTGACTTAAAATGAAGCTAGATTACGATGACGCATGCGCACTCTTCGGTCGATTGTCGTTTCGATCCAGTTTTTTAATGCTTCCTAACTTAGCACTTTTGGGTCTCACAGGTTGTGATGTATCCTGTGGCTTTTCTTCATTCGAATTCAATTTATTGCCTGAAGATTCTGCCTCTTCTTCTGAACCTTCGATCGCACTCTTCACATTTGATTTATTTTCAGCCATTCTGCCAAAAAGAGAAACATTTCTATATCTGGTATTGAAATACTGATATTCTGAATTCTAACTACAATTTCAACCAGGATAAGTATTGGATTAAACGGGAATATATATATATATATATATATATATATAATTTGGAACTGTCGACCTACGGCACTGACCGCCTGGTTCCCATGCTCGACGTCCTACCACTCTGCCATCTACGTATTCACCAGCCGGGACATGGTCAGTTTGTAGGTGCCCGGGACATGGTCAGTTTGTAGGTGCCCTGTTATTCCCGTGGTTATGCTTTATGCATAATTTATTTACGCAGGTAGTATCATTTGTGATCAAATGTCCATAGGAAATGTTCAATGTTGTAATGATGCTTGGGCTTTATATATATATAAACAATAAACACAAGGTTTCTCCAGTGACGTGAAATTTCCTCAAATAACTGGAAATGTCAGGAAAGGTATATGGACAATTTTTATTTCTGCACTGAAAGATACCTAAATTTCAATTTTCAAATTAGGTACTAGCGTTAGTATCATGTTCCCACTTTTTGATTTACCGGGGGTTTTACCAAAAAGTGGGAAAATGATATTAGTACAAAAGACTCCGGGACAACAGATCGATATACATATGAATTTAGCAATTCAGTTATTTATATATTACTGAACCGCTAGTTCGGTACTATAATATTTTAATCAATTATTAATTTGATGCCTGAACAGTTGATCTATAATAACAAAACATCGTTAACAGTAAATTCCATTAGTGTTGGTGGAATATCAATCAGAGAATGAGAGAATGCACAATAAGTATACCTACATACACGAATAAGTACTATTACCTTGTCGGTAAAATTCTATAAATTTCTCTTGTATTTTCTTTTTCTTTTTTGCATTACATGGTGCGAAATAGACTAACTTGCTAGAAAATGTAGTTTAACTTCCTAAAATATGTATATTATTAATCATCAAGAGTTAATTGCTATGTATCTATAACGTTTTGTCATACTTGTCCATTGCAGCAATGTTTCGTATACTTGTACCATTTGAAAAGCTCATGAGGACACATTTGAAAACAACAAAAGCACGAAAATAAATGAAATTAAAAAATGATATAATAAATGAACTAAATAGACCATCCAATGATGAATGAATTTGATAGATAATTACTACACACTGTAAATGTTCACCGAGATAATTACAGATGTTTGTACAATATATCTTAAGTATAGAGAACGATCTTACAATTGTGACCCATTTCTCACACCAATAAAGTTAAAAACAATACGTACCTGGCACTATGGTGCAATATATTGTATTATTCTGTTGTCTAGTTGTCTAAATGTATATTTCAGTGAAAGGAAGACGACAGTAGGACATCCGGTGATAGTGATTCAACTTCCGTCTGACGTTATTATTTGTACACACAAATGTTGGCACGTCGTACGAGAGCTTTAACTAACACTGATAGATTCTACATCTCAACGGTGTTTATGTACGTGGATTTTTAAGATGGATGTTTAAGATAAAATATGATTTCAGAAATCGCTATATCTGGCAATATTAAATTACAAATTAACTAAACCTGGTGTTTTCTTTATCTTTTCACCTATGATAATCGATTCAATTATTGAACAACTCTGTAAGTTTCGATTTGTTTATTTTATATGTAATATTAACGTCATCCATACAAGCTCATCATTCATTTATTACGAGTCTCAAAACGTCCAATATCTTGTCACCAGTTAACCGATTGTTTTTACGAAGTGTTCGGTTACTCGATCAATAAATCATGGGAATCCAGGAAAGTTTTGCAAAGGGGTGGGGCTGAGGTGACGGCATCATGTATCCATTAAGGGTTATGCGATAAATTGCACAATACACAAAGTTTTTCAAAGATTTGTATAAATTGTGAGAGGTTACTGTTGAAGGTCGGAAGACAGATTCATCATAAAAAGTATGATATTTGGTAGCCCATAGAGACATTTTGGAGCTTACAATAGGTGAGACTGTTTGTCTTGATTTTCAGAAAAATATCAATTAGCTTAAAAACGTAGGTCTTGAGAATTTTCCGACATATCTGCTATATATAATTCTCCTAATGCCCTTGATGAATATTGTGATATATTTAACTTATTTTACAATGTTACAAATCAGTTAGTTCTAACTTTGTGTATTCATGATTAAATTGATAGTTTTTATATTCTTGCACGAGTATCAGATACAAATGAGTTAACCGGTCTATTAATCTATTGTCTCCCACTGGCGAGTAAGTTAACCTTCTCACGGTTACAATGTAAAAAGTAGTGCAAGTAATTTTCAGCTCCCACCATTTTTACATTCGCAAAGGTAATCTTTTTAAAACATGTTTATTTTCAAATTTTGCTAAATATACAAAGACGTGTAATTTAATACATCGTATTTTTGTGTATTCTCAGATAACTTTTGGTTTCATTTATTCCTATGTGCAATGATTTACCGATTTTAGTATTCGATAATCGTATCTTTCGACTAGATTCTACTACTCCCATTATCGAATACTCGTGGACAAGAATTATATATCTGTGTATCTCCTTCAAAAATAATTTTTAGATCATATAAGTTAGAATCAAGTTTAATACCATCTTTGGTTTCTTTTATTTTATCAAAACGGACATAGTGTGGACATTTGTGCTGCGTATTTTGTATGAAATGTTGTGCTGCCAAGATACAGGACGATTTAATCTGATACAGTAATGATATAGAAAGTAATATTTCTACATCGGTTCCTTGATAGCTGGCGTGTCTATTCAAACATTTAACAGACAATTGTCATCCTAGTCTGATTCAGTAACTCGGAGAGAGAGAGAGAGAGAGAGAGAGAGAGAGAGAGAGAGAGAGAGAGAGAGAGAGAGAGAGAGAGAGAGAGAGAGAGAGAGAGAGAGAGAGAGAGAGAGAGAGAGAGAGAGAGAGAGAGAGAGAGAGAGAGAGAGAGAGAGAGAGAGAGGTATGAGTGTGGTGTATGCATAATTGTATTTAAGAGAGGGACTGAGAGTGTATGTAGGAGAGAGTTAATGTATAAGAAAGAGGGAAAGAGATACTTTCGTTTTTGGCATGATTGCTTCGTAAAAACAGACATATTCCAACAATTTGAATGAATTCTACAGATCATTTATACTAGATATGGGAGAAATCAACATGAGACATCGGCAATGTAGACATTTAATTCTACAGATCATTTATAATAGATACGGGAGATATCAACATGACGAGACAGACATCGGCAATGTAGACATCGGCAAATTACATTTAATTCTACAGATCATTTATAATAGATACGGGAGAGATCAACATGACGAGACAGACATCGGCAATGTAGACATTTAATTCTACAGATCATTTATAATAGATATGGGAGAGATCAACATGACGAGACATCGGCAATGTAGACATTTAATTCTACAGATCATTTATAATAGATACGGGAGAGATCAACATGACGAGACATCGGCAATGTAGAGATTTAATTCTACAGATCATTTATACTAGATATGGAAGATATCAACATTTAACGAGATTTATCGGCAATGTATGACGAGATTTAATTCTACAGATCATTTATAATAGATATGGGAGAAATCAACATGACGAGACATCGGCAATGTAGAGATTTAATTCTACAGATCATTTATACTAGAAATGGGAGAGATGAACGTGACGAGACATCGGCAATGTAGAGGTTTAATTCTACTGATAAATTATACTAGACATGGGAGAAATCAACATGACGAGACAGACATCAGACCAGATATGCCAAAAAATGTTATGTAATTTTCTTACGGAAATATCAGATAATACACCACAATGAGTGGAAACTGTTCAATACGGGATTGTAGTCATCCACTAAATGAGTTATGAGGCACATCCGGCTTAGTGTCACAATTTTATCACTTATGATAATTGTTAACACTTATGACATTTAGATGCTACTATCGTTGTATAAATTCAATGTTAATTTCGTTTTGTAGTTTTTTGTATTATATATTAGTATTTATCATTTACTGTTGTTATTCACAGTCAATCATTTATTTATACACGATATCAAACCTTTAAGTGCAAAAAGGACAGATGCTAAGCTGGCTTACGCTATTTCGTGTATCTACAGTTGTGAGAGGAAGTCGGAGTTGTTATAGGTGTACATTAATTACGTACCTGTGAAGTATCGCAATATTTCTAATTCTGATTTATTATTTACATTTAAGTTGTCATTATTAAACAAATAAACCAATTTCTTCGTGCTGTGCTATTTTATTTGTTTCCTTCGGTGAGTTACATGGCGAAAGAATAAACATTTAAGGCAAACAATATAAAAAATTCCAGATACCAAAGTATAAATCTATAGGATGTTCTGGATATAGATACAGATCTGGTGAAAATGGACAAACGCGGATCTCTGGAAATCAAGAGGTGGGATCAGCTGCCATGGAGGAGTAAGCATCCGACCGGTCACACCCGCCGTGAGTCCACAGTCAAGTCCAAATGAAATACGTGAGGAGCGAATCTTCAGACGTCGCAACAACCACCAACGAAAAGGCAACTCAACATTTCACTTAGTGAAATATATAAAACATCTCGGATACCAAAGCATAAATCTTTAGGATGTCCAGAACACAGATACAAATCCGGCAAAAATGGACAAACACGGACCTCTTGAAACCAAGAGGTGGGATCAGGTGCCATGGAGGAGTAAGCATCCCCTGTCGACCGGTCACACCCGCCGTGAGTCCACAGTCGATTCCAAATGAAATACGTGAGGAACGAATCCTCGTCACAATTGGTACAGACGTCTCAACAACCGCCAACGAAAAGGCAACTCAACATTTCACCCAGTGAAACAGAGTAATCGTAAACAAGTCTATTTTAACGACCGTAAAATTTGCGGAGCGTTGACATCCCTGTGTCAATAATATGTCAGTGAGTAGTTTATATATGTATATGATATGTTCATATGTTGAACACGCCCTGGCATATCGGATCATTTGTGAAATATAAACTCCATATGCGGGTGACTGTGGGATATTACTACTTAAATGTGGAAAATTTACGATGGGGAAAGCCGAAATCGTCGCGTTTTTTGGTTTAGTTGCGAATTTCCCGACTGTGTCTATCGTCAGTAAAATGTCTAAGAAACGGAGTAATCCAAACAAGACTATTACACCGACCGTAAAATTTGCGGAATATTGACATCAAACGCGGTTTTCGATATCCTTGTGTCAATAATTTGTCAGTTCAAAATATGGTTTGTCAAAACTTTTTACAGTGGAAAAGTAAAAAGCAACAGACGCTCCCGAACATCGTTATCAACGAAGATATAACTTTTGTGGAGCATAGTATTGTATAAAACAATGACTGTATATAGAGCATGTTGTATAGGGTATGTTGTTTGTATATACTAAGTACTGCAGGTAATGAAAAATGGCTGAATATTTGTGACAAGACATAACTACATAAAGAAGACATAGTATACATGTAACGCTTCATCACACAAGTGCAATATATATTGCTGACAAATACAGTTAATTCACCATAAACCGACACCTTTTGTTATCTAGAAAGTATAGCGCTGTATCGAGTTTGGCGATGAATTGAATTTCCGCAACGTGGGGAAAATAGAGTTACCGTTCTTTGTTATCATAGATATATATTTAATGAACAGAAAACAGGACAACAGGTCATATTAAGTAATTATCTTGTTTATTTAATTTTTTAATTACCTGGTCTTGCTACTGCTGTCTGACTTTACACTGGTGACTCAAGTGCTAAGGTATATTTGTACATTTACAAATAAGATATTATGGATATCTATACCTGTTATATCAACA
This sequence comes from Atrina japonica, assembly GCA_030159075.1. NCBI lineage: Eukaryota > Metazoa > Mollusca > Bivalvia > Pterioida > Pinnidae > Atrina > Atrina japonica. The sequence goes on along the minus strand of BROG01000194.1, from coordinate 921,751 downwards.
AAGATATATTGTGACAACAGTAATTTAGTTCTACGCACTACACATGGGTAGTTATAAGGACTGACCCCGTGCTGATCGTTAGCCACACGTTCTGTATGCTATTCTTTATAAAACGGTCGTAATTGTGGACCTATTGTAAAACAGGCCCCTGCATTGTGTTGAATGTAAAATTGAAGAAGTACCAATCAATAATCAAAACTCAAGTCCATTATAACACAACGAATTAGATGTGCAAATGGTCTCAACATGAAGAACAATTACGAATCCCAAACGGGATAAGACCAGGTGTCCGAAATGTAAGTCATATTTTGATTCTTGTAAAAGCAAATATTATTGTGCAATTGTAAATTTATATTCAATGCTCTAAATTTAAACTGCAAAAACATTTCCAGATTACAGAGCGGTAAATACTGACTACGCGAAGATAAATGGATTTATAGTATAAAATATATGACGGCTGTCCCCATTCAAGAGATAGATATCAAGAAAATGAATATATAATTATGATTTACACACATTTTAAAAAATCTTTTAATGAGCTGTAAATAAAGTGCGTAAGATATTGATAAATGTTTAGGTTATGTACATAAGTCGTCGTGCGCTTCCATTCTTCTACAGTATTTTACAGGCACGGTCATTACTTTTATATTGCCAAAGAATAATAATAATAAAATAATAATAATAAATAATAGCAATAATAATAATAGCAATAATAATAATAATAATAATAATGAAGCTAAAGAAATATACGTGTATTTTCAGTTACCATATCGTTGCTATAATTTTTAAACTGGTTTGTCGATATTACCTTTTGCAGAGGCAAATTCCCATTAATCAGGCGATATTATTTCGCTAGAATTATGATGAATCATTTGGTGAGGTTTATCCTAGCTCGTTGTGATATCAGTATACTATGTACTACGTACACTAATAATTGTATTGTTGTATTGTTTTGTAGCTTTACAATACTAAGATAAAACGAAGTTTCAGAGACTGTTTTCGATACTTCCAAACTTTTAAATAAACATCCAAATTAACCATGAAATCTTATCTACCGTGTTTATAAAGGAAAGAGAAAACACACACATTTTTGTTAAGCCTGATAAAATTGACAGAATAGTCAAGTAAAAAAGATTGAACTACACCACCAATGTCAAGTAAAACATAATGAACTACACCACCAAATGTCAAGTAAAACATAATGAACTACACCACCAATGTGTTACAGTGTTATATCCTTTTATTGTTTTATCGTGAAAAGAGAGCTCAGATGTTGCCCTTTAAGAAACCAAAGGATGAACTTCCCGTTAGAGGCGAATGTTTCTTTTTTCCGGGAGATGGGGTTGCTGCAAAAACAAAGTAAATTCATTTTTTTGTGCAAATTTTTTTATGAACGTAATATTTTTCACATGATGAAAATACAAAAATTCAAAATTTGAAGAATGTAATGTTTATACAGAGGAAGCAAATGAGTATTTCCTTTGATTTTTTACGTAAATAGTTCTCTATTACACTTTGCCAGGTGCATCTGGCCATCTGAGTGAAACATACATTAATGTTATACATCAGTTTAATGCAGTTGTATGAGAAGTTTAAGTAATTAAGTTAGGATACTACCATTCGAGTCGTCAATAATATTGAAAAGTGATAGTGTTCCGCTTGAAGATCCCGCAACCAATAACATGTGTTGTTTATTGGGACTTATGCTCGGTGGAAGATACCTGAAATCGAACATAAGAAATATACATGTTAATTGATTTACATTTGAAGTTTGTGATTTAAGACTAGTTTTTCTCCTATATAACCAATATCTTTTCGTATTCATATGAAAGGGAGAAAAACAAGATTTAAATGGAAAAAATACTTATATCAACAAAGGAAAACAAACTGTTATATGAATATAGTTTTTTATTGAATTTACACTAAAATGATTAAAGCTGGCTACAAGTGTTTATATGTTATGAACGTATTTAAGACATTCTGAAATACATAACTACAGTCAATACTAAAGTCCTTGATGTTGCCACGCCTACCGTGTCATATGATTTAAGTTGCAATCGAAAGACTAACACTATACACTATCATTAATGGAACAATCGGAGATCGACGGAATATAAAGACTGGCATTATTCGGGTTATGGAAAGACCAAAATCATTACTGCCTCTGTTAATAATCAACCAACTTGAATCTAGACATCCACCATTGGAGACTAAACTATCAACTTTGGTCTCTAGGAACACTGACGAAAGTCCTTGAAAGGAATCAGATAATATGTAAATATATGTCCGATGATAATTCCAAATATTTACAAAACCTTCACACTGATTTAGATAACTATATGTCTACCAATGTAAAGTGGCACAGCCGGCTACTGTCAAACTCCAAAACAATACGGTCTATTTTTAAAAAAGGTTGTAAGTCTAATTAACAGAAACAAAAGTCTTGACCATTAAAACATTGGTATTATGTTTATAATATTTATAACCACAAGGACGTTACCACTGCTGATGGACCGGTTATATCCCCTAGGGTAAACATAAACCTAGTACTTGGTATTTCGATATCATTTTGATTGTCTTATATACTAAATAATATTTCGAACTGATAACAACACTTAAATTTTAAATTCTTCTTAAATATAAAATATATCAGATACCAAATTATTAATCCTTAGGATGTCCAGGACACAGATACAAAACCGGCAAAAATGGGCAAACACGGATCTCTGGAAACCAAGAGATGGCATCAGGTTCCATGGAGGAGTAAGCATCCCCTGTCGACCGATCACACCCGCCCTGAGTCCACAGTCAAGTCCAAATGAAATACGTGAGGAACGAATCCTCGTCACAGTTGGTACAGACGTCTCAACAACCGCCAACGAAAAGGCAACTCAACATATCACCCAGTGAAACAGAGTAATCGCAAACAAGTCTGTTCATAACTAGATAGTCATCTTTTTACAGTGTTTACTCTTGAGCGGATTTGGGGTATACATTTATTTAGATTATTGATGACCTTATATGTTACCACTTTCTCTTTAGAAAATAAACAACTCTTTTAGATTGGAGCACATCTGATTAAGTCTAATGACAGAAACGATTGTCTTGAGCATTATAACTTTGGTATTATGTTTATAATATTTATAACCACTAGGTCGTTGCCACTGCTGGTTGAACGTTTGAGTCCCCGAGGGTATACATAAACCTAGTTCTGGTATTTCGATACCAGCTGATAATCTTATACTAAAGTAATAATTCGAACTGATTACACCATTTAAATTCTAAATTCTTGTCAAGTTAAGAAAGTCATCTTTTTACTGCAGTGGTAACCCTGAGACAAAATTTGGCTAAGCATTTAGATTTATTATTGTGCCCTGTATTATATATATATATATATATATATATATATATATATATATATATATATATATATATATATATAATGGAAAACATTGCATTGCACGGATTCCACGCTTTACTGAAGCGACAAGTGACAAATAGCATGACACCTCTACCATGATTTAATTTTGATTCGTTGTGTTTGTAAAAACATATGCCAATTTACCTTGATAGCCCTATATGCTTTATTATACACAGATGAGCACCCAAGGCCATGTCACAATAAAGACCTGACAAAAATCTGGACCCATAGTCACCAAATTACCTCCAAGACTTAACACGAACCTGGACCCAAAGTCACCAAATTACCCCAAGACGTGAACGAATCAGGACCCAAAGTCACCAAATTACCCCAAGACGTAAACGAATCAGGACCCAAAGTCATTAAATTACCTCCAAGACCTAACACGAATCAAAACCCGAAGTCACCAAATTAACTCCAAGACCTGACACGCACTTGGACCCAAAGTCACCAAATTAACCCAAGACCTGACACGAACCTGGACTCAAAGTCACTAAATTACCTTAAGAACTGACACGAACCTGGACCCAAAGTCACATAATTTACCTGGCACGAACCAGGACCCAAAGTCACCAAATTACCTCTAAGACCTGACACGCACTTGGACCCAAAGTCACCAAATTAACCCAAGACCTGACACGCACTTGAACCCAAAGTCACTAAATTACCTTAAGAACTGACACGAACCTGGACCCAAAGTCACATAATTTACCTGGCACGAACCAGGACCCAAAGTCACCAAATTAACTCAGGACCTGACACGAACCTGGATCCAAAGTCACCAAATTAACTCCAAGATCTGGCACAAACCTGCATCCAAAGTTACCAAATTAACTCAAGACCTGACGCGAACCGGGACCCAAAGTCACCAAATTACCCCAAGACCTGGCACGAACCAGGATCCAAAGTGACCAAATTAACTCCAAGACCTGACACGAACATGGATCCAAAGTCGCCAAATTAACTCCAAGACCTGGCACGAACCTGGATCCAAATCACAAAATTAACTCAAGACCTGACACGAACCAGGACAAAAAGTCACAAAATTACCTCAAGACCTGGCACGAACCAGGATCCAAAGTCACCAAATTAACTCAAGACCTGACACGAACCTGGATCCAAAGTCACCAAATTAACTCCAAGACCTGGCACAAACCTGCATCCAAAGTTACCAAACTAACTCAAGACCTGACGCGAACCGGGACCCAAAGTCACCAAATTACCCCAAGACCTGGCACGAACCAAGATCCAAAATGACCAAATTAACTCCAAGACCTGACACGAACATGGATCCAAAGTCGCCAAATTAACTCCAAGGCCTGGCACGAACCTGGATCCAAATCACAAAATTAACTCAAGACCTGACACGAACCAGGACCCAAAGTCACAAAATTACCTCAAGACCTGGCACGAACCAGGATCCAAAGTCACCAAATTAACTCAAGACCTGACACGAACCTGGATCCAAAGTCACCAAAATAACTCCAAGACCTGGCACGAACCTGCATCCAAAGTCACCAAACTAACTCAAGACCTGACGCGAACCGGGACCCAAAGTCACCAAATTAATTCCAGCTTTAGTTCAACACAATTGTGTAATTTTAAGGTAAAACATACAAATTTTAAGCTGCAACTGAAGATATTTGTATATTGATGACATGCAATTGTAAATAATGATGAAAGCTATAATTATAATTCTGTATATGTTTCTGAAGGTAATTACTCATTTTGTCAAATTATAAGTGAGACCCAAATAATTCATGCCAATGATGAAAAATAGAAATGTGTTTCCTATTCAATCAGATACAAAGGAATTTATGATCAAAGGTAAAAATGAAGAAGTACCAATTAATAATCGAAGCTCAAGTTCATTAGAACACGACGAATTAGATGAGCAATGATCTCAACATAAAGAACAATTTCGAATCCCAAACGGGGTAGCACTAGGTGTCCGGAAAGAGTCAGCGTCCTCTGCTAGCATGTCACACCCGTCGCAAATGTACGGGTCAAATTCGGTGAAAAGGTCACGTCTGGTGAAGAGGTCAAGTTCAAAAGCACGATTGGTGAAAGAGAGTCACTGTCTGTGGCCGTGCTTCAGAGTACTATCTAATATTCTTGAGAGGGGGACTTCATAATGTTTAACAATATCCCCGTATCGACCATAAAACGTCTTAAACAACGACTCCAAGCGTTCAACAACGCAACCTTGTGTAAGTAGTATATTGGCGAGTCCTTTCGATATCAGAACAAAGCATTCATAAGAAGAGCATGCCCTTGCATAACGTATAAGTTGTGAAATGAAAACGCCATGGGCAGGAGATGATGGAATATTACTACTTAGAAATATTATAAACATAATACCAAAGTTATAATGCTTAGCAATGGGAAGCTCGTAATATTGAAATCGAAATTGTCGCGTTTGTCATAAAGGGATGTGTGAAGTTGACCGTCCTTTCCAGTCGACAGGAGGAAATCTAGGTAAGAAGAAGATGTGTTGCTTTCTGTCGTCTCATTGATCTCTATCTCAACAGTATATATCTGGCCGAGGTCAAAATAATGCATTAAAGATGAACTGGAGTATTATGGAAATTTGGTACCTTAAGACCCTGAGCTCATCGACGATAAAAAGTGCATTGATCATATCAAGAATATTAACCAATTCAACTAAACCTAAAATCTGATTGGCTAGTCAGGCTAAGATAAGAATTTTCTTAGTTCAATTGTTTTCAATGCTAAAATTGCTCAATCTAATTTAATATTTGCGGTTTCATACGGATTTTAAGAAAAGAAATAAGATCGGGAATTTAAAATTGTTAAAAAGCATTTGTAGATTATACATTTGTAACGGAAAAAAAGAAGTATTTTCACATAGACTATATATATATATATATATATATATATATATATATATATATATATATATATATATATATATATATAATATATATAATATATTTATATATATATATATATATATATATATATATATATATATATATATATATATATATTTATATTTGTATAGTCAAATGATTTGAATAAAACTCAATGGTTCTGATTTCCGAGGGTCTCTGTGGCCGAGTAGTTAGAGTATGATGTCTCTTACTTCTAGTCACCGCAGGTTCGAGCGCTGCCAGAACCTAAGCTGATTTTGTCAGTTTACTTGAGGAAACTGGTGTACTCTTCCCGGGTACCAGGTTCTCTCATCCACCACAGAAACGGACGCATAAGTTTTTGTTAATGTGCCATAACGTTAGTGCTTTGATTTAAAGTTCCATACGAACAGCAACCGGTGGATTTCACTTCTTATGCCGAGCGCTCGACAAAGGAATAGTCATAAGTATTTCTACCATGTTAGATATGACTCGGAACTGGGGATTCCAACATGAACTTTCCACTTGTGAGTCGCATGTTTTATCACTCGACAACTGGAATCCGTTATATGGTTCACGAGGATTAACATACTGCAAGGATATGCCTAGATCATTGTTTAAATCATTGTATTATAATTGTGAAGAGTTGTGTAGCTCATAATGTAAGGATATGCCTAAATCATCATGAAATATACGATGTGTATAATTACATTATAATTGTGCAGTGTCATATAATTCACACTGCAAGGATATGCCTACACCATGTTGAAATATACGATATCATTATATTATAATTGTGAAGGGTCGTATAAATCATACTGCAATGATGTGCCGAGATCATGTTGAAATATACGGTGTAAATCATAACATTATAATTGTGCAGTGTCGTTTAACTTCATAACTTATGTTTGTGAAGAGAGAAAACAATACACACATTCATAGTCATACTTATTTGAAGGCAAAATACAAAATAGTCAAAACATCTTACTTAATATCCTCTGGATTGATTTCCGAGAGTTCTTTATTATCAAATTGTGTATCCCATCTTCCCTTCACTGATTTAATTCCAAAGAAGATACTTTCAAATTTTGGTGGTTCTTGCTGGAGGTTTGTTACTGAGTACACACTTAATGAACCAGGTCGTTCATTACCAATAATGATCAAAGTTTTATTATCACTGATTTTCGCTATTTCAATACTTTCACATTCTGGACCCTGTAATGGAATGATAAACAGTTGATAACAACAAAGATAATGAGGTTTATGAGGATATCAATGACGATGATGATGGTGGTGAAGAAGATGACGTTGATAATGAAGAAGATATATTTATATATATCATATTTTGTTTTTTGGGGGATGACGTTACACATATTTCAAATACAGCGTCATATTCATAACGATCGTGTTCAGAGGTGATATTGGCGGACACGTGTTCTCCTTTGACCAGTGGAAAGTAGTAATCCATGCGTCAGTACCCAGGAAATTATTATACTGGCAAGAAGTCAAATAATGTATTATATATACGAAGCAATTGAGAAATCAGAAATAATGACAAAATGGTTGACTATCACGATACCTTGTTATCAGATCTCTTATCCTTTGTGTAAAACATGTGTTTGTTCATCTTAACATATGCATTAAAAACTCCACTGTTGTATTCTTTATGTGTTTGTTCTATGTCATCCCCGCTGTCATACACGAGTTCCATCCCCTTTGTTTTCCAAATAGAGAAGCTCCTACCACCAAAAGCATAGAGTGATTCGTACTTGTTAGATCCGGGTACTTTACCGTCCATCTTGGTTATGCTCAGACGACCTGGAATATGTCATTTATTGTTAACATTTATAGAAGTCCTTATCAGGATCTTATCAACTTGGGAAAGCATCTTATAAATCTGATTACATAAATATGTCTATTTCCGTCCTTTAAGGTATTCATTGTATAAACCACTATGTTAAATTTGGATATTTCCGTTGCACTCTTGGTACATTCCGAAAAAAAATCACCCAGGAACCAGTTGTTCATCTACTGGTTAAATTTTAACTTTCGGTTAAATATTACAACCAAGGAGTAAAATAATTTACCCTTGGGTTAAATTCGGTTGTTCAATGATTGGTTAAATGTAACCATTGGTTAAATATAAAACATCTCAGATAAATCTCAGTATAAATCCCTAGGATGTCCAGGACAAAAATACGGACCTCTGGAAACCAAGAGGTGGTATCAGGTGCCATAAAGGAGTATGCATCCCCTGTCGACCATCAAATCCTCGGTTAAATGTGGCAAATTTAACCAAGCTTTGAGGCTAGTTAAATGGTTTAACTAAGGGTTATAGCCAAGGTATATTTATAGATCTAGATCTAGATCTATATCATAAAATATCATATCTACAATACCTTATAAAATACAATCGTTATAGTAGCTTATACAATATAATATTTACAGTACTTTATAACAAATATTATCTTAACAATGCCTTTTAAAATATAATACTAACAGTTACCTTATAAAATATAATTGTTATATTACCTTCTAAAATATAATCGTTACATTACTTTATAAAATATAATCATTATAGTACCTTAGAAAACATAATCATTAAAATGCCATCTGAAATATAATCATTATAGTACCTTATATAATATAATCATTATAGTACCTTATATAATATAATCATTATAGTACATTATATAATATAATCATTATATATTATACATAATAATCATACAGTACCTTATATAATATAACATTATAGTACTTATATAATATAATCATTATATAGTACAATATAATAATATAATCACCTTATATAATATAATCATTAGTACTTTATATAATATAATCATTACAGTACTTTATATAATATAATCATTATAGTACTTTATATAATATAATCATTACAGTACCTTATATAATATAATCATTATAGTACTTTATATAATATAATCATTACAGTACCTTATATAATATAATCATTACAGTACCTTATATAATATAATCATTAAGTCTTTATATAATATAATATTATAGTACTTTATATAAATAATCATTTACAGTATAATATTTATAGTACCTTATATAATATAATCATTACAGTACTTTATATAATATAATCATTACAGTACCTTATATAATATAATCATTATAGTACCTTATATAAATATAATCATTATAGTACATTATATAATATAATCATTATAGTACATTATTATAATATAATCCTTACATATAATATAATCATTACAGTACATTATATATATAATCATAATACATTATATAATATACATTATAGTACATTATATAATATAATCATTATAGTACCTTAATAATATAATCATTATAATCATTACAGTACATTATATACATTATATAATATAATCATTATAGTACCTAATATAATATTAATCATTATATAATATAACATTATATACATATATAATATAATCATTACAGTACCTTATATAATATAATCATTATAGTACCTTATATAATATAATCATTACAGTACATTATATAATATAATCATTACAGTACCTTATATAATATAATCATTATAGTACATTATATAATATAATCATTACAGTACCTTATATAATATAATCATTATAGTACATTATATAATATAATCATTATAGTACATTATATAATATAATCATTACAGTACCTTATATAATATAATCATTATAGTACATTATATAATATAATCATTATAGTACTTTATATAAGTATAATCATTATTACCTTATATAATATACTCATTATAGTACATTTATATAACAATCATCATTATAGTACATTATATATAATATAATCATTCAGTACCTTTATATATACATTACATACCTTATATAATATAATCATACATTATATAATATAATCATTATAGTACATTATATAATATAATCATTACAGTACCTTATATAATATAATCATTACAGTACCTTATATAATATAATCATTATAGTACATTATATAATATAATCATTATAGTACATTATATAATATAATCATTACAGTACCTTATATAATATAATCATTATAGTACATTATATAATATAATCATTATAGTACATTATATAATATAATCATTATAGTACATTATATAATATAATCATTACAGTACCTTATATAATATAATCATTACAGTTTATATAATATAATCATTATATGTACATTTATATAATATAATCATTATAGTACCTTATATAAATATAATCATAATAGTAATCATATAATATAATCATTATAGTACCTTATATAATATAATCATACAGTACCATAATATAACATTATAGTACCTTATAAAATATAATCATTACAGTACCTTATAAAAATCATTACAGTAACCTTATATAATTATCATTATGTACCTTATAAAATATAATCATTATAGTACCTTATATAATATAATCATTACAGTACCTTATATAATATAATCATTATAGTACCTTATATAATATAATCATTATAGTACCTTATATAATATAATCATTATAGTACCTTATATAATATAATCATTATAGTACCTTATATAATATAATCATTATAGTACCTTAGAAAATATACTCATAATAGTACTTTATAAAAAGTATAATCGTTACTGTAGCTTATAAAATATAATCCTATAGTACCTTATAAAATATAATCCTTACAGTACCTTATAAAATATAATCCTTACAGTACCTTATAAACTTATAGAATATAATATTTGCAATACCTTACAAAATATAATGGTTACAATACCTTATAAAATATAATCCTTACAGTACCTTATAAAATATAATCCTTACAGTACCTTATAAAATATAATCCTTACAGTACCTTATAAAATACCATCTTATAGTACCGTATAAACTTATAGAATATAATATTTGCAATACCTTACAAAATATAATGGTTACAATACCTTACAAAATATAATGGTTACAATACCTTATAAAATATAATCGTTAGAGTATCTTATAAAATATCATCTTATAGTACCTCATAAACTTATAAAATCTAAAATTTACAATATCTTATAAAATATAATCGTTACAGTACCCTATAAAATATAATCTTAACAGTACCTTGCAACAGGATTTTAACCAACCAGAGAAAGAATATCACATAGCCACGTGATAAAGAAGTACACATGTACCTAGGGACAAAATTCATTTAATGTTATTATAAGGGTCGCAGACAAATTGATGCCCAATAATATGTGAAAGCAAAAATACTTAGCATTATGATTGGTCAAATTAATGTTTCATTTATTGTCGGGTCAAGAGACGCTAATAATGACTATTTTTGAAATTTGGCAATTGTTCGATTAGTAGAACTTAGCTACTTAAAACGATATAAATGACTAATAAGTCAATATAGCAACATTATCTGCAGGGGCAATCTGTATGGATCATTGAATGTATATGTTATAATATTTCTCAACCTATATTCTTATCGCATATTTCCTTGCTTCAGATGTTGACTACAACCTATAGTCTTATCATATATCTTGTTGTCAGATGTTGACTACGGCATATTGTCTTCTCGGATATCATGTTATCAGATGTTGACTACAACCTAAAGTCTTATCATATGTTTTATTGTCAGATGTTGACTACAACCTATAGCATTATCATATATATTGGTGTCAGATGTTGAGTACGGCCTATATTCTTATCATATATCTTGTTGTCAGATGTTGACTACGGCCTATTGTCTTCTCGCATATCATGTAATCAGATGTTGACTACAAACTATAGTTTTATCGCATATCGAAACCTCTATTTATCTGTCACCCAAGCGGCATTCATATTGACAATAAATGCACCCTGACAAGCCTTCTTACGTTATATTTAAATATCCTAGTTTTCAAACTGAAAAACAAAAGAATGGATTCGAATACCCCGCCTTATACGCGATCAATCTCACAATTATGACACGGTTACGTTCAAGGTATAACAGTGAAGTATAGAGTACTACATCACTGAATGACGTCATATGAGGAACTCCATGTATAGCTGATATGAACGCCATCTAGATTAACATTGAGTCTATGGAAGACTGCTGTGGGAAATGGAGAGAGAGAGAGAGAGAGAGAGAGAGAGAGAGAGAGAGAGAGAGAGAGAGAGAGAGAGAGAGAGAGAGAGAGAGAGACCTAAGTGATCTTCTGCCATGATGTCCTTGATATTATTTGCTGCAGCCCACTTTAACACTGGTGATTCGTCTGAAATTAAGTATTACAAATAACAATTAGCATTTCTTTTACAGCAACTTAAATGATGTACCCATTATAAACTTAATAGTTATTTCTTACAATTTTCAAACATATACAATAAATTTGCATTATCAGAAACTTCATAAAACAACATGACGCAATGCAAAGATGAAGAACCAATGATAATAGAAACTTCAAGTCCATTAGAACATGGAAACTAGATATACAAAGTGTCTCAATGTGAAGAATATAAAACATCTTAGATACCTAATTATAAATGTTTAGGCTGCAGGATATAGATACAAATCTGGTAACAATTGACAAACACGGATCTCGGAAACCAAGAAGTGGGATCAGGTGTCATGTAGGAGTAATCATCCCCTGTCGACCGGTCACACCCGCCGTGAGTCCACAGTCAAGTCCAAATGAAATACATGAGGAACAAATCCTCGTCACAATTGGTATAGACGTCTCAACAACCGCCAACGAAAGGGCAATTCAACATTTCACCTAGTGAAACAGAGTTATCGCAAACAAGACCGTATAATTAGCAGAACGTTGACATCAATCGCGGTTTTCGATATCCATGTGTCAATTATTTGTCATTGAGTAATTTACATCTGTATATGAAATGTTTATATGTTGAACCTGCCCTGGCATATCAGATCATTTGAGAAATATTAACTGTTTTAATAACAAGAAGTCATACCACTAAACGATCGTAACGACGAGCACAACGACGACGATCATCACTGATGATAACAGAATTATACCACACAGACGAAGTAACTATAGGAGTAACTGGTGCCATGAGAAACAAGCAACGCCACAAGTTTGCCTCTGTATTTAATTAAGATCTAGTATATCGGAGCAATACAACAACTGATTCCAGAGGCTCTCAGACAAAATTGAAATATCTAAAGTTAGATGCCTCGGCCTATGTATTGAATTTTATCATCAGAAATATTTGTCTACCTTCTTTAACATGTTGCATTACAAAAATACTGTACTGTAGATACTGAAATAATGTTTTTTCTAAAATCACCGTATCAATTGATATTTTATTTATGATACCCCCTTATACCTGCCAGTTGAATATTTTTCACTTTTGTCTCTTCTGAAAAACCTCCGGGAACCAATTTTGAATAATCTTTAGAACTTCCTTCGTTTGCTGTGACGAGATACTCCTCTCCGTCGATGTACATGAGCTTTATGGCATCTGGTTGGTACATACCATAAACTGGCCAAGGTCTTATGTTGATACCTGTAATACATGTATAATGTTCAGTAAATGTGATAGATCAAATGATTTATATTACGATCTACAACCTGAACGCCTTATCAAATTCAACAATGGTGCTACGTCACAAATACCCACTTCCTGGCATTGTTACCAATAACAACATCGCAGTCTTGACGTGTCTCTTTCGATGAATAAAAGTGCTAGATAATCAAGAAGAATTGTACTCATTTGGCATCATTTTGTATCTGACTTACTCTGCCTTTTTGGGACAGTTTATTTTCGAAAAGACAACTAGTACCGGTTCACTTTTATCTAGTTTCAACCTTCTTTATCAAAACAAATGTAAAATTGTGTTCTATAGACTAGACAACATAACACAGGATTTGATATTCACCATTACCCGGCTACCATGCTGGTACATTTCTAAATACATACTGAGGTGCCTCTTTTGCCTGGCCAACGACCTTCGTACTGACTTCGCCGCAAGATTTGATTTGATTTGATTTTTTGTTTTACGCAATACTCAACAATTTTTCATCATATGATGGCGTCCAGTTTTTATTGGTGGAGGAGAAACCCCGGTTACCCGGGTAAAGACCACCGACCTTCCGCAAGAAAACTGGCAAAATTTCCCCACTTAATTCGTCGCCGCAAGACAAACCCTGACTATCCGCAAATAAAACCAACCGGGTTCATATTTGCTGAGTAATTCTGATATGCTTTTAGATAAGGTAATCACTATTACGGTCCATTATGAGTAAGTTTTCGTTACGTAAATCCTGAGAGAAAAACCTGAAATAAACACTATGACAATCCACCATAAAAACAGACGAATCTACCAGACGTCACTGTATGGCTATGATGTAGCATTTTCGTGTCGTTTTTTCGTTTCTTGAAAATATGATACCAAAACGGGAACTTCTATACCGATGAACTACAAAATTACGATTAGGCCAACTGGGAGCAGGTGTCATTTTGACCTTTTGTTGATTAACGTCAAGAATTTTCACTTTTCAAGTTGACCAGCTTTTAGGTATTTTCATCATCCAGTCACCGTCCCTTATAGCAGGTATCGATTGTGATGTCATTTGTATGTGCGTAAAATAATAAGTTATCAATTGTGACGTCATATGTTTGTGTGAATATGACGCTGTTTTCTCACGTAAAGACATGACGTCACAATCGATACCTGCTGACATGGGATATAACTTTGACTAACGAAACGATAGAATATGTAAAGTACAACAATTTTTAATCTTTGTTTTGGGCTGGCGCCATACGATAAAGGTTCTTATGACCCGATATACCAGTTTAAATTCTGACCCGAAAAATCCTTTAGGTCATTATGTTGTCAAAGTGCTAGGTATGACCCAGTGCGCGATTCGTACGTACTCAGGATCGTCTGCAAGTCAAACGCGTTACCTACTAGATAGATGCCACGTCTTTTTATTGTCTATATTTATGGTGATTTTTACTTCATACATATACATTTACATATGTAATTATACATCAGTAACAACGTGTTATTTGTACGAAAAGCCATAAGGCAATATACAGACAGGATGAACATGAATCTCTGGAAAGTGAATCAGCTGCAATAGGATCTCATCTGTAAAAAGGTATAATATCAGATAAAGGAAGTCCAGCATTCAATCTTATTTTCACACACAATTAAGAAATACATACCATTGTCTCTATCGCTGGCGTCAAACCTTGATTCGCTCCAATTCTTGTATCCCAGAGGGTGAATTTTTATTATTTGATCATTTGTTAAATCCATTTCGGCAATTGCATTGTTTTCCTGAAAAAAAAGAAAAAATTATCAACACTTAACAATATTTCGTTTTTATTTTGGAATAAGAAAATCACCGCTTCATCCTACTGTTTGGTTTTCCTACCTTAGCGGTAAAGTTGTCTACGCGTAACTAAATATACTTAACAGTCGCACGGTATTTATTAATACAAAGTGTTTTCTCGTAAAATTTAAGGATTTGGCATTTGGTCCAATCTCGTTTGAGAATCGCAAGTGTTCTATTTGTTGAGACTGTTGTTATACTTAATTTGTCGTATTCTAAAGCACTTGGAGTTTTGAATATCCATTGCTTGTATTACACTTCAATTAGAATTTATAACAGACTCAGGTATACGTCTCAGATATTTCTAACTATACGAACTCTTCTGTTTGGAGTGTTTAAAACGGTTCGATGTCACGTGACGTTTTAACTTTTGTTTGCGGCTACTCTGTTTCACTAAGTGTAATGATGAGTTACCTGTTCGATGGCGGTTGTTGAGACGTCTGTACCAATTTTGACGAGAATTCGTTCCTCACGTAATTCATTTGGATTTGACTGTGGACTAACGGCGGATGTGACCGGTTGACAGGGGATGCTTACTTTCCAATGGCACCTGATCCAACCTCTTGGTTTCCAGAGGTCCATGTTTGTCCATTTTTTACCAGATTTGTACCTATATCCAGGAATTCCTAATGATTTGTACTTTGGTATCTGCTACTTTTTATAATTTAATTTAGGGCACTTTGGACGTCTATTTGCTTACATTAGAAACGGTACGAAATATAAATTTCAGAAAAGTCAGAAAATTCCAAGACAATGGTGTGCTGTAGAAATTCGAAAAGTAAAAAGATAGATAGCGAATTCGAGTCAAACGAAACATTCCATGGGACATAAAAAATTGATCCATCCATGACTCCGAATTCTAAAAAGTTATGTAACAACTATACGTTAATATAAATGGCAAAATATCTAAATCAACAATTCATTGATACGAATAAAAATATTAGAATAAAATAAAATATAATATATTAACAAGCCATGTTCTACTTTCTTACTGATTAGAGTTGTATACTATAGTTCTATCAAGATAAATTGACACTTACAAAGCGAATCGAAATCGTGTCATAAAAGGGGTGACAGACATGAAAATATCATAATAATAGCAACACGTGACATCTTTACTTTTGGTTTGGTTTCTGTCAGATCCCATATGTACTACTTTATCTTGGCAGATCTTTACATGTAGTCGGTTAGAAATTCCCTGTTTTTTTTTTTAAGTAAGCAATTCAGCTGTCCAGAGGTTTATTGTAAACTGGCAAATATGCAAATGTGGCCATATACACTACTATTCCACATAAAAAATTCAAAGAAAGACTTTTTAGCATCATAGAAAACTGCTTTTTCACTAAAGATGGTACCCGAAAATTTAAATATCTAGTGATTGGCTATCAGGATACTTATTTCGTCAAACACCACTCTGATTCTACACATAAATATACTGAAGTTGATATAAAAAACATGATGGAATTTCTAATAGACAATATATTTGTAATGTTCGGAGACGTGGTTTTTCAACAAACTGTCGGCATTCCTATGGGAACCAATTGTGCTCCTTTATTGGCCGACCTGTTCCTTTATTCATACGAAGCAGACTTCATTCAGAAACTGCTGAATCAAAAGAAGAAAAAGTTAGCGGTGTCCTTTAATTTGACATTTAGATATATCGACGACGTTTTGTCAATTAATAATGACAATTTCGTTACATATGTCAATGCGATATATCTAGAAATTAATTCCATCGTAAATTTTCCACATTTAAGTAGTAATATCCCTCAGTCACCTGCATATGGAGTTTATATTTCACAAATGATCCGATATTCCAGGGCGTGCACAACATATGAAAATTTCATATACAGAGGTAAACTACTCACTGACAAATTATTGACACAGGGATATCGAAAACCGCGTTTAATGTCTACGTTCCGCAAATTTTATGCGACTGCGACTACTCTGTTTCACTAAGTGAAATGTTGAGTTGCCTTTTCGTTGGCGGTTGTTGAGACGTCTGTACCAATTGTGACGAGGATACACTCCTCACGTGTTTCATTGGACTTGACTGTGGACTCACGGCGGGTGTGACCGGTCGACAGGGGATGCTTACTCCTCCATGGCACCTGATCCCACCTCTTGGTTTCCAGAGGTCCGTGTTTGTCCATTTTTAGCGGATTTGTATCTATGTTCTGGACATCCTATTGATTTATACTTTGGTATCTGAATTTTTTATATCTGTATAGGATTGATTAAATCCAATCATTTTACTGTTACAATAATGAGAAGTACAACTGAAGTAGTACCAATCAATAATCAAAACTCAAGTCCATTATAACACGACAAATTAGATGTCAAATGGTCTCAAAATGAAGAACAATTACAAATCCCAAACGGGATGAGACTAGGTGTCCGGAAGGAGTCAGCGTCTTCTGCTGGCATGCCACACCTTATAATGGCTGTAATTAACAACTCACCTGTAAAGATACATAGGCCTTTTTTCCGTCGTTTGAGATGGTAATATACTCTGGTTCCAGATCTCGCGAGAATGAGTTGTTATTTTCACGGTAGATGAATCTGACCCCGTCCTGCACAAGTGTCTCCGACCTTGACATGGAGTATAAAGATTACAGTGGTCAGTATATATTAGAAAAGGTAAACGGTGTAATGACACTGGATTTTAAAGACATACTTAGATATTTGGTTTGATTATGATATGTTAGGTAAGAATGCATGTCAAAACAAAATTCGCAAAAACACATGTTAATAATATACCGAAAGATAATAATTCATAACATAACAGGCATATATACATGTCGATAAAAATAAGAATACACGTCGGTGAGAAATCAGGTAATAATTCATTGTTGCTGTTGAACTAAGTAGGAATCATGTTGATAACAAATTAGACAATGATTTATGTTGATAACAAACCACGTAAGAATATATTTTATAACTTGATTAGATGACATATTAATGAACCTGGTAGGAATATATTTTGGTGGAATTCTGTAGTATATGCTTAAGATTAATTAGGCAGAACGTGTGTGGATAAAAAGCTAACGAGAACGAATAATCGTGATTCGTATTTTATGGGCAATCTACTTATCGAACGAAGTTTTGAATATATATTGAAATTATAACATGTATAAAAATAGCAGATACCAGAGTATAATCTAAAGAAGGTTCATGTGACAATAAACAAATCAGGTGATAATTGGAAATAAATAAACCTCTAAAAACCCAAAGGTGGAATCAGGTGACACGGAGAAGTAAGCATCACCTGTTGACCGGTCGCACCCACCATGAGTCTACACACCTGTTTACGGGTCATGCCTACCATGAATCTACACACTCGTTGAGCGGTCACACCTACCATGAATCTACGCACCTGTTGACCGGTCACTCCCACCATTAGTCTACACACCTGTTGACCGGTCATACCTACCATGAATCTACACACTCGTTGACCGGTCACGCCCACCATTAGTCTACAAACCTGTTTACCGGTCACGCCTACCATTAGTCTACACACCTTTACTAGTATAACGCATAGTCATTTACAAATGTTCAGGTAGTAAAATAAAATTTTTATTTTCACGTATTTTACGGTTTTAGTAATTACTCGGTGAATCAAACTTTGCTTTCGTAAATAGGATACTGTTACACTTTCCCTGATAATTGTAATATCAAGTCATTATATTTGTAAAGTCATAGACACAAAACCAAACTTATAGCATTACAAAAGGGCCCAAAACTAATGTTTCTGCCAATAACACTTCATTGTTTGAACTCGAATCTAAATTAAATAGAAAGTTTCAAAACAGAAAGGTTTATCACGCAAGGTTAAACACTAAACCTAAATGTATTGTCAAAAATATCTTTTAACAAACCTTTTATAATTACAAAGAATTAAGCATACCTGCAATTCATAATATCTTTCCTTATACCTTTTCTACCCGTTTACGGAAGGCGGATGGGCTCTTCCCGGCTACATTGTAACTGGGTTCTCTCCTCCACATTAAAAACTGTCCGAAACAATATAACTGAAAAATTGCTTAGTGTGGCGTGGAACAACTCAAAATCAAAAAGAAAAAATCGTCGGTTTCGATTGTTATTAATAACATACCGGCCACAGTCTAAGCCAACACGACATAGAAATTCTTCTAAGTTCAGCAGATAATTTGATCGGATAGGTTTTCTTCGTAATAATAATTATAATGTTGTAATTCCTGAAACAATTTCAGCTACAGTAATGATGATACTTCATATTTACCCATTGTTAAATTGTCTGAAATCAAGAATTTTGTAAGAGGCTCTTCGAGCTTGGAATGTCGTCAATACAAAGACCCCTGCCTCCGGATCAGTAATGGTAGAATTGTTTAAAGTATACGCCTTTCCTTCTAGAGCTACCAATATTTTTCCACAATCATGTGACGTAGATATCATATCAGGCGATGAACCAACTACAAACATAATAAAAATCTATCAGCTTTCTTATTGTCTGTGTAATTCACGGTTCAATATCGTACATAATGCATATATGTTGACCTGGTATTCCAATACTGTAGTTTGTGGTAGTATGGGATAGTATTTGTTAATACTGGGCAGTATGTGGTAGTATGGGGACGTCTGTGGTTATGTCATAGTATGGGGAAAATCGACTCGCCCTTTAGAAGCTTGCCTGATTTTTATTGAGGTAATCGTAGCCTTTGTTACATGCTTATGTCATATTCGGGCCACAGAATCGAAAAATATGCAAATGAGCTGACCATATGAATTAACCGGTCCCATATGACGCCCTGAGAGCGCCTTTGGGACCTTGCTAATTTTGTCTACAAAATCCATTTTTGTACCTATTAACTTTCAATTTTGTGCACAAAAGTCAATTTTGTGTTACAAAAGTCATTCTGTGCCGCCAAATTGAATTTTTGTAACACAGAACTGATTTTTTTTTTACACGAAATTGAATTTTGTGGTACAAAATTGAAAGTTTGTACATGCAAAAATGAATTTTGTGGACAAAATTTAGCATTGTCCCACATGGCGCCCCGTATTAGGCGACCGTCGTGGACAAGTGGTTAGAACGTCGCATTTTAACCATGAAATCTTTCACTTCTAGTCATTAAGGTTCGAGTCCCACTGAAACCTAAGCTTCTTTTGTGAGAAAGTTTGCCAGTTTACTTAAGTACGGCCGATGGTTTCTTCCCAAGTACAAAGTTTACTTAATCACGGTCGGTGGTTTTTTCTCGGGTACATTGTAAACAGGTTCACTTCTCCATGACGTCATTGTTCTTTATAACGTTATCATAACAGACTCTGTAAATAAACAAGTCACACGAGGGATTTACATACATTGCATTTAATCTGGGAAACAAAATTAAATAATTTCTGTATTCTTGTATTTGGATCCCAATTCCAGAATCATATATGTCTAACACACGTGCAATTTATGTATATTGCAACGCAAAATTTGGAAACAAAAGTCACGTGTATGTATCTAGGTCTACCACGATAAATTGACAATACAAAGAAATGTAAATTAAAATGTAACAGGGGTGACAGACTACAGTAATGCATGGATACAGATCAAGGCATAATGTTTTACATATCAATTCCTATTTTTGGAAATTAGAACAAATTGTTTTGTTTTCGACAGGACTCGGATGTGAAACTTTATCATTGTAGACCACAATGAAATGATAACATACATTAAGGTTACCAGTTTTCCTTCGATAAAACTTTATAAAATATATTTATAATTTTCTGTATGATAAACTCTTTCTATTCACTAAAATGTAAGTTATTGCATTTTGTAAATACTGAAATATACAAAAAATGATTTTTAAAAGCAAGTTTGTCAGTCTAGTTGCGGGAGGTCGGGGATACATTGTAATCATTAAAAATGGCCGCCACAGTAAAATAGAAAAGCTATAGCGTAAAAGATCATTTTATGTAAACTAAATCCTACAGTAAGGGGACAAGGATGTGATAAAGCCATTCTGTCCGAGATATGCCCAACTGTGATTTCAAATTATGTATACAGCATTGTGAATATTTTAAATTATGTTTTTGGATATTCATAAAATTGAATTCAACACTTTACTATCATAGATGCTAACTGAATGAATACATATATAGTAAATTCAAACTTACTAATTAGAGTTGCAGCAAGCCCAAGTCCTCCATATGTATTTGTATATTTTCTGTATATATTAAGTCTACCATTCTCCTTCCTCTTTTCGTTGTCAAGCGTTATGTAGACAAACTCCCCACACACCTCAACGTCTGTAGGGTTGAAGTGTCTGAAATTGATGTGGTACACAATTCTTGGACGTCTTACATTTGAAATGTCGACTACCTGAATTATCGACGCACCTGAAAAATGATTATTTGAAACAAGATGATTTTGTTTATATTTTTACTACTTACACGCTCGGACAAACTGACAATTTGTGAAAATATGTATATTTCGAGAACTATTGTGCCATCCCGAGGAAGAAGATACTATTGTGTGCATATGCAATATATACCATCAACCATCAGGAGGTTCAGGAGACACTTACAAATGCAGATATGGGATCGGATGTCTTGGAGTTGTAAGCATTAGCCGTTGACCTGTTACATCCGCCGTGAGTTCACAGTCAAATTAAAATGAAAACAAGTAAATCCTTTTCAGAACAGGTACAGATTCAAAAAGTAACTCAATATTGTAGGTGGTGGGTGAATTTATAGAAATTATACAGAATAAAATATTTTCGAAATATTTATCGATACACATTTGTGAAAACACCATTACTTGTCAATAAGAAGTTTGTACCTGTATATTGAATAATCATTTTCCTCATGCTGAATAAACTTTGGACCAATATGGGAGATATATAATATCATATGCAGGAGAAAAAAAGATGTCACTATTTGAATATAGAAATCTACACGCATACGTTTGTTGTCAATATCCTTTATGATAAGTAAAATGTCAAATTTAGGTATGTTATCTTCTGTTGTTTTTACCATTTTTATCCCAGCATATCAGTATGGAATGGTCTTTTCTGTTGTACTGGACTATTCTATTATGGTCTGTAGGTTTGGCACGACAGATTTTCTCTGATTGTCGTATTTAATATTATGATCAAAAGTTTTATGTTGTGTAATATTGTTTAGGTAACTAACATCTAAGATAATGTAGCTTGTTTTATACCCCTTTCCATTTCCGTTAATCTTTATTGGGATGTAATTCTAGAGAATTATTAAAGGTAAATTCTGATGAAGAGAACCGTTTGAAATATATAAAAATCTCAGATACCAAAGTATAAATATTTAGGATGTCCAGGATATAGATACAAATCTGGTAAAAATGGACAATGTGGGATCAGGTGCCATGGAGGAGTAAGCATCCCCTGTCGACCGGTTACACTTGGCGTGGGTCCACAGTCAAATCCAAATAAAATACGTGAGGAACGAATCCTCGTCACAATATGTACAGACATCACAACAACCGCCAATGAAAAGGCAACTCAACATTTCACTTAGTGAAACAGAGTAATCGCAAAACTTGTATACATCTGTATATGAAATGTTCATATGTTGAATACGCCCTGGCATATTGGATCATTTGTAAAATATAAACTCCATATGCGGGTGACCTTGGGATATTACTATTTGAATGTGGAAAGATTACGATTGGAAAGCCGAAATCGTCGCGTTTGTCGTAAAACTTGGTTGCCAAGTTCCCGTCTGTGTCTCTATTAAGTAAATTGTCTAAGCATGAAGCGTGTGTGCTTGAATCTGGTGTATCTTTAATTTCTAGTTCGCTGGGATTTATCGCATTGACATATGAATGAAAATTGTCGTTATTAATTGACATAACGTCGTCGATATATCTAAATGTCAAATTAAAGGACAGTTTAAGGACAATTTAAAAGTAGATTGAATCCAAACCCTCATCCATGTTTTGAATAATAAAAATTATATGCTTTATCTGAAGCGATGAAGTATGTTTTATGCCACGAGATCGGAAATTTGGGCATACATTATTGTTTCTTTGCATACCTAGTAGGATTCACGTGCATATATTGTTGGCTTTTCGCGTATAAATTGTAGGTTTCTCGTGTATACATTGTAGGTTTCTCGTGTATACATTGATGGTTTCACGTGTATACATTGTAGATTTGTATACAATGATGTTTTCTTTGCAGTTTATGTCGCGAAACAGACTTTGTTACCGCAATATTATTTTTTCTTCGCGCGATTTTGACCGTCGCGTGATGCTTTAATTAGAATAGCCTAGTTGTTTTTCTTCTGCCACGTGGATTTGTCTAACTGTGTCTAAATTGAATACAGCTGCAGGTTATACGTCTAATACATGGTTTAAAATAAAATTGTGCGTTATTAAATGCTTATATTAATTTTGATTTCATTACTCACAAAGACTTGGCCACACGAGACTTGACTATGACAATGTACTAGTATATATATATATATATATATATATATATATAATATATATATATATATATATATATATATATATATATATATATATATATATATATATATATATATATATATATATATATATATATATATCAAAACGTAACATAAAATGGCTCCCTTCCAGATGCGATTTGCAACCGTTTTATTTCGATATTTTTAAAATTTAAAACATATTGAAATAGCTGTGAATCGAAGTTTTGATTAAAGTTTGCCTTTATAATGTAAGAATTCTCAGATATCAAAGCATAAATTTTTAGGATGTCCAGGATACAGTTACAAATCTGGTAAAATGGACAAACACGGACCTGTTGAAATCAAGAGATGGGATCAGGTGCGATGGATGAGCAAACATCCCCCGCCGACCGGTCACACCCGTCGCGACTTCACAGCTAAATCGAAATGAAATATGTCAGGAACTGATTCTCGTCACAATTGGCAAAGACGTCTCAACAACCGCCATCGAAAAAGCAACTAATACTGCACCTATAAATGTAGTTACAAGTTTTATTTATTTCCAAAGGCAATGTAAACATTGGATTTTTGCCGATCGATTGGCACTCATAATTTCAAAGATACTTTTTATACAACTGCGAGATATTTGAATTCGTCAATATTTGTATTGTACGAAATAAAATTGAAGAAGTGCCCATCGATAATCAAGTCTATTATAACACGACGAATTAGATATGCAAATGGTCTCAACATGAAGAACAATTGCGAATCTCAAACGGGATAAGACCAGGTGTCCGAAAGGAGTCAACGTCTTCTGATGGCATGTCACACCCGTCGCAAACGTTCCATGGAAACCTCTAGTTTATTCGCTAGTCATTTTGCTCTCTGAATAAAACATCCATAAAAAGAGCATGCTCTGACATAACATATACTTTGTGAAATGAAAACGCCATAGGCAGGAGAAGATGGAATATTACTACTTAGAAACGGGAAGTTCGTGAAATGGAAATTGAAATTGTCGCGTTTGTTATAAAGGGATGTATGAAGTTGACCGTCCTTTCCAGTCGACAGGAGTAAATCTAGGTAAGAAGTAGATGTGTTGCTCTCTGTCGTCTCATTGATCGCTAGCTCAACAGGATACATCTGGCCAAGGTAATTCTGAAATTCTGAATTATTTATGGACAGAACATCGTCGATATACCTGTAAGTAAAACTGGGCCGAGATGCTAACTGTTTGTTTCCTTTGCAGAACAGAGACTGTATAAATTCTGCTTCATATGAATACAAAAATATGTCAGCCAAGAGAGGTGCACAATTATTACCCATTGGAATGCCGACAATCTGCTGGGAAATTTTTCCCGCAAAAACCACGCAGATGTTGTCTACTAGAAGCCCCAGCAATGTACTTATTATTGGAATCAGAGTGTTCCTTCACAAAATAAGGTTCTTTTTTACCTAACACTAAATTTATATTTGCGATTTCCATTTTTATGTACAAAAGAGTTTTGTATAATATATGTTAATCTGTTTTTGAGTTTTTGATGAGGAATTGTTGTGTAAAGGGTCGAAAAAGACTTATAGTTTGTTATATGTTTGAAGTTTGTAGATTTTAAATGTTCCAACAATTCTTTTGAATTCTTTAGGACCCACAGCTGATTGACCCCGCTTCTTGAGTAGGCCGTTGTACAGTACTTCTGAAGACTTTGTTGAATATGTGTCAGAAGTTTGGTGAGCAAAATAGATAACGGCTTGACTTAGATGACCCCGCAATGAATCGATGTTTAAAGGGATTTTTGTGCATCTTCGGAATCCAATAAATATATGGCAATTCAAGTTCCGTGTCACTTGTGGGTATTCCAAACGAAGTGAGAACGGATTTATGATTATCTAATATTTCAGCGGTAGAGAAATCGGTTAGAGAGTACGTAGGGTTTCCAGGAAGTGTGTTTAGTCCAAGTTCCTCTTGTAGGATGCTGAAGCAGTATTGCTCGCAGACAAAAGTGAAGTTGTTAGATGCTTTGTCAGCAGGAAGGATGATAAAAGTTTCATGGAGACGGGAAAGTTTTCTGACAACATCTGGGTCACGAAAAATTGAATTGTGTTTTGTGTTGACAGAATGTTTAAGTCGTCGAGTTCTTCGTTTAAGAACATTACTGAAAGAGTATCAAGTTCGACATTTTCTTTCTTAGCCCAGCGTATGGCACACTCTTCACATGTGTCCATAATAATTTCAAAGTTTTGGTGCCATGTAAACGAGACAGGTTCCCTTTATTTTGGGCCTTTGCATATACGATATCTCAGTTTCTTGTTGCGCATAATGTTGAGATCACCTGTCACAACATGGCCACACGGAGCGTGAATAAATTCAGATGTAGAACAGGTACAAGGCGGAAGGAACAAAAGTGATTTACGAAATAAAAGTGATCTACGGTATAGAACTAGTGGCATATTGTTTTTCAAACACATATGGCTTTAAAAATCAAATATTGGATGACATTGTCCTCTGAAAACGTCTTCAAGCATTAGTAACTAATGAAAGTGGGTTCTTTAGGATATTCATTGAGATTTATTTTTAGAAACTGTAAAATTTTATTATTTCATTGTACTCTCTGTATTTCCGTTAGTGTTTGATGCGTGATTACTTTAAAATAGAAAATTCAAAAACTGATGTGTAATAAAAACCACAAGAGGGAAACATTGTTTAAATAACATATAACTATCCAATACTTCTTCATCAGAAAATTCTATTTCATTTCGATATTTCCATAGGCTATATTTATACTTTGTAGTTTAAAAGATTTACTCAATAAAAAACCACAATCTATTAAACATAAATAATGAATTGAACCTTAATCTTATTCACCTATATCATTTTCAGGAAAAAATCGTTCCTAATTACTTTTATGGATGACGTAGTGATTAATGTAAATAAAAATTTAAGTGTTTTCAAATGGGACGATAATTTGTACTTTAGTACCGACAGTTCCAGACCAGAGACATTAATCATTGTGAAATTTGTATATTTAACATCACTGAAAATGTGTTTAAATTTTACTCGTCTAGGAAGTCAGGTTACATGACTTCTTGTTTTACACACACACACACACACACACACACACACACACACACACACACACACACACACACACACACACACACACACACACACACACACACACAAACACACACACACACACACACACACACACACACATATATATATATATATATATATATATATATATATATATATATATATATATATATATTTAAAACGAATATAAATTTGATTGCATTTATTTATTATTTTATTTCTTATTTTCATTTTTTCATTCACATAATATTCCTACTTAATGACATAAATGTCAAACATTGCATTGTTTTAAAAAACACTTCCCCATTTTAGA
Source organism: Atrina japonica (assembly GCA_030159075.1). Lineage (NCBI taxonomy): Eukaryota > Metazoa > Mollusca > Bivalvia > Pterioida > Pinnidae > Atrina > Atrina japonica. The sequence continues at coordinate 894,316 of BROG01000194.1, read as the reverse complement.
CGCACTTGTTTAAAAATAAACTTCATCAGCTATGTCGTTCTGTCAATTCTATGTATAAAATAAAAATATCATTTTTTATCTGACTCAAATTACTCATTAACTGTGACAAAACATACGTTGGCTATGCATTTTGAATTATTATTTGGCCTTGTATGATACCACTTTCCCTTTAGAAAATCTGTTTAAAATAGAATCATCATCAGATGAAGTCTAATTGAAATAAACGATCGTATTGAGCATTATAACATTGGTATTATGTTTATAATATTTACATTAATTGAAGTAAAACTAGGTTTATCTGAGAAAAACTAGTTGTCTACATAACTGCAAAAATATAAATGAGAAATTGAATGAACTCCGTCAAACTAAAGTCTACAAACCATTCATTGTTAGTTTACAATTTTCGTTCTTCAATTTTTATTACTGATTGACGACCACACTTAAGAACAGGTTCCAAAGAAAAACTATAGTTTATAGAGTACATTTAGCATCTTTTGGATTTTGATATACGCTTCATGTATATCTAACATCTACGTTGTGAAAATAATTGTGTGATATGAAAAAAGATATATCTTTTTCAATCACACCGTGATCAATTTGTATAGATAGCAATCGATGTAATCGGACATACGGCCAAAATGACAGATGCCGTTATCATCTCATTATGGCAAATGAATGTTTTAGAATGTTTTAGGTAATAAAAATTCACAAGCTAATCTTAAATGTCTGGAAACCGCCCAAGTTGGTGTAGTGATGGGACATTTTAACACACAATATGTACAAATCATAATTATATAGATGTTTACCATCCGCCCGGTTGGGTGTACAGCATCGCATAGGGCATTTGTAGAAGTAGTTTTCATATCTGTAGTAGAAAGACGAAACGGAGGAGGGAATAAAGGAGAGAAAGCTTTATGAAGAGTTAATACAGTGATTAGTTTTACTTTGGTATTATGTTTATAAAGGTTATAACCACAAGGTCGTTGCCACTGCTGGTGGACCGTTTGAGTCCCCGAGGGTATACATAAACCTAGTACCTGGTATTTTGGTACCAGCTAATAATCTTACACCAAAGTAATTTTTCGCATTGACAGCAACATTTAAAATTCTAAATTTTTCTAAAGCTAAAATAGCTATCTTTTTACAGTGGTTACTCTTTAAGGAATTTTTGCTATACGTTTAGATGTATTGTTTGGCATTGTCTGATAACACTTTCTCTTTAGATAATATATTTAAAATTGGAGCTCTACTGATGAAGTGAAGTATATGTACATAATAATAATAATAATAAACTCACCAAGCCCACTTCACTTCATCAGTAGAGCTCCAATTTTAAATATATTATCTATCTATCTATCTATCTATCTATCTATCTATCTATCTATCTATATATATATATATCTATATATATATATAATAAACTCACCATGCCCCGGCTGGAGTTCGAACCCTCGACCTACGGCACCAATCGCCTGGCTCTCATGCACGACGTCCTAACCACTTGGCCATCTACGCATTCAAATGAATGTTTCGATGGCAGTGATTAGAATTCCGACCATGAAAACTCGGTCGCAGAGATAGAGGTGAAAGGTGTTTTAATCTTAATGTAAATAACAATGGATCGATTACGATGCATGTTTAAAGCACAAATTTTACTACAACATTATCATTTACTATGGATCTTGGATCAGAAATGATACTATCTGCGTAAATAAATCATACGTAAAGCACAAATACAGAAATAACATATATATGTCTTTTGTCAAGTTTTAATTACCAAACAGTCCATGCAAATAAATGACCTATCTCACGTGTATGAACTGTCATAAATGCAAATCATTTGAATCTATTAATTATATTGTGTATTTGTTTGAAGTAAAGGAGTCAAACAGGCTATTGTTTTTAAGTTCCTTTTAACAAATAGTTATCATTAAAATCACCCGAGCTCAGATTGGTAGATGGAATTCTGAACGCAAAATTGTCTTTGCTTTTTTATATTTTAATGATATTAAAAAAGTAATGATAAACTGGAAAATAATCAAAAGTGCGTACAATCCAACTTGTCTATAAAGGCAAGAGAACATAAAAGAGTAACTGTTGAAGACAAGTGGCCATAATAAAGACGTTGGTTTATCATAAAAAGGCAACAAAGGTTAACTTTGAATGACTTTATAGGCAGGTGCTCTTTATACAGAGGTGGCCTTTTAATGCAAGTTTGACTGTATGTCGATGTGGATGTTAAAAGGACAATAGCTCTTTTTTCACGACAATACTCTTCTATTTACTTCTCAGATAAATATACAGAGATATACACAGGCATAAACTTTCTTAAATTCCTATGTTTTGTGAATTGCTTGAGAAACGCAATTTATAAACTCAAACTTACTGTTTGTATATGAACACCACACTAGACCTGGTCTAAATTTTCACAGAATATATAAGAATATAATATTTCTTTGTCTGTGTATAGGTCTTAACAAGTACAAACAGTAAAAGTAGGGATAAAGTAAAGGTTTTGGTAAACTTAGATAATGCCCTTTCAATATTTGTGTCAAATATTTTTAAAACTAATATTTTTAGATGTGAATTGGCATAAATCCATACGAAATCACACATGCATATATATATATATATATATATATATATATATATATATATATATATATATATATATATATATATATATATATATATATATATATATATATGTACTTACCCACTACGTACACCATTTTGGCCTCTGCATCATAAGCGATTTGTTTTGCTGATCCCTGTCCAAATTCATACACCCCCATGTCTCCAATATATTTATATGGTATATATTTTGTTTTGAGTTTCTCCAAATAAACTTTGGCACTGGCATCGGAGATGAATTCAAACAGATAAAACACAGCAAACAGAAAAGTAATCCTGAATTTCATATTGTTTCTATCAGTGGGATTTCACGCTTTCGTATTTCAATCTGTCTCTAGACGCATTGTGTTTTCAGTAGAATATTCTGAATTATAAACGGATATTATGTCATGCAGGGTTATGAGAGTTCAAATATGAAATATTCATATTGCATCTGTGATTTCACGAAAATTAATGAGACGGTGATGTTTTCCGACGTATGAATTATAATACACTGTGGTTAATTTTGATATCTTTTCTTAATTTAGGAGATATATATAACTGTCACTGTCAGTAATGGGCAACTGAATTTACGATATAACAGAAGTGTGATTTAAAAAGAAAACCAAACATAACATAAAACTGGTAACTATATAATTGCAATCTCTTGCCATCTATTTGTCGTTTTCCGTTAGGTTTTCGTAGATTCCAGACATCCAAATGATGATACTTTGATATCTGAGATTTTTTATATTATTTATATTTAGTGTTAGGTCATGAGGAACCTTATTTGTGAAGAGGAACGATGAGGAACCTTATTTGTGAAGTACACTGAAGATGATATAATCAAGATACGGGGTTTCTGGTAGACAACACATTCGTGGTTTTTGCGGGAAAAGTTTTCCAATAAATTGTCGGCATTCCAATGGGTACCAATTTTGCACTTTTCTTGTCGGACATATTTTTATATTCATATGAAGCGGAATTTATTCAATCTCTGCTCTCCAAAGGCAACAAACAGTTAGCATCTCGCTTCAATTCCACTTACAGGTATATCGACGACGTTCTGTCCATAAATAATTCAGAATTTCACAATTACTTTGTCCAGATATATCCTGTTGAGATAAAGATCAATGAGACGACAGAAAGCAACATATCTGCTTCTTACCTAGATTTACTCCAGTCGATTGGAAAGGACGGTCAACTTCACAACTCCCTTGATTACAAACGCCACGATTTCAATTTCCATTTCTAAGTCGTAATATTCCATCGTCTCCTGCCCATGGCGTTTTCATTTCACAACTTGTATGTTATTTCATGGCATGCTCTTCTTATTCTCAGAGCGAAACGACTCGCCAATAAACTACTTACACAAGGTTCCGTTGTTGAATTCTTGAAATCGTCGTTTAAGAAGTTTTATTGTCGATTCGGGGATCTTGTTAATTATTATGATTTCCCCTCTCAGTAATATTAGATAGTATTCTGGAGCACGGCCACAGAAAGTGACTCTCTTTCCCCAATCGTGCGTTTCACCGAACTTGACTTTTTCACCAAACTTGACCTTCTCACCGAATTTGATTCCATGGAACATTTGTGACGGGTGTGGCATGCCAGCAGAAGACGCTGATTCCTTCCGGACACCTGGTCCTATCCTTTCGGGATTTGCAAATGTTCTTCATGTTAAGACCATTAGCACATCTAATTCTTCATGTTTATGGACTTGAGTTTCGATTAAAAATTGGTACTTCTTCACATTTTCTTTAGTTTGCTTTTGTGATGGTGTTAAACTAGTTATAAATGTGACAACGAAGTGGAAATTATTTTCTGTATTCATCTTTTCAAACCCCATGGTGATCTGGTGCTAGTTTCCAAATTATTTTAGAGATCACAGTGGTGGGAAATTAATATCGGCGACATAAACGCATATTTTGAGTCGGATATCCTAAATATTTTGAGTCTACTCACTGAATGATCATTTCATACACGGGGATAAACTATACTAAATGACAAATTGCTGTCACAAGGCAGATAAATAGATATGATTGATGCATAAAAATTTGTCAGAATGCATAAAAATGATCTTTCCATTCTTTCCAAGAGTTTCCTCGTTTTTTTCCCCATGGTTTTGCAGATATCTAGAAATCTTGAGGTGAACTGCAGTAGGGAAGGATTTTCATCAAAAAGACCTAAATACAAAATCTCAGACACCAAAGTATAATTCTACAGGATGTCCAAAATACATATGCAAATCTGGTGACAAACACGGATCTCTGGAAATCCAGAGGTGGGATCGGATGTCCACAGTCAAATTCAAATAAAGTAGGTGATGAAGAAATCCTCGTCACAATTAATACAGACGACTCAACAACCGCTAACGGAAAGTTAATTCACCATTTCATTTAGTGAAACAGATTAATCTCAAACAATGCTATTATACCGACCGTAAAATTTCCAGATCGTTCACATCAAACACGATTTTCAAAATCTAAAATGACTCAACATGACGGGACCCGTAGGTCACATCATTACAAATTCATTACCCTTTACAAGTTGGAAATGTATGTACATGTACTTAATATCAGATATTTTAAGCAGTTAAATTGAATTTTAATTAAAATACTTCAGAACAAGCATTTGCATAATGACAAAATAGTGCATTAACATAAAAATAAAAGTGTTATTTTTATTTTTCGATTAATTGCTTGGGAAAAGACCAGTCAAGTTCTTTTTATTGAACCAACAACCAACCAATTGCAAAATATTGGCATTGTGCCATATCTAGTGATGCACACAAATAGCTATTGTGTTCTTGGGCATTATTTTCAATCTAGAAGTAAACATTTCTCTTTTTTTCCAAACAGTTTAGTCGAGTATTTGTTACAAGTATAAACAGCTGTTACTAAAAATAGAACGTCGGAAATTCAAATAGAATACATTGGGATATCTGTTTCTTAAATTTATAATATTATCCACATTATCCACAATATATTTTTAGGTGCCACACATTTTTCACTGGCTTTGACCTCTTCATCGAGCTGGACCTTTTCAATGAACTCGAGAGGTTTTCATAGGGAATTTGTGACGGGTGTGGCATGCTGGCAGGAGACGCTGACTCCTCCCGGAACTTTGGTCCCATCCCGTTTGAGATTTGCAATTGTTCTCCATGATGAGACCATTTATATATAATTTGTCGTATTGTAATGGAATTTGAGTTTCGATTATCCATTATTACTTCATCTTTACTTATCATCTCACGCGTGTCATGATTGTCACTCCCGATGTCGCGCACTTACTGAAGAAACATTCTCTACCTTTTTAAAATGTTAGGCATGACCCTGCAATGAAGCAGTCCGCCTGCGAGTCGAACACTCCGATACTAGACCACGCGACCGATACCAACTAACGAGCAGACTCGTACAGTAATATAATGATAAACAATTAAACCTCTACTATATTTCACATTATATTCCATTTTACTGACATAAAAATCTTAGCTTAGTTATTTAGGGTCAAAAGTATCAGAACACAATAAAGAAGTAGAAATAATTTGAGAGTAATATAATTTCTACGTGAAAGGTCATGCCTCTCAATGTCAACATTTTGGATTATTTACTAAAAATGACATGCGAGCGTTAACATTGTTTTCTTTAATTACAATCATATGTCTAATTAACATATGATATTGGTAGTTACAATTGCCAGTGGCGTATTTAGTCATTTTAACAATATGCCATAAACCAAGAACAAGCAGAAGATATGTATGTTAGAATAAAACATTTTGTCTTAGAACATTTGAAATATTAATATTCCTCTTTTTGCAATAACTTTTAGAATATAGAATAGAAAAGGGTTCATACCTACATACATAGCCAGTTGATATATTTACTAGTATTTAACATGGTAATAGAAACCAGAGAAATGTAAGGAAGTAATGATTGTGTGTGTGTGTGTGTGTGTGTGTGTGTGTGTGTGTGTGTGTGTGAAGTACAAAGGAATTTGACTGCGCATAACATTACAAACATAACTGTAAAATGACACTGGTATAATAAAATTTACTTTTAATTTATAGATAGAATTCATATTTACTTGATTAACACTGTAACCTTTTTATGGGTCCATAAAGGAAAGGTCAATTCTAATGTCAACACAATGTGTATTAATAAATTTGACATATCCCTTTTAGATAGTACACTAACTTTGACGTATTCGTTTGTGCCGTCTGCGGCACTGATTTGAAAGTCAAACACTAACTTCAAAATTAGACGAATTAAAATGACTTTTAAAATATAAAAAATCTCAGATACCAAAGTATAAATCTTTAGGATGTCCAGGATATAGATACAAATTTGGTAAAAATGAACTCTGGAAACCAAGAGGTGGGATCAGGTGCAATGGAGGAGTAAGATTTCCCTGTCGACCGATCACACCCGCCGTGAGTCCAGAGTCAAGTTCAAATGAAATACATGAGGAACGAATCCTCGTCACAATTGTTACAGACCTCCCAACAACCGCCAACGAAAAGGCAGCTGAACATTTCACTTAGTGAAACAGAGTCATCGCAAACACTATTATACCGACCGTAAAATTTGCGGAACGTTGACACCAAACCTATGTCAATAATTTATCAGTGAGTAGTTTACATCTGTATATGAAATGTTCATATGTTGAACACGCCCTGGCATATCGGATCATTTGTGAAATATAAACTTCATATGCGGGGGACTGTGGGATATTACTACTTAAAGGGATGGTTGATTTTAAACACAAATTGAGTTCATCTGAAAGAGATTTTCTTCCTGATTCCAAAACCGAAAAATATTTTCAATCGGACTACGCATTTGCAAGAAATCAAATTTTAAAGTTCAAAATTAAGCTGTTATGGGGAAATCCGCATTGTGATAGAGGGCGCTGTTTTCGTGTCGTAGGTTACACCGTTTCTGAATAACCAGCAAGCCAGGAAAACGCGCTCTGTAATTCTTTTTTTTTTCACTTACAGCAAATAAATTGATTCAACAGAGAAGTAAGTATCATTATTTGTTTGAATGAATAAGTGACTATTTCTTTTTTTTTTTATCACCGCTATATGGAAATCCCAGCATCCTATGTCCCCAGCTATGTCTAATCCGCTTTTGTGTACAATACCTCGTAAACGCGACTTTCAGAAGTCGTGATGTTGGTACCTACATCTTTTAATCCCCTTGATGTTGGGAAATTATTTTACTTATAATGAAGTGGCACGTGGCTATTCAATCGAGTGTCGGTAAACGTCAAAGATGAATAAGATTAATTTTAGAATAGCCGACATTAGTAAATAAACATATTGTGATCACTCAACCTTCACCGTATGTTAAAATAAGTATGAGACAAAATTATTATTTAATAAGCACCGCAGAAATGTATCGTTATTTTTACAAATGTGTATTGAACAGTAATTACTCAATTCAACAAATAAAATATAAATGAAACTTTATATATTATTACTGAAACCGGCAATTAAATTTTAATTTATTTCAAAACGTACTATATACCTGTAGTCATCTCTCTCTCTCTCTCTCTCTCTCTCTCTCTCTCTCTCTCTCTCTCTCTCTCTCTCTCTCTCTCTCTCTCTCTCTCTCTCTCTCTCTCTCTCTCTCTCTCTCTCTCTCTCTCTCTCTCTCTCTCTCTCTCTCTCTCTCTGAGGCCCCCAAAACCCTGGTGCTTATATACGAATGTCAATTCCGAACAACGTAGAACACCAGAATTCTAGAAGCTTCTTCCGCTTGGTAACCGAAAAAGAACCAGATAAACACGGGTGCCATACCTATCAAAATCTGTCAAAAGTTTCACCTTTTGTAACCTTCTGACACCATCTTAAATAGTGCAGTTTTAGTACGTTATATTATTTAACATTACAATCGAAAATGCCGAAATTTGATTACCAAAGATGACTTTGACAGATAATTAAAGGCGAAGTTCTAAGGACCGTCCACTACTTGTACAGGTAACTCATTCTGTCGGCTCAATTAGTACTTTTCCTCTGTGGGCCATTTGTCTGTTCAGTCACGTGAGAAAATACAACAGACTTGGTATAGAAACAATCAGAATTTGACCTACTTGCATGTACACCAACTTCATCCATTGTTTTGACGTTATGTCGGATAATCATTTATGAAGAAAATAATGACTGCCTAGACAGCTAAATGTTCCAGGATTTGGTATAGACGTCGACAGATCAATCGACATGTTGATTTATTTCTGCGATATGGTATTTGCGAAAAATAAATAAATAAATTTCGACGAAAATTATACGTTTGGGAGTCGATTTGGTCAGAGACATGCATTCAAAACAGCGATCATTAACATATTATGTATACTTTAGTTTAAGCCGTATGAAAACCCGTGGTAAACACGCGTGGATGTAAAACCAGGGACGTCCCTGATAATTGTTAAAATATGCACTTTTGATAATTAGTCACATAAGCGGTAACCATATTCTTTACATCAAACAAAGCTATTATAACACAAGCCAACCAACTTTATACAGCGCCCAAGCGTGCGTATGTATGACAATTCCTGAATGTGCACTGTCACAGCGCGTCCTTTGATACTGATTGACATATATTTTGGAATCCACAACTCCACACTGAAATATATTATATTCTTATTCGCTCTGCTCAAACGAATATGAATTATTTATAATTAAAACAAAACAAAGTATGGAGGAGTGAAGCGCTCAGTAGGGCACTATATTCATTCACTGAATGTCCAAAAACAAATCTTAATCAACATAACCGTCATCATCATCGTCGTCATCATCATCACCATCATATCATCAATTATGTCATCAAAACACTGTATTTAAATCATAAAACTACAAAAGAAAAAACAAAAACAAAAGAATTATGAATTATTTTACTTGTGTGGGTAGCATAAAGGTTAATCAAATAAATTTAAACATTCATAAAGAATACAAGCATGTTGTCATTTACTGTCCAGATTTTTTTTTTCAACAGCAAGTGATATAATTGCAAAGTTCTTCCTCCACATGCATTTTATGGCTTCAGTGTTATGATATTGTGATTCAGTACAGAATTCTGCAAATTGTGGTGTATAAAACATGGTATAATATTCTATAATAAGTTCAAATTTTGGTTTTAAAAAATCAGTCAAAACTGACTTTAGCGGAACCTTAAGGATAGAATTTCATCAATGTTCTCATGGACATACCCATCTTTTGCCTTTTCAGACTTCCATCTTCTATGTTTTTAAAATAACATATCACTTACTCCTGCTGCTGCAGCTGCTGTAGCTCCGCCAGATCTCAGACTATAAAGTCCATAATTTGATTTATTTAATCCATTTTTTTCAAAAGTTGATAAAAGGAATTCTCTAGTTGTAGTGTACGAGATAGGCTTCTCATTTTACCTCAGTTTATAGGTATTCGACTTTTGAAGTAACTTAATTGTCTGAATCTATATTTTTGAGAACTTGGATTTTTCAAATGTCTGTTCAGCATGGCAACAGGGCATGCAGTGATGTTCGTATTTGCAGTTTTAACGCAGGAACCCGCTTTAAATTTATGTTTTACTTTGAGGGATCAAGATAGAAATGTGATCATCATGAAAAATAATGTCATGCATTCGTACATTAGAAATATCTGAAAATCTCAGAAAACCTGAGTAACCCAATAAATAGCAAGTGTCCTTAAATCGAACAAAGAACAATTTTCTTGTCCAAATTTTTAATAAGGGAATATAAATGATGTGCAGAAATGGGCTCTTTTTTAATTACCGGTTTTGAACACTCTTTGATGGCCTCTTCTTTCACTTGTATGAATAAGGAGGATATGCAGGGATCGGGAAACCCAGCTAAATTATGTATCATTGAAATTGCAAAAGAAGGCTCTTGAATTTTAGATACAGAGACAAAAGTTTCTGCTAAATGTACTATGTACATAGAAATAGTATTGTCCTTGGCGGGCAAAGAACACAAAGTCGGTACAAACAAATTACATCAATTACAAATTTTTTTATATGCTTACCTATGTTTCTTTCTTGTGTTTTCTGCCTTGGCCTTCAAACAGTAGTTTGGCAATTGATCCTGAAGTCTCTGTAAAATAGGATCCTCTTTCACCATGTTCCAAGCCGAAAACTATCCTGTGTTTCATTTATAACCAGAAAAGAAAAATGAAAAAAGAAAATTATAGTAAGCGTACATATAATATATTTGTTTATTAATATATTTTTAATTCAAATACAAAAAAATCGTCTGCAATATGCTAGCTGAAGCACACCAGGTCCTCATCTACAATTAAATATATATCTATCTGCAATGTGCTTACAGCACGTAAATACGTAAAGCCAGAATGCTTAATGACATTGGACCCAATACTGGTTTTTCATTTTAACCATGTTCAGACACAAACTGTGCGTCAGTAAATTCCATCATTTCTACGATTATGTTCCTGTTTTGCTGTCCTTGAAATAATAATCGCCAAAAATACGAGTAAGGCCACTTTGGTACTATGAAAGCTCCGTAAGCTTAACACACAATAAGGTAATGTATGCATTACATAAGAGAAACAGGGGGAACTAACCAATCTTTCCCTTGACCAATTCGCATTAAAGCAATCTACCTGTTCAGTACCTGGATTCCAGAAAATAGAATTGAACTTTGGTAGTTTTGTGTTACAATGATTTGCAAATCTGTCAACCGTAAAGGGCCCCCAAAGGGAGTTAATTTATCCAAAAAATGCTGTTGAAGTTCTCCAGTCCTCGTAATCTATTATCTTGCTGATATAATCAGCTTTTGCATTCACTGATCCCGGATTCCATTTAATATTAAATGCAAGTTTCTATAAATCTGTCCTAGTGCTACCATTTTTTGATTATTTGAACACAGATCTGATTATCTGTATACCATTTAAGAGATTTTCCTTTTAATATTGAACAAGAAGAACTTAGAGCCTGTTCTATTGCTTTTAATTCTCTCCAAGTAGAACTTAAATTACACTCGACCTCTGACCAGGTCATATGAAAAACCTTTTCATTCAGTTCTACAGTATATGCAGCACCTGTGATATCACTAGCATCAGAAAAAATAACCACATCTTTTCTAAACTGAGATTTAAGTATTTTTGTTGTAATTTTCTAAATTAACTCGCCAAAACGAAAGTTCGAGAATAAAATTCTGAATTGTTTCTCGTGTAAGAAATTTACCGCATGACAATCTACTTTCAATAGCTTGGTAACACTTTCTAGTCATTAGTCACACAATATTTTCCATAACTGGAGACATGGATATGATTTTACCTGTAAAGCAAGCTAACTGTCTGGCAGAAACATAAGGCAAATTACAAACAATATTTTCTAAACATTGTTTAGTGTCTGCTATATGACTTTGAGGAATTTCAAGGCAGAAATAAACTGAATCCCAACACGAACCTAACCATTCTATTTTTTGAACCGGATCAAATAAAGATTTTTTAATATTTACAAAAAATCCCGCTGAAATCAGAAATTTTCTAATGAATTCAGTATTTTTGTTGCAAAGATTGAAATCATCTGATATGATTAAGCCGTCGTCCAAATATAAAACTACTTTTATTTTATTTTCACGCCAATATTTCACGAGCGGTCTTAAGCATTTAGTAAATGCATAAAGACTTGACGATAGACCAAACGGTAAAACAGCAGTATAGCAGAAAAAATCTGTTATTCCATGACGAACCCAAAATAGGTCTGAAAATTCGGATTGATATCTACATGATGATAGCCAGATTGTAAATCAAATTTTGTCCTAAAGGATTTTGATTCGAAATACTGAACGGAAATTTTCCAGTCTTCGTATTTCACTTTTTCCGTTTTAATGTAATTATTCAAACGACTTAAATCTAAAATTAGACGTTTTTTCTCTATTCATTGCTACACTCAAAGGACCTATAATGTACGGTTTACATTTAACCTCGACAGTTCTTCCAGAGTTGAGCAAATATTGAACTTCTTCAGACACAACTTTATGATTTTTAAAAGTTGATGAATTATTTTTGAAGTGCATAGGTGGTAGAGATTCTGTGAAAGAAAGACAATACCCGTGTTCTATAATATTTTGTACATAATCTTATAATGAATTTTTCCCAGTAAGCCAGATGATTGAATAAACTTTTCTTAACCCTATTTTTCACATATTTTGACTCATGTTCTTTATTAGATAAGTGTAAACCAACCAAATATCAATAACAAAGTCTGGTCTGTGCTTTATTCAGCAGAGTAATGGTAACAATGTTTCAACAATCAGTTATGGTGGTGTTCTCTCAATTCCCCGCTGTCTCTCTCGTTGAAATTCAGTGCTTATATATGTTTGTCAATTTGACCAACGCAAAACACTAAAGTTCTAGAAACTTCTAGAGATTAAAATATTGGAAGAATCAGCATCATCAAAATCTGTTAATCTTTGTAACCTTTCTTAGAACTTTAGTACTGCATTCTTGGTGGACAGATATTTGACCTTTTAAAACCGCAAAATTGCTGCTGAATTTGTAAAGGTGTTGACAAGTTGTTTATCCGAAACAGATATTGTGCTGAGTAATAATTATTATGAATTTGGCATATCTAAATTAACCTTGAGGCCGAATTTATGTAATTTTAGCTGCCCGTATTTTCCCAAATACATATAATATACATCAATATTATTTCAAGTCACACCAATTTATTACGTATATAATTTCCTAAAAGATTTATCTCCCGTACCTCATATTGTTACAAAACGTCCCTATCCCTTGAAATTTTTACTAAATGGTAAAAATTTCATTCTTATAAATACTTTCCAAATTATAATTAGTAAACTTTTTATAAAATTCCCCCATTGGTGTGGCTTGAAAGTCAAGACATAATTTTACATAATTATCAATAAACAATTCAATAAGTTTTCACTGTTAATCATTAAATAAGTTGTGATCTGGATTCCATATATAAATAAATCGTATCCTGGATCATTAACAAATTAACTTGTGACTTGATTTCTTAGTAATCAATCGTGACCTGGATTTTTCAACAATTCATAAAATAGTGACTTGGATTTAATATTAAATAAAAATGTGACCAGCATTATAAAGCGACTTGTCATAATCATTGTCTTTAAAAATTCACAAATAAAGTTCATTATTTATATTATTTAAAATTCTCCATTGGTAAATATTTGGAAAGTCCTCCATCCTTTTGAATAATATGTTCACGGAAAGTCCTCTGTCCTTTTGCGCAAAATTCTGTCTCTTAAATAATCCTTTTGTAAATAAAGTTTTCGACTTCTTTAAGTTATTTTCGTTTGTATTCACATTTCACTGTGATTATTACTTAATTTCATTTATAGTCTTCAGTAGACTGGTGGCCTCTTGTGGTCTCATCCACTTCGATGTTTTCGATCGACGATTTATTATTATCGTTTAATTCTTGCCATTTTGTTTCTAGGTCTTGATAAACTCCATGGTTCAATTCATTGTTACCCGTGTTCCTTTTGTTGACTGTTTTGACGCTATTTTGTTTCGTGTTTTCTGTTTCTCTTTTTTCTTGACTGTATCGTTCTGTCTTCAGTGTTAATTCTGGTTTGATCAGTTATTGGTATTAAGTCTATGTCGTATTTCTCCTTAAGGTACATATGGATATGCGTTTTAGTTCTGGTTCATTGTGAATGGTTTCTTTGTATATACTGGCTGTGTTTCTTGCCCGTTGCTTCATCCTTTCTGTTATATATGATTGTGAAACAGCGACTGTTTGTTACTTGGTGCTCCTGGTATGGCTTGAAAGATTTGGAAGACTCAAACTCCTCTATTCCCTCATTACTTGACCACATTAACATTAGGATTATCCTTTTTGACAGAAGATTCTGAATGCCTATTTCTATATTTTCTTATTATTCTTTTTCCACATTTTACCATTATAATTATTAAGATTGTTACTACTGGCACTATTGGTATGAGAAAGTATTGACCGTTTTTAACCCCAAAAATCATCTTCTGGCATTGGTTGCATTTCTTCTAGTTTTAGTTCATTTATCAAATTATCTAAATTAACTTTTACTGGTTTCAACGTCTTGAATTTTAATCTTATCATACCGTGGGAACTCCAAAACAAACTTACTTCGTCTTTCTTATACTTGTCAACTAATGTTTTTAAAGGATCCCTAAAGTTAAAATTACTTTCCTTATAAATGTAAGGTGTTAAAGTCATATCCCCGTTAGAAGCTTGACAATTTTGTTCCAAATGTAGAATGTCTAGAGGTGGTAAGGTTTTCTTAATCTGAAGTCCTCGAGGAAAGAATTGCATTATTGATCAATGTGGTCTTACAGTTTTATCGTGTTTCTAAAAAATATAGAAAATCACACAAGTCTGTCTGTTCGAAACCCAAAAGAACAATATCTTATTGAAGGATTTGAACATTTTTCTAACTCCTGTTGAGTCAAAAGTGCAAATTGTGTTTTCTCTTTATTTACCGCTAAGGCTTCTGCAAGTTATGTATCTTGTAAATTTCTAAGGCAGACACGATAACTACAATGTTTTCGATGTTTATCCCAAAGATCTTTTTCAGGGTCAAAAGGCAAAGAGAGTGACAACATGTTCAGTTGGATTTCTCTTAACATGTCAATTGCTATCGTTTGATCGTGTCAGTTATGGTTTTTTTCGATTTTCTGAAATTTCTCGGATTTTTCATCACTCCTCACTAACCTACGTTTCCCAGTCTGGTCATTGAGTTCCCTTTCAAAAGTGTCTTGTAACATTGTCAATTTGTTTATTTCAGAGCTAACTGTCAAAACTTGCTGTTTTACATTTATATTTACTACTATTGTGAATTTCTTAGCTTCATCTAAGTATTTCTGAGATTAGTATAATACGGAGTTACAGGAATCTGAAATGCTATCATCCGTTTATCTCATTAGTTTTTTCGAACATTATATTTTCTCTGTTCAGCAAGGTCGTGGTATGCACGACGGCGAAAATGTATATGAGTATAATCCGAATCGGATAACAATCATCTTCCAGTCCTAGTTTTTCTTTCAGAAAAAGTACATTTTTGAATCTCAAGAAAACGGTTGAACTTGCATAGTCACTAACGTTGGCAAATTAGATCCTTATCTGAAAAGTCACATAATGGAACATAGACTTTTACATTTCCAAATGTACATCCTTCGAGATGGATGTTATCCCATTCCCCAGGTGACAACCTAAATTCCTGATAAGCTTTTGGCCAACTTCCCGGTTTTGGACAACTCCTTAATCTCATTGTTGGAAATTTTGATATAAGTTCTATATTTCGTCTTTCTTGAGAAGGGGGTGGAGATCTTGCATGCCTACTTCTCACAAATAGTCTTTTTCTATCCATAATTTTATCTTCTAGTCTTAATTTTCTTTATTGTGTATCGTATTGTGATAATTGATTTGATTATCGAAGGTTTTACTATTTCTAACTCTTTCCTACGATGCAGCGTCTTATTAATTTTTATTATTCTTAAGAATTAAAACTTAAGACTTTTCATTGTCTTACACATATTATCAAACATAGTCAAGTTATTCTTGCACATGTTATCAAATATATCCAAACTATTCTCATTCAACAAGTTATTCTTGCACATGTTTTCAAATATATCCAAACTATTCTTATTCATGTTATCAAAAGTCGAATTTAAGACTATTAATATTTCTTTTGTAGTAGGGTCTATTTCGTCTACAAGTCTTTTTGAACTCTTAATTTCATTTATTTCTGTATCTTCTGTATCCTTACTTATTTCTTTGTTTTCTGTTTTAATGTCTTGTTCTTTTAACTTTTCTCTATCATCTAACTTTGTATTTCTGTGTATCCTTTTTAATTCTGCTAAAGGAATATCATCCTCACTATCTGAATCATCTCGAATTTGCCTAGATCTTTTTACAATATTTTGACTTTTATTCTTATCAATTTCATCATCTGAAGATTCTGAATCTGGAGGTACTACATATGTTGATTTTCTTATCGGTCTATTTAATCTATCTTGGGGTATCTCCCAATCATCTAAATAAGCTAACCTAAGATGTGTAATAAGGTGTCCATTTATTATCTAGTTTACTGGTTTTCCTTTGATTCTTAATATATACTGGATCTCATACCTTGAAATTAATTTCTTGACTACCCCTATCTGCGTATTTCTTTTGTCTTTTCTTAGCTTCTTCTAAGTTTTTGTGTACTAATGTAAAAGCTTTATGTTGCTGCTGTAGTGCTATTTTATATTGGTCTTCCCCATTATACCTTCGTCTAGGTTTAAGAATTGTATCTAATGGTAATACTACATCCCTATTGTATAGTAAGTAGAAGGGTGAAAACTTGGTCGATTCACTTGGATGAAATCTAATTGCTGCTAATGTCTGATTCAAATATAAATCCCATGTCTGAACATCATCAGATATTTTCTTAGCCATTACATCATGTAAAGTTCTATGAAATCTTTCTACCTTGCCATTACTTTGAGGACTATAATAAGATGTTGTAATATGATCTATATTTAACTCTTTAAGTGTTTCTTGCACAGCCTTATTCACGTTTTCTGACCCATTATCTGTAAGTATCTGAAGTGGGCAACCATATCTTGGAAATATTTCCTCTAATATAAGATGGACTATATTATCAGCTGATTTACTTGGTACACTAAAAGCTTCTGGCCATCCAGAATATAAATCTATGAATGATACAATATACTTGTTGCCTGATAAGGTGGTGGGATATGGTCCTGATAGATCTAGACCTATTTTTGCGAAAGGATAAGGTGGAATGTCCGTTTCTTTAAGAGGTGGATGTGTTTTCTTTTGGCTTCTAGTTTGACATGTTACACATTGATCTACATATTTGTGCAACTTTTGATACATTTTTGGGAAATAGTATTTTGGTCTAATGATGTCATATGTTTTATCTACTGCCATATGTCCTACAAAGTCATGATGTTGTTTAATGACAATGTTTTCTAAATTTTCAGGTATGTATAATCTAAGTTTTGGATCTTCTGAATCTTGTTGAGATAGAAAGTATAACAAACTATCTATGACTATTAAACTGTTTTGTTCTCTTTTAGTAGCCCCTCCATTGTCCAATTTTATTTTAAGTTTTGCTGTTTTCTCATCATTTTCTTGTTCTGTTTTTATGTTTATATCCCCTGGAAGGTCTATAAACGGCTTGACTAAGTCATCAGGTGGATCTATCTTACAGCTAGCATATTTCTTTGGAGTGAATTTGTTTGAATTTAGTGCTCCTACTTCTAAAAATCTATCATCTATTTCTATTTCTGTGTCTGACTCTGACTCTGATTCAGAAATATCAATTGTTTCTTGACTGTCTGGTATTCTTGACAACAAGTCAGCGCAACAATTAAATCTACCTTCTATATACTCAATCTTACAGTTGTAACCTGCGATACTGAGAGCCCATTGTTGTATTTTCTTATTTTGCATAGGTGAATCTAATAAATACTTCAAAGGACGGCGGTCTGTACGTACCACAAACTGAGCATCATGTAAATATAAGTCTAATTTCCACTTAAGGCTGTTGATTCTTCTTGTATTTCATCTATTTCTAAAGCTCTAATTTTTCCTAACACTTGACCTCTTTTTAACCTATAAAATTTATTTGTGTTGATTAACTACTAATACTGGAATGTTTCTATTTCCCGTTACTTTTCCTACTGATTCTTGAACTACAAGTCCTGGGTCATCTAAAAGACATCCATCATTGATACTTGAGATTTCAAAATTTTCTTTATTTCTACTGTTAAATGCTTTATTTGTCCTAACAAAACATATTGTCTTACTCTGTGGTCTTAATGTAGTTGTCTTTGATACTCTTACTATGGATGATATGTGAGTGGCATCTTCAAATTTGACATAGGTTCTCCCTATTCTCAAACAACCTAAATCAAAGTATAATCTTACTCCATTTTGTCTTAACCAGTCCCTACAAGGATAAAGTTTTCTATTCAAACCATCGGTGACATAAAACTTGTGATTCATGGTCACTTTATTCATCGTAAATTTGATATTTACTGCACCTATAACTTTAAGTGATTGACCATTCACTGCCCTGAGATTTGTTTTTCTTTAACAACCTTAACCTTGATTGGAAGATTTTGGAAGCACTTTTTACTAATTAATGATACTTCTGCTCCTGTATCTACTAAAGTCCTAAATTTTTGTTTTTGAATCCATAATACACATGAACTTGGATTTCCCGCCAATTGAATTTCAAAATTTTTATCTAATTTATTACTAGAGTTATCTATCTTACTTTTTCCTAATTTACTACTACAGCTCTTCTTATCGGCTTCCTTATAAGAAGAGTCTACTAGTTTTCCTGTTCCCTATGTTCCCTATACTGAGACCATTGTTGTCCTATTCGCTGGGTGGAGTTTTCTGAAGTTTGTTCACTTACTACCGGTGGTGCAGGGAGCGCTAATTGCTTATTTGACTGAGACGTATTATCTTGCATTGGGGGTGCCGGAAGTGCTAACATCTGAGGTGGTTCTGGTAATGCTAACAATTGATTATCTGGCTGAGTTTGCTGATATGTAAATTGTGGAGGTCGAAAGTTGAAGTTTTGCTTATTCTGATAAGTATTATGTGCAAACGGTTGGGGTGGAGGATTGAAATTTTGCCTATTTTGATAGTTATTATAAGTTGTTCTACCCCTGCCACGATTAAATGGTGGTCCCTGAATATATTGCCAATATGGTACCCAGTTGCGAGGGTTAATATTTCGATTGGGACAATTTCTTTTAAGGTGACCTATCATGTGACATACCCAACATTCTGCGCCTAATACCCAATCTGGTACAGATTGTAAATTTTGTCTATTTTGACCTATTTGGTTGTTTCTTTGTTTGATATTTTGGCCTTAATGTTTGCTGAATTTGTTGTTGTTTAGTTTTCTTAACATTTTTGAACCTAACCTGTTTCTTATTATCTGCTAATGATATTTGTAAGTCATCGTCACTATCGTCACTGTCTGTCTCGTCAGCGGCATTTACGTCTACATTTTTAGGGCAATTTTGAGTAGTGTGACCCTTCCTTAAACAATTCTTACATAGTTTATTTCTTAAGTGATCTACTTCCATTGGTTGAATGTCTCTGTCTTCTTTTTCGGTTTTAAATCTAAACACATTTTGTGCACCGTCTAAGGTCAATGCTATTTGATCCCTAACATTTTGTTCGCGTGTCGCTATCTTAACAGCGGCTTCTAAAGTCGCAGGCTCCTCCCTAATTAGTTTCATTTTGATATAATCAAAAGTAACGCCCTTACAAAATATGTCTATCAATTGTTGTTCTATCACGTCTTTTGTACTTTTGTTTTTAGTCTGCTCTGTCGTATAAACATCTTCAGATGCTTGTATTATTCTTTCCCCAAACATCTGAACGGATTCATCTGTTTCCTGTTTTAGATTTCTTAATTTTATTAATGCTTGTCTCTTGTTTGTTACCCCCCAACTAGCTATATTTTCATTATTTTCTTGTTCCATTAAATATCTCCTAATGAAATCCGCTACCGCCCCTGAACATGTTACCAATGCTACACCCGGCATTTTCTGAACATTTAATTCAACTAAATTTGCATATCTTTCTATGTCCGAAATCCACGCTTTAAGATCTGCCGGTTTACCCGAAAAGTTCTTAATTACTTGATGTACAGGTACCGCCATTGCACTTGTCATGTTTGAAAATTGTCTTATAATGCTATCAAATATTTCTTTTACGTCATTGTCACGTCTGTTTCCAGACATTCCAGATACCCTACAAAATGGTGGTTCTCTATCTCCTACTCCCCCTGATATACTGTAGTACCTATTTTTGTTTTTACTACTACCATTTCTACTTTCAGTTTCGTTTTGTATGTCTGACTGATCTGACGTTCTTGGTTTAGTTTCATTTATACTATTCCTAATTAAATCATCCTCAATTTCTTCTAAAGCTGTAGCAATGCTACCGAATTTTAATTTACTATTATCATCTGCCATTTTAAAGAATTTCAAGTATAGTAAATGTTAAATTTTATGTCTAACTAATTTTGTTAAAGTTTTAGTGATATTGCCAAAAATAAGTTTTAAGTTTTTAGTTTTAATCAAAATGAGTTTTAGTTGTGTTTTAGAATATAGACTTTTGAAATATTTTAACTAACTAGTAAATGTTAAAGTTTTAGTATTTGTCAAAAAGGAAAAATTTAAAGTCGTGGTCAAAATAATAAGGTACTAAGAAAAGTAAAAGTCTTACCTTTAGTTCCAAGTCTTCTTATGCGGTTCCCAGGTCTTTATCCAGGGCAAAAGGCACCAAATTGATATTGTAAACCAACCAAATATCAATAACAAAGTCTGGTCTGTGATCGTATAGATGATTTTAGTATTCAGCAGAGTGCAGCAATGGTAACAATGTTCACAAATCAGAGAGTATGGTGGCGTTCTCTCTAGGCGGTTCCCCGCTGGTCTCTTCTCGTCTCCAGAACTCCAGTGCTTATATATGTTTGTCAATTCTGACCAACGCAAAACACTAAAGTTCTAGAAACTTCTAGAGAGTTAAATGCATCTACAATTGGAAGAATACGGGCGCCAGCATCATCAAAATCTGTCATAATGCAATCTTTGGTAACCTTTTTACACCATCATTCTTAGTACAACTTTAGTACTTTATATTAATTATCATTAGCATCAAATCTTGTTTACCAAAACTGATGATGACAGATATTTGACCTTTTAACCTGCAGCTTAAATTGCTGCTGAATTTGTAAAGGTGTTGACAAGTTGTTTATCCGAAACAGTATATTGTAATAATGCTGAGTAATAATGCTGAGTCATTATGAATTTGGAAATTTCATATCTAAATTAACCTTGTCAACTTATTTTACTTGGCCGAATTTATGTAATTTTAGCTGCCCGTATTTTCCCAAATACATATAATATACATCAATATTGTTTCAAGTCACACCAATTTATTACGTATATAATTTCCTAAAAGATTTATCTCCCGTACCTCATATTGTTACATAAGTGAACAGTTAAATTCTGGTTGAAATTCGGTTTATTCGGCATTTTCATTAAATATTCTTTTTAATGTATAGCATATTTATCTGATGAACTACTGTTCGGTGGCGTTCGAAAATCCTTGGATTGCTATAGATTGTTGATTAAGGGGCAACGAGTTTTCCAATGACCTGACTGCCAGCACTTGTAACATATATCTGTGGGTTGAGGGGTTCTCCTAGAGGTTGTGATCCCTTGTGAACGAAAATTAGTATTAGAAGAGCTACTACCAACCACTGAACCAATAGCCGCTGAAGTACCCGGCTTTAGGATATAGAGAGTGTCTGTATCCGTGTCCTCGGCACTCCTGAGTTTCTTATCGTCATCCGAATCGGACGCATAGTCATTACATTGATATTCATTGACTGTCTTCCACACAGCCGGACTGGAGTCAGCAATACGTATCAATTTATAACGACGTGTGATTTTACCACGAATATCACGGATAGGTCGGCTTTTGGAACTAAATAGAACAACTTTGACAAATTATCCAAGTCGTCAATGAATACGATTTCCTTCTCCTTTAAACTTATTCACAGACTTCTCTTTAACTTTTTTAGATAAAGTTTAAACATTGACTTTTTGTTAAGAAAATGATTGTTTTAAAAGGGAGGCTGACTGAAGTAACCTAACAGTTTTCTCGCTAGGTCCGATGTCCATAGGTTGTGAAACGTAAGCCAAAAGTTCTTCCTGGTGGTCAGAATTCGACATTTGTTCAGGTTGGGAATTATCGTAAAACGATTGTAATGATATTTAACCTTCGAATAACAATATGTCCGTATCAATTTCAAACAACAACTACCCGTGCACGAAATCATTATACCGCATCGGACTAATCAATTTACCTGAGCACTCCATTAAAAGAGAATATATTTAAATTTTATGTTTTATAAACATTGTTAATATATAAATAATAAATTCATTTAATAATTCCGACACCAGGGTGGATAGATCTAGACTTTTTGATTCATGCAAAACGGATCCAATCAATAATTATTTATTACAAAAAAAAAAAGAATTTTAATTCTTTTTTATTTCATTACCATTTAACTTGACTTTTAAAAGTTTGAAACCCGACATTTTAATATAATTTGAGGATTAAAATGTGATCTGGAATCTGTAAGCTTGTACGTATGTGGTGTATATGAAACGAACGCTGTAGCCTATGTCACAAACAACAGAGGGTGCTGTGTTTTTAATGAATTTGAAAAAAAAACATGGCCGCTTCCTTTAGCCGTAATTTTAACGTTATAAAGAGGCTGTATCTCGGTTATTTCTTGTCAGAAAAGCATAAAATTTTCGGAACATATTCTGGGAATCATAATAATTATTTTAAACATAACTTGTCAAAATAGTGAACCATCCCTTTAAATGTGGAAAATTTACGATGGGAAAGCCGAAATCGTGGCATTTGTCGTATAGCTTAGTTGCTAAATTCCCGTCTGTGTTTATATTAAGTAAAATATCTAAGTACGAAGCGTGTGTGATTGATTCAGTTGTATTTTTAATTTCTAGTCCACTGGGATATATCGCATCGACATATGTAAGAAATTTGTCATTATTATTGACAAAAGATATCTCAATGTCAATTTAGATGAAACCGCTAGCTTTTTCTTCTATTGATTCCGTAGATTCTGAATGCAATCTGCTTCGTATGAATAAAGGAACAGATCGACCAATAAAGAGGCACAATTGATTATCATAGGAATGCCGGTATTCACATCTGATTTACATCGCTTCTGGAATAAGCAACTGTTCAGTATTGTTGACGTTTCTCCGTATCGGCTGTCAATATCTTGGTAAGGAGTAAAGATAAAGGTTTGGTAGAACATTTGCTTGATCCTGCTATGTATCTTTGCTTATATGAAGTTTCACGAAGTTTAGGTATCCAACATAAATGTGGTACCTTTGAATCAGTATCGGTCGTAGGTACAGCAAAGGGATGTAATACGGACATATGATTTTGAAGGATCTCGGTCTTTGAAAGTGAGTTATGTGTATGTAGGATTATCAGAATTCGTATTAAATCCCAGTTCTTCTAAATACAATTATAGTAATGTGCCATGCAAATAAAAACTACATTATTTGAGGCTTTGTCTGCTGGGACCAGTCCATATTGGTCATGTAATCTATCCAGTTCATTTACTACTTTCTGGATCACTAAATACAGAGGGATTACGTGTTTTGATAGTTCCTTTAAGTTTCCGACTACCGGATATTATCATCCATCGTACAGCTTTTAACCATTCAAACAAAGTGTCTGGTTCCACTTGTTTGATCACACACACACACACACACACACACACATACACACATACACACACCCCACACAAACACACACACACACACATATATATATATATATATATATATATATATATATATATATATATATATATATATATATATATATATATATATATATATATATATATATATCGAACTCTCGAGCTACGGCACCAATCACCTGCCTCCCATGCTCGACGACCTAACCACTTGGCCATCTACGAATTCACAAAAGTGAATGTTTCGATAGCGGTGAGCAAAATTTCGAACATGAGAACTCGGTCATTGAGATAGAGGTGAATGGTGTTTAATCCCAATTAATGTAAATGACAATGGATCGATTAACGATGTATGTAGTGTAGAGAGATACAAATAAATATAAAACACAAATATCAATACAACATTTAGACACTATCAAATATCATTTTATTTTCAGTTAGAATATATTGATGTAAGATTTATTTGTGGCTGACCTGACAATACTATTTCGACATAAAATTAGTACTTTTAACTCGTATAATTTACTTAATTGTACAAAAACATTGACATACATATATGATATATTTGGTTGTATATAATATATTTATACAATTATATTTAATTATTAGTATGATAACGTTGAACTCTATATACAATAAAATGCAATATACAATTGTTGAGCGGTTGTTACTCGTTTTGATATTTACTTAAAAAAAGAAGGATAAAGAATTTGGATTTATCGACTCAATAAAATTAATATTATATTAACAAATATTAACCGAACTAAAGATGAGGTGAATATAATTTCTCAGGTAGATAAATTCCGGTTGAAACTATTTTCAAGGTATGTGATTGTTAGATGCTACTTACTTGACTGTATTACTAAGAAATAGAAAACTGATAAAACTGCGATCGGAAATGATAGGTTTTATCTAAGTCACTTAACAAAAAACCTGATACAAGAAATAAATTGGTCCGAGTTCAGCAACTTTTATGGATATCCATTATAGCACATAACGCATTAACATTGTGTAGTTCAGAAGTAGATATATGATCACTGTAGGAGAACCTGTAATGAAGAAAAAAAGACGGTAAATTATATATACAGTGGAACCGCACTATTAAGACCACCTAATTGACTAACTCAAAGTGGTCTGATAAGTGAGGTGGTCTCTTAAGTGAGGTTCTGTACTGATTCAATAATAATGAAGAGATTGGAGAATGGTCTTAATTGTGAGGTGGTTTCCTAACGGAGATGGTCTTTAGGCGAGGTTCCAATGTATATTGGTATCAGTTCCAGTACGTAAAGTATAAAAAGTCTCAGATACCAAGGTATAAATCATTAGGATGCCCAGGATATAGGTACAAATTGACCTATCACCGTATACAGGGGACTGTATTGGGCAAAGTAAATGCAGAAACCGGAACGATAGTATTCAAAGCGAAAACGTGTAGAAGTAAAAACGAAATTAAAAAAATATGACGAGAGAAATGTAGCAACATAAGAAGGTAGCAGAGGAAAATAAAATCGGTTTAGAAAACAAAATATATTTATTAGCGTCGTGACAAAAACATACCTAGATTTTTTGCCTTGGACGGAACATGCGGCTTTTCTGGAAAGAAAAAATGATAGTTGAATTTTCGATATATTCCCAGACAGCTAAGACTTAGAAATTGATTAAACCCTCGATGCAGAGAGTGGAGATGTAAAATACAAACTTAGACTTAAAATATGTCTATGACATAGGGTAGTACATTTACTAACAAAACAAATGAAATAAATACGACTACATAACACAGTGGATATTGAGAAATACGGACCTCTCGAAAGTAAAGCCATATGAGGAATAAGCATCCCTCTACCGACCAGTGACGGCTGGGAGTCGAATTAAAATTCGAATTTTAATGTTGTTTTACCCACACTCAACATTTTGCAGTCATATTTTGGCGGCCATATTTTAGTAGTGGCGGGGGGGGGACCCGGTTACAATGTACCCGGGAAGAGACCACCGACCTTCTACAAGTAAACTGGCATATTTGGTTCCATTGGGAGTGGAACCAACGCTGACTACAAGTGAGGGATTTCATGGTATTAAGTGCTCTAATAATTCGGTCACGGAGACTCTAACCCACAACAGACTAAGGCAAGGGGAATAACCCATGCTGAATTGACATTGAACTCTGGTGTGATTGGTCGTCAGGCAATCTATCCAATCATGTGTCCATAATTAGTCAGCACCCCTTGTTAGCATGACACACCATCAACCTAGTCGCAAATGTTGCAGTGGAACTTTCCGAGTACGATGAATAGTACATGTAATAGTAATCAGTTGATTTTAGATCGGAATAAAACTGCATATTTAGTCCATTAATATATTCATTATACTTTAAACACATTTATCTTATAAAATGTTAGCACTACAGCATTCGATACACACACACACACACACACACACACACACACACACACACACACACACACACACACATATATATATATATATATATATATATATATATATATATATATATATATATATATATATATATATAAATTTCAGATACCAAAGTATAAATCAATAGAATGTCCAGGACACAGATACAAATCCGGTAAAAATGGACAAACACGGACCTCTGGAAACCAGGAGGTGGGATCAGGTGCCATGGAGGAGTAAGCATCCCCTGTCGACCGGTCACACCCGCCGTGAGTCCACAGTCAAGTCCAACGAAACAAGTGAGGAGTGTATCCTCGTCACATTTGGCACAGACGTCTCAACAACCGTCAACGAAAGGCAACTCAACATTTCACTTAGTGAAACAGAGTACTCGCAAACAAGACTACTATACCGACCGTAAAATTTGCGGAACGCTGACATTAAACGCGGTTTTCGATATCCCTGTGTCAATAATTTGTCAGTGAGTAGTTTATCTCTGTATATGAAATCTTCATATGTTGTGCACGCCCTGGCATATCGGATCATTTGTGAAATATAAACTCTATATGCGGGTGTCTGAGGGATATTACTACTTAAATGTGGAAAATTTACGATGGGAAAGCCGAAATATATATATATATATATATATATATTACCATTCCTGGTATCTATTATATTAAAAATGGTAAGTGTTGAACTCTTTGAACCCGCTACTATTAAAATATCGTTTCCATTCGGGCTCTTTGATGCTGGTACAAATCTGAAAAATGCAAAATGAATCTAACTCAAAATTGTGGATACCAAAGTTAAGTAGGAAATTAAAAGTGGTGGTTGTTTCATTTTTAAAAGTAAAAATGAAGAAGTACCAATTAATAATCGAAGATCAAGTCCATTATAACACGACAAATTAGATATGCAATGGTCTCAACATGAAGAACAACAGCGAATCCCAAACACGATAGGACCAGGTGTCCGGAAGGAGTCAGCGTCCTCTTCTGGCATTCCACATCCGTAGCAAAGTTTCCATGGAAACCTTTCTAGTTCAATGAACGGGTCAAGTTTAGTCAAAAGGTCAAGTTCGGTGAAAACCATGATTGGCGGAAGGAGTCACTGTCTGTGGCCGTGCTCCAGAATACTATCTAATATTACTGAGAGTGAGACTTCATACTTTTTAACAAGATCCCCGAATCGACCATAAAACTTTTTAAACGACGATTTCAAGAATTCAACAGCGTAACCTTGTGTAAGTAGTTTATTGGCGAGTCGTTTCGCTCTCAGAATAAGATATTCATAGGAAGAGATTGAACTGGCATAACGTATAAATCATGAAATGAAAAGATCATATGGAGGAGATGAACGAATATTACTACTGGAGACCCAAGACCAATATAACGACACGCCTTTTATTGTAAAGAACCTTCACTACATAGCTCATGTCAAAATTGTTGACACTTCACATGTTTTGATAAAATAAATGTGCCCCATAAACAGATATAAACTTTGATTAAAATACAGAAAGATATATCACAGTAGAAATGTTTAACATGTCATACATATATTGCTGAGAATGAATGAAATACGCAGACAATTGATATTCTTTCTATCCATGAAAGTATTCAATGTTAGCTCGTCCACTTTTGACTAGATTTCATTTCACCAATTACAGCAATATAACAAAGTTCTTCCAACCGGGATTTTTATTCTGCGACAACATTGTATATCCGAAATTTTTGATAAAAACAAAAATCCTATTCTGACAGCTAGTAGAATGCAGTCAAGAGGTGGGATCAGTTGCCATGGAAGAGTAAACATCCCCTTTCGATTGGTCACACCCACCGCGAATCCACAGTCAATTAAAATGACATACGTGAGGAACGAATCCTCGTATATAAACTTATATTAAATTAGATATATTACTAAAGAGATTTACACTAAATCTTCTGGATCTAATGTATCGATCATTCTATCGACATACTGCTGTTCCCACGTGTCAGTCAGTTCACCAACTCCTGAATAAGAACTTTCAAATCTGGGTTGTGTTACGTCACTTCCGATTGAATATATGGATATTGACCCTGGTCGTTCATTACCGACAAATATGACCGTCCTCCCGTTGATTTCTCCTATGGCAAGGCTTTCAACCTCGGGTCCCTGCAAATTTTGAAAATAAACATTGGCAACATTTCCTACCTGACCTGTGTTGGAATCTTGCAAATACATGTAAATGGTTATAGGTTTGGAATTTCCATTTTTCAATTATTATAACACTTGGAATGGATGTAAACGAAAAATAACAAAGTCTAGGAAGGCACCAAAACGCTTTAAAATTTACTTTGGATCTACCCTGAGCCAATTTTGACCATTGCAATGTCAGTTGACCTCGAATTCTTGATTCCTGTAAAGTTTCGTCAGATTTGCATCAGCAGCTTTGAAGAACAAGATTGCAATGTAAGAATTATTTTTTGTTTTGCCTTCTTAAAAATTCTCCAAAATTAATGATTAGGCCACGTAAGGAAATATTCTGGTTCTCGGACAATTGGAATACCAAAATGGGCAAGGTATTTTATTTAATTGGTTTTTTTTACCAAATTGTTGTTGATATACTTTGAAGGAAAGAAGACATTATGTAACAATAAATTACCTTTTATTGCGGATATTATAAACATAACACCACAGTTATAATGCTCAAGACGACCGTTACTATCAATTAGACTTCATCAGTTGAGCTCCAATTTTAAATATATCTTCTAAAGTGAAAGTAATATCAAACAAGGCCAAATAACAAATCTAAACGTATAATGAAAATCCGTCTATGAGCGAGCACTGTAAAAAGATGGCTTTCCTAGCCTTAGAAGAATTTAGAAATTTAAACGTACTATCAGTGCCAATTATTACTTTAGTATAAGATTTTCAGCTAGTACCTAAATACCAGGTACTAGATTTATGTATACCCTCGGGGATTCAAACGGTCCACCAGCAGTGGCAACGACCTAGTGGTTATAAATATTATAAACATAATACCAAAGTTATAATGCTCAAGAAGATCGTTTCTATCAGTTGAGCGCCAATTTTAAATATATTTTCTAAATTGGAAGTGGTATCAGACAAGGGCAAATAATAAATCTAAACGTATAATTAAAATCCGTCTATGAGTAAACAGTGCAATCATCATCATAATCTTTTATCAATACATAGAGCACACACATATATACATGTATATTGTATTACAACACACAGGAATATGGGTATTGTTAATCAATTTATAATTGATTACTTTAGTTCCCCTAGGTTCTTTTACCTGTATGGTTACTTTGACCAATGTGACTAAGTCAGGTGATGACTCTTACTTTCCCGCTTTTTCTGAGTACCCTTTGTTAGACCAGCTTTGACCAAAGAACTGACCAGACATATTTCATGTATAAGCCAGGCATATACTTTATATACCAACCGAGAATATATTACTTGACTAATTTCATAATTGATGTAAATTTATAAAGTCAAGATATATTTTGTAATTAATGATTTGAATATTTTATACATACTACTGAAAAGTATTGTCGGAAGAATAAAGCGAAGTAAATATATCCTTTATCTAATAGTATGTGATAATCTAGTAAGAGTTATCTTTCTTACATTGTAACTGGTTATCAGAAACTTCCCTATTACTTTTTAACTATATAAATGATTTATTGTATTTTTGAATTATATATATTTGAGTATTTTTATTATAGGGTAAAATTGCTAAAGGATATACATACATATATGTATTTCATTAAAACTTTTATTTAAGGTAACTAATTTTACTATTGTCATTCACCTACATTTAATTCAGATTATATAACTTTTAGACACAATACTGTGTTACATGTATCACCATTTTAACACATCCTTAAACATTCAGTTTTGAAATTCAGTTCCGTTCGGCATCGGTTCTTTCACTTAACACCCAACTTCCACTTCCTCCATAAACTGCAATCAACAGCAGCCAACAGAAGATGTGTTCTGTGACATTTTCGGCCACAAGGTAAAGATTAAGGTGTTGAATTGTCAATAAAGATAATTATTTTAATTTCTAATTGTTTTTTAGAAATTCATTTTGAACAACAAATAGAAGAAAACGGATCATTTTGGAAACTTAAAACTTTTTGCACTGACGAATGTTTATTTTTACTCCCAGCTGGGCAACGACAATTAAAATCTTGTCACCCGGTTCCAACTTTTACTTGTCCCTGGCTAGCTGACAACCATTAACGTGGAGCCCTGACTAATCGGAGTCACAAAATCACTTGTAATCGTTCTATGGCGGAAAATTCAAACTTTACTTTTCTGAGAAAAACCGCGCGGCAGGGATATTATTATTGAATGTGAATAAAATGGTTTCATCTGCGATTTTCTTTTGCGCACTTTTTCTTTTGTGACTGTGAAACAAAACAAAAATTGACTTTAGATTGCGTCAAAAGTCTCCCACGAAAGCATTTACAGGTAAATCAATGCACCAATGCTAATCAAAGAAAAGGAAATAAAAAAAAAAACATACAAAAATGAATGAGAACGAGTCTCATTTTAAAAATTAATTTTCCAATTCTACGAAAAACACGAATTTGAGTTTTACATCCATACTCCATACCAGAACAAGCAAACATTATGAGAAATAGTCTTACCTTTTTGCAGTTTTAAAGTTCTTAAAATATAAAAAAATAGATTTCAGCAAAATTCTGTTAGTTAATTCTTCAATCCTCTTGGTAGTTCTTGAGGAGAAGATGTTTAAACACGTAACCCTGAGACTTATTTTGTCCCCGTAAATCCATCCCTGAGCTGATCCCACACCCAAAGTTAGCAGAAGACTTTAATACGCAATCAAATTCGAAATTCCGAAACTTTTACGGACAGAAGGTCATCAGGAAAGTACACTTGCACCGGTTCAGGCAAGCTAAAAAGTAAATTTTGAGACCCAGTGCAGTCTCCATGATTGTCATCGTCGCTCTGCTACTTTTGTACTACTTTTTAAACAGAATGTTGTAACATAGATCTTATATCTACCTAAACATGGCGCGACAGTTTATCAAATAATCATATGTTAACAATAATAAAATAAAAGATTTGCGAAACGTACTGAGATAAGTAAAGAAATCACATACCACTAGTTTTGTGGTTTTATATGGGAAACCTATTCTCTTCTTGAATTTCTTAAAAATGCACCTAGATCACTTTTTAGTGACGTAATTATTGCAAAATTAATTCTGAATGTTTTATTATAAACGTACGAGGTTTAATTGATAAGGATTGAGCCTCATATATAATGATTTGTCTTTTGGGTAACATAAGACACTATTTTTCAATATAATCTCCTTTAGTGTCTGTATACTTTTGCCAGTGACATTTAAAAGCCTCAATGCCACTTTTAATGAAGTCCATTTTCTAGATTGTCCAGAAACAATCTACATGTATAACGTCATCATCTGTCTGGAAATGGGTACTGGAAATTACCTTTTTTCAATTCAGGTAATAGATGGAAGTCTGGGGGAGCAAAATCAGGTAAGGGGTGTTAATTAAAAGCCACAGTCATTAATGGCAGCCATAGCAGTGACAGACTTGTGAGCAGGAGTATTGTCCTGCTGAAACAAGACACGTTTGCTGAGCTTTCCACGCCGCACTTGGTCTTAATTGTTCTCTTAACTACGTAAGATGTGATTCAATATATGTCACCCATAGCAATATCATGGACTTTAGTGACCATTTCAGGAGTTGCCACAATGACAGACCTTCTAGCAAGGAGTCACCCTGAATGCTCTACCTGCTATATTTAAAAAAGTTGATTTGATTTTATTTGATTTTTTTGTTTTACGCCATACTCAACAATCTTTCACTCATATGATGGCGTCCAGTTTTTATTGGTGGAGGAGAAACCCCGGTTACCCGGGTAAAGACCACCGACCTTCCGCAAGAAAACTGGCAAACTTTCCCACTTAATTCGAAATGACCCTAGCGGGATTCGAACCAGAGGTGTTAAAAATTTGACCACGTGCAGCTCTCTAGAAAACTCAGCTAAGGCATTTAGTGTCATGATGTATTAAACAGCCAATGTTGACTGATCACATTCAAAGCGGAACAGTTCATATAAGCGCCGGGATTGGGGCTGTGATGTACACATATGATATAATACCTTGTCATCAGATCTGGAATCAAACGTGTCTGCAATCAATTCCGTTTCCATCACATTTGAATTAAATAGGTCTCCGTGTAATTCTGCTTGTTTTTTCTCTATGTCGCTACCGCTATCATATACAAGTTCCATGGTGTCGGCTCTCCAAATAGAGAAACTCCTGGCACCAAAAGCGTAGAGTGCATCAAATTTATTGCTGTCGTCCGATGCTTTTCCGTTTAGCGAAGTAACTTTAAGTCGACCTGCAAAACAGCAGCATTCACGAACTTTATTTAGACCTGTTTCACATCCACAAACAAATTCCTACGTGCAATGAACAGGTTTGCGTATCGTCGGACACCACGGCACCTTGTAGATTACCGGGAGGTATTGATGTCATGAGAGAGAGAGAGAGAGAGAGAGAGAGAGAGAGAGAGAGAGAGAGAGAGAGAGAGAGAGAGAGAGAGAGAGAAAAGAAAGAGAGAGAGTTTACCTAAGTTCTCATCATTTTGTATGTCCGAAATATTATTATCCCTTGCCCATTGGATTACCATTGAATCATCTACAAAATAAAGTGAAGATACTGAGGTAGTGTAAAAAAGTGATTAATGGTATATCTATGATTTTGTAATGTATAAAAAATGTCAGATACCAAAGTATAAATTTTAGGATCTCCACGATATATAAATATCTGGTAAAATTGTACAAACACGGGCCTCTGGAATTCCAGAGGTAGGATCAGGTGTCATGGAGGAATAATAAACCCCTGTTGACCAGTCACACCCACCATGAGTCCACAGTCAAATCCAAGTGAAATTCGTTAGGATCGAATCCTCGTCACAAATGGTACAGACGATTCAAGGTCTTATTGTTTTTATCATATACTTTGACTTTATATGTAAGTTCGGCATGGTATGATATCGCCAAAATCAACTAACCAATATCAGTGCGGCCATGCAAAAATCTGTATCAATATCAGACCGGCTATGCAAAAATCTGTATCACGCACTTCGGAATTTATGAAACATCTCGGGACTTTTCGACTTCAAGCCGAGCGTTACGTCAGACTAATATTGTTTGTTTACAATGTCAAAAGAAGGAGAAAAGCAGCCAGGATAATGGAACTGGATAAAATAATTGATAAAGAAAATAAATTCAACAATGTTGTATTTAATACGGAAAACGGAGAAGAAGAAGTGGTGGGTTCAAACATTAATGTTAATCATTTCACGATACCTGATGACACGGACACTCACAATTTTGTTGAGATGATGAGAAATCCTAACGCAGTGAGAAAGACAAAGTCGGATATAAAGAACTTTACAGAGTGGCTAAGGTCTAAAAATGAAATGTGCTAAAAGATACATCGGCTAGTGAGATTGACAAACAAACAGAGTGGGGAGGACTACGAGCCAGAGACTCTGAAATCAATCCAATCAAGCAGAAACAGATTTCTCAAACAACATGAAAACACCAGGTGGATGAATGTACTTGAGGACAAGGAATTTTCCCATTCCAGGGGGGAGGTTTAGTTATCAAACAAGAAACTCTTGCGTCGAAAAGGAAAGGGAAACAAAAGCAGACAGGCAGATTCACTAAGCAGTGAAGAAATGAACAATAAGAATAATCTTGGAAAATGTAGACCTACTTTTCATTCATTAAATATTTTTAATTGGGATGATGTTAATGATATAGACTATACTACACTTACTGAATATACTGTTGATAGATTTGTGTTTCTGTAAATAATATGTATACTAAGTCTACATAGTATTTTAACATACATGCATTCTTTCATCTTGTGTACTGTAAAGAACGGTGCAAAAGTGTAATTTAAAGGCAGGTATCCTTCATGCAGAAGTCAATTATGCACTGAGTGGGATTGACAAGCCTGTCCTTTGTAGACTAGTCTGAAGTGTCCAATGCATGGCAGTGGCAGATTTAAGGGGTGGGGGTTTCGCCACAAGTTTTTAAACTACATATAGGACTCAGGGGCATATTACCAACGCAACTGCTCTCGACTATAATATATATACTAGTAATATGTCCCTATGCATAAATTGATAAAAATCAACTTGCCAATGAATTTAGATATTTACTTGTCTAGATATTAATGTATAGCGTATATATGAGAATAAGCAGCTAAGTGTCATTATTGTTATTATTATCATGATTGCTTCTCTTTTTTATGACCCCCTCCCCTTTCAGAAATCCTGGATCCACCACTGTATGGGTTGGCAGGTTTGACTGTATTTATTAAAATGTATATTATCTATATGATAGTGTATTTCTTTATAAATCATATTAAACTTTATGCCTAATTCTTTATGTAGGTAATGCCAGAGCTTTAGTGAACACAATGATATGAACAACACCCTTCACTTTGGTATGAGGTCTAGAGTTGAACTAGGAATGGAGTAACCGGAGGATCTAGAGCGTATCTACCAACGATGTATGAAGATCCAGGTATAGCTTTAAATGTGTCGCGATTTATATACATTTGTGCACAAATACATAATAAAACCTCATTTTTTCTTCTCAGGGGCATCTATACATTGTAATATTGTGTTTACATGCAACAACCATGCTGCAGTCCCAGCTGAAAACCAAGAATTATATACTCTGACTCAAACTCTGAATAAAATATGCAAAAATGTAATCATATAATTATGTATAATTGTACTCATATATACACTTATTTTTATCATACACTACAAATGTATTGAAAAATTAAAAATTATTGAAGCAAACATTCCTTGCTTAATTCATTTAATTCACTTCAAAAATATAAAACTGATACTTTCAGTGAAATCAATCTACATAATTTGCAAGTTGTACTGTTTATATGGGGGGGGGGGGGGGGGGGGGGGGGGGGGGGGGGGGGGGGGGGGGGGGGGGGGGGGGGGGGGGGGGGGGGGGGGGGGATGGATAAATATATTATAACATGGTAAAAATCATATCACGTATCATGTCATCCCTCGGGCAATATCAGACCACGGGCTAAAGCCTTCGGTCTGATACTGAGCCCTTGGGTTGATATGATATGTTATATGAATTTTACTATGTAATAATCTTTATATATCATTCGATGATAGTAAACAGATAAATACATCATAAACATTTCTTTTTGTTGTATATTCCAATGTTTTTTTTTCCATAGAATCTGTCTCATTAGCAAACCTGAAGATTAGGAATGAGAGAACAATGTTTTCTTCAAGATCGTAAATGATATATACTTGTTTTTTTTTTTTACTATATACGTGATATCTTCATCTTACTTACAGGGGCAAGTCTTGTTTCATATATTGTAATAGATGGTTCAATGACAGGTGCTTCGTCGGATTCATTATATATTCAATAACAAACATAAAAATTGCAGTTATCAGGCGAATAGTTATCTTGAATTAGATGCTCACTACGCGCAGATAAATACCCTGAGTCGTAAAAGCATCTGTTTACATATTGATTGATGATATGAATGGATGTTTCATTAAATATTTCCTCTGACTTGGATATTATTTACTAAAATCTCTCCGAACGTTGAAGTGTATTAGAAGATAGGGATTAACCATTGTTTTGCGAAAATATCCTGGAAAATCCACAAATATAATTTTCCGAGATAAATTTCCGTTCAACTTTGAAAATTCTGTACACTGAAGTTATTTTAACGAGATATATGTCATTATAACAACATATTTTTATTGCTTTGTTGTCATTTTGAAAATAATCTGACGATAAAGTACCTGTAAGCTGCAAATCTTTTACTCTCACTTCCTCATTGAATCCTCCCGTCGAAACAAAATCTGAGTAGTCCTTTTGATCACCCTCGTTGGCAGTGAC
The DNA here is from genome assembly GCA_030159075.1 of Atrina japonica. Classification (NCBI taxonomy): domain Eukaryota; kingdom Metazoa; phylum Mollusca; class Bivalvia; order Pterioida; family Pinnidae; genus Atrina; species Atrina japonica. The sequence goes on along the minus strand of BROG01000194.1, from coordinate 857,967 downwards.
GAGATATTCTACGTTATTGATGTACATTGTTATGATAGCATCCGGTTGATACATCCCATAGACTGGCCAATTTACAAGATTTATCTCTAGAAAATAAATGAGGTCAGTTGGGTTTTTTATTGTAATATTTTTGTCAGAGATAATCTATATCTTTTCACTCTGTACCCAATAAATTAATTTTTTATTTGACATAACATTTCATTTTTTGCTCTTCATTCAAAGTGGGGTTTAATCATTATTTGCAAAAACAATATAAGTTTTATATTTAAATGCTCGACATTTTTATTTTAAAGGTCATATATAACTAAAAATGAATTTAAAATGTATTAAACAATCCAAGGGAAAGGGTTTCCCATTTTTAATAATATAAGATATCCTTCAAATTTCAAGTAAAGTTAATTGGGTGTAAATCCAGTACATTGAACGGCAATAATACTGTAAATATAAAAAGTTGTCATGGTTACCGCAAATAGTCAAGGTGCCTGTCACTTATATGTCGCTTATGTATAAAAATATGTAAATCCCAAATATGTAAGTCAATATATTTATGCCATAATATCCAAAGGACATAATTAAATTTATATAATGGATAATCATATGCTTTAGCACAGAAGGACAAGACATTCGCATAAAAAAATAAAATAAACCTAACTTGTCAAATACTTAATTCATGCAGACACGGGTAATTAAGGGATCATCTTACAATTTTGTTTGTTATCCAGAATACTACTTACTTAGTAAGATGAAATTATTTCAATAACATATTATTGTGCATTATATTAAAAAATGATGCCTTATTGATTTTTTATCTGAGAAATATAATTCGATTACGGCTGATCTTACGTCAGTCTACGCTCATATATCGGAAAGGTTCTGATTTTCATACGACCTATTTATGCATACATAAATCTTGAAGAATTATGGGTGCTGTTTTATCAACTGCCCACACGAACTTTTGTAAAAGTTTGTATTACAGTAAATGTGTAAAATTGTTTGCATATTCACAATTCAGTTATGTATGATGATTTAGTGTAATTCAAGAAAGTAAACAAAATCCCACTTTCAATGGAGAGCAAACGAACTATAAATACATAAATTTAAAGAATGTTCCTATTTCAGTCATGGTAATCATTGTTATCGTTAAAGAAGGTCATCATATTGGCAGTAAAATTTGCGAAATATGCAAGTTGAAACGGAATGGTTCATGTCCTTACAACAAGAAATTACGTTAATTAATCAGCCTAGGTATATGAAATGACTGTACTTTGCGAAGGATATTGAATATATTTCTTTACATACTGTTATCTTTGTCACTGGCGTCCAGACGAGACATGCGCCAATCTTTGAACCCAAGAGGAAGAATATCTGTAATTTCCTCTTTCACTAAATCAACTACAGCAACTGCATTGTTCTCCTTTAATCAAAATGTTTTTATCATAAATGCAATCAGTTGATCTGTACAAATCAATAAAACACTGGTCTAAAACAATATAAAGTAAGTAAAGCTCAGATAATCAGGGGCGAGGGTGGCTAAACACAGTGTACAGACGACCTACACAGCAGACTTTTATAGGTCATCTTAGCCAAAGGCTCGTGGTGAGCATTGGTGGTAGTCTTTGAATTTTACTTTTTGGCATTTTCAACTTCTTAGAAATAATGGGAAAATATTAACAAAACGTAACAGGATGAAGTCGCATAACAATTGCTAAAAAAAAAAAAGGAGCTAGGACCTTTAATAACTTGAACGGGTCCAAAATGGTATATATTTAAAATTGTCTTATAAACAACTGAGCAGATTTCTTTCAAATGTATTATACATTATTTTGACGTCTATATCTGTTCAAAATATTTTCACGAGAAAATGACATTGGGCACACAGTTTTATAAAAAAGGTATATCAATTAAAAGACCCAAAGATAAAGAGAAAGTTGTAAACATTATTTAAGGATCCTTGTTACAAACGTTTAAAACCCATGGGTTTAATGTAACAACTACGAACATTTTAAAACGGAAGACTTTCAGCCGCATACGACTTCTTTTATAGAACCAATGATCCAATGTTAAGTGCTCTGACTGCAGGAATGTAGTTAAATATATATCATACGCACGAAGGAAAGTTGATTGAGGGATATAAAGACACTGACAAGCACTATGGACCTTTCTTAAATCTGGCTTTTTCGTCCTCAAAAATAAAGGCGAACTGAATACACAATGTACATTTTGATTAATATAAAACCCTTCCGAATGAATTAACCACGGGGCAAGTATCAATTATGATTGGAAAGTGTGAGAATAACTAGTATATAAAAATTTCAGATACCAAAGTATAAATCAATAGAACGTCAAGTACATAGATACAAATCCGGTAAAAATGGACAAACACTGTCTGGAATCCAAGAAGTGGGACCAGGTGCCACGGAGGAGTAAGCATCCCCTGTCGACCTGTCACACCCGCCGTCAGTCCACAGCCAAGTCCAATGAAACACGTGATGAGTGTATCCTCGTCACAATTTGTACAGACGTCTCAACAACCACCAACGAAAAGGCAACTCAACATTTCACTTAGTGAAACAGAGTAGTCGCAAATAAGACTATTATACCGATCATAAAATTTGCGGAACGTTGACATTAAACGCGTTTTTCCATATCCCTGTGTCAATAATTTGTCAGTGAGTAGTTTACCTCTGTATATGAAATCTCGATATGTTGTACACGCCCTGGCATATCGGGACATTTGTGAAATATAAACTCCATATGCAGATGACTGAGGAATATTACTACTTAAATGTGGAAAATTTATGATGGGAAAGCCGAAATCGTCGCGTTTATCGTATAGCTTAGTTGCTAATTTCCCGTCTGTGTTTATTTAAGTAAAATGTCTAAGTATGAAGCGAGTGTACTTGATTCTGTTGTATCTTTAATTTCTAGTTCGCTGGGATATATCGCATTGACATATGTATGAAAATTGTCATTATTAATTGACAAAACGTCGTCGATATATCTGAATGTCAAATTAGGTGACACCGCTAACTTTTTCTTCTTTTGATTCAGCAGTTTCTGAATGATGTCTGCTTCGTATAAATGAAAGAAACAGGTCGGCCAATAAAGGAGCACAATTGGTTCCCATAGGAATGCCGACAGTTTGTTGAAAGACCACGTCTCCGAACATTACAAATATATATTGTCTATTAGAAATTCCAGTATGTTTTTTATATCAATGTCAGTATATTTATGTGTAGAATCAGAGTGGTGTTTGTCGAAATAAGTATCCTGATAGCCAATCACTAGATATTTAAATTTTTGGGTACCACCTTTAGTGAAAAAGTAGTTGTCTATGATGCTGAAAAGTCTTTCTTTTAATTTTTTATGAGGAATAGTGGTGTAAAGAGTTGAGAAGTCATAAGTTTTGATACTGTGAATTCGAGAACAATTGTGTACCTTCAAATTTTCTAAAAGCTGTTTAGAATTTTTAAGGATTTAAAATATTAGGTATACACTATTGATTGAGCAATTTTATTTCTCTTCAATAATAATTTTTTCAAGGAATTGTATGACCTGTAGGCTTATATAGGCCTTCTTTTCGTCTTTTGTGTAGGTGACATATTCTGGTTCCAAATCCTGTGCGAATGTATTATTGTTTTCTCTATATATGAATCGTGCACCATCTACCACGAGGTCTTGCCAACTGGACGAAATGAAAAAAAAGGAGACAAAACGATAGGTTATCCAATATATAGGCATCACAAAATGAATTGAAACACATATTTTGTTATTCCTAATTCAAATCACTTCGTGTTATTTTATGTATAGAAATAGTTCGCCCATAAAGAATTTATAGTACATTTGTAATAACAGAACTATCTCCATTTATAAGGTGAAAGACAAGGCCCGAGGAATATTATCTAATGGTTCTGAAAATTTGATGATTTTGATTAATTAATTAATCAATTAACTAATTAACTCATTTAATTTCGCTCCTTTCTATGCCGTACCATTAAAGTTTAATTCAAAGTAATAAGCTGCATTGTGTTCATTTGTTATTAAAATGAGTCTTTCTTTGACGTGATTCACATCGTACTCCGCATTTTATAACAGTGTACTAACTTGTCATTGAATTTGGTGAAATTCATAATGTTGTAACTGTATGTTCCAGCAATGTCGTCCAGGTCTGAAATCTTGAGTAGACCAACCCCTCCTTCAGGGTTGACAATATTATTACTATCCGAATAAGCCTCGCCCTCAATAGCGGTCAGTATCATTTTACAGTCCGATGTCGGAGAAACCATATCAGGGAGCGGACCAACTGTAAAAAAATACCAATTAATGTATGCAGAATTGAAAAATTAAAACAATAAATAATGGTATCGAAATGAACTGTGGCACATAACACTCATATTTACTTGTCCATGGTGAGCGAAAAATCTATCTATATAAAGCAATAAAATGACTAACGACACGGACCAAAATACATTTTATAAAAAAAAAATTTCGGAGACGACCCGTCCCTTCAACAGAAACAAGAAATTTCAAGATAATCATAATACCAATCATACATGTGGTGTTTTGATAAATCTAGAATGGCCATTCCCGCGTAAATCTGGTTTTCTAAGTTTCCATAGGGTAAAGAATTAGACATGGCTCCCGAATATAAAGCTTTGCATCCAAATACATGATGGAGGGAAGATTGGGATTATAATTTTTTTTAGTAAGAATTATTGGCCTTTGAATAAGGATTGGGAACCATACTAATACCAATATCGGAATTCCATTATCGGAATTATCGCTGCTTCGTTTATTCCACAACAATCTTCCTTATGTTTTAAGAGTATATCCTTGCTAGAATATATATGGAGATAATGATCGCAAACGAATTTTTTTTCCGCCGTGTTTACTCTGAAAACACATAAGGCTAGACATGTCTTTGATCCAGCAATAATGCCATTTAACTTCATCACGGATTAGCATCAATCAAATGCGTTCCATATCGTTTGGCTGTTTAGAAATTTGATATGGAACAACATTATCGTTTTCCAAACCAAAACATTTATGGCGAGATTATTTTGTTTCCCGATTTTTGGAAATTTAGAAATCGGTGTGAAATTCAATATCTTTCGTGTTAAGTCCATTTTAATATTTCTCATAGTTGCTAACGCGTTGATGATTTCTCTTTATGTCGTCGTAATGTACAAAGAAAGTATACAGTCTATTACACATTTATCATCCGTATTTTTATGTTAATTATTGCTTTTTTTATTTCCTAGTTAAGATGGTAATTATATGTACAAACTTCCTCTGAATGGCTCATAAGCGGCGAAATTAATATACAACATCAAACATTTATTTATTTTCCATCCACATTTTGATATGTTTACTTTTTCTATAGAAGCTAACAATTTTCCCACTATATCGAGATAATCTTCTTCTATGGTATTATTCGATAAAACAACTCTCTGCGCGCTATAAAAAGTAATATCAATCGTGTCTTCTTTATTATTTGAATGTCGTTTAAATTTTACAGTAATCGTTATTTGAAACTTTAAACTATTCTTTTTAACTCGCTCAACGATAAATTTCTGAAGTTCATTAAACATGATTTTTGGATTTCTGAATCTACTAATATCTTTCTTGACTGACTTGTAAAAATCTCTAAATTTCGCGCAATCGTCAAATGTCTCTCCATATTTTTGTTTTAATTCGTTCAAAACCTCGTTGAATTTGGGATTTGCTGACTCTAATTCTTTCTTAATCTCTTCCCCAATGTAGTCCATCTCATATAACCCGAAACGATGTTGTAAATCTTTTCATAGACCATTTACCTTGTTGGTCAAGCGATTGCAGATAACACTGGCATTTTTATATGACAATAATTTTCTTTAAATCAATTTCAGTTTGTCACGAACACTCAGGTATGGCGTGTTAATCTACGATCAATAACTCTTTTCTGACAAAATTTATATTCAGCGCAGGTTGTCTTAAATAATATACGTCTATACAGTGGTCACTCTTAGACGGATTTCGGCTATACTTTTAGAGATATTATTTGGCTTGGTATGATACCACTTTATCTTTAGAAAATACACATACTTTTCAAATTTGAGCTCAACCGATGAAGTCTAATTGACAGAAACGATATCGTCTTGAGCATTATAACTTTGGTATTACGTATATAATACATATAAGCACTAAGTCGTTGCCACTGCTGGTGGACCGTTTGAGTCCCCGAGGGTATACATAAACTGTGGTATTTCGGTACCAGCTGTTCATCTTACACCAAAGTTATATTTGGCACTGTTAACACTATTTAAATTCGAAAATTGTCTTAAGCTAAGATAATCATTTTTACAGTGGTTTTTCTTAGACGGATTTCGGCTATACTTTTAGAGATATTATTTGGCCTTTTATGATACCACTTTATCTTTAGAAAATACACATGCTTTTCAAATTGGAGCTAAACTGATGAAGTCTGATTGACAGAAACGATATCGTCTTGAGCATTATAACTTTGGTATTATGTTTATAATATCTATACCTTGCATTTTAAAATGTCGATGAATTTCGAGTTTTAATTAGTTCAAAATCTCGTTGAATTTGGGTTTTGCTGACTCTAATTCTTTCTAAATCTCTTCCCCCAATGTAGTCCCTCTCATATAACTCGAAACGATGTTGTAAAATTTTTCATAGACCATTTACCTTGTTGGTCAAGCGATTGCAGATAAAATTGGCATTTTTATATGACAATAATTTTCTTTAAATCAATTTCAGTTTGTCACGAACACTCAGGTATGGCGTGTTTATCTACGATCAAAAACTCTTTTCTAACAAAATTTCTATTCGGTGCAGGTGGTTTTAAATAATATATGTCTATACTTTGCGTTTTAAAATGTCGACCATATTCGTGTATTTCAACACCCCTGGTAGGATCTAGTTACAACACCTTCCAATTCACCTGGTTGATATAAATATCTGACTTTAGTCATAGGACAAATGGGGCTTCATGTCTTTATCGACAGGTTTTATTTTTACAGTGGTTTGGTCTCGGCATTGATTGCTTTTACAACTTCGGGCAATCTATTGGACACATTCCCTGTTTCGGTCATTATTTCGAATCTCTTGATCGTATTGATAACTGAAAAGTCTTTCTCCCAAAGTTCTATTTAATCTCTCGATGATAGCTTGATCGCGATGAATATCGACTTTTCCCCTCCTTATTATTACATTATGTTTAGACATTAATTGAGATACTGCACCCATGAATTCACGACCTGGATCTACTTGTAATAATTTAGGAAATTTTAAATGCCTTTTATAATTTTTTAGCCACTTCTTTGCTATCTTTAGTCGTTAAAGGCTCGGCTTCTTTGTATCCACTTCTCACATCTACCACTGTTAACGCGTACGTTTTATTACCAACTTTATCATGTGGTAAAAATAATAAATCGGCTTGGTGAGTTTCGTTTTCCTCCGCGTTTTCAAATTTTGGTCTTATATATATTTTTTTGGCGCTGGTAAATATATTTGCCAAATATCTTGCTTTTTCAGAAAATCAAATGTCCTTTTTCACTTACATTGGCTGCCATAGCTAGTTTTTCTATAGCCACCTTTCCTTTCCAATATCCATCTGGGCCGTAATATATGTTTTTCATTTTATTATTAACGCAATTTATATCTTAAGAAAGATATAGATTATATGAGTTGTTGCAGCGTAAAAGAGTATGGCCGAACCTATCAAAACAAACGCAATTTCTTTATCTTTTTGTTCTTAGTCGTAAAAATCGCTTAATCTTTTCTCAATCTTTCGTTTAGAAAATCTAATCGTTTCGCTCTTTTGCAATTCCATTCGTCTCTAACTTTAGCAAGTTTTTCCATGGCCTTGTCGTGTCTTTTTTCCTTGTCGTGATTAGAAAATAAATACTGCGATCTGCTAAAGGCACTACCTAACATCATTGCTACTGCACATGCCATTTTTATATATTAATTTTTTTTTATTTCATTATATCTGCTGGAATGATACCCTTTTTCACCAACATGTCTTTTGTGTAATTAGCAAGAGCAAAATCAACCATAATCACCCCAAGATCTTTTGGATCGAAATCTAGCTTTGGTGCTTGCATTTTAAAAAAATTCTTGGATAATTGCGCGTATCCAATAGCAATACCCGTATTGACTGCTGCGTGATACGCCGTATTTATTGGATCTTTTTCATTAGAACTCATATTTTTAAATACATTTCATGAATTTGGGGTTTTAATATTATTTTTGGTTCTTCTCTCGGTTTGTTTGTTTGTTTATTGTTGTTTAACGTCCCACTCAAGAATCTTTCACTCATATGGAGAAGTCACCAATGCCGGTGAAGGGCTTCAAATTTTGGCCTATGCTCGACACCTATGGCCATTGAGCAGTGAGGGTTCTTTAACGTGCCGACACTCACTGTGACACGGGACCTCGGTTTTTACTGTCTCAGTCCGAAGGACAGGAGCGTATCCGAGTTGGTAACCATTTCACATACTTCCCTGCCCAATCCGAGGATCGAACCCGGGTCGCATTGGTGAAAAGCGAGTGCGCTAACCACTGCGCTACCCGGACACCTTCTTCTCTCGGTACTACTTATTATTTCGGTTTCGTTAATAAAAACCACAAGAATATAACTCCACCGCCCATAGCGAGCTATTTCCAGGTGTAATTATTGCATTTTGCTGTATTTTCATCTGAATTTGCATTGCATTTTTCCATATTTGCATCGTCATGTATTGCATTTTGCATTGCATCTGCACTTTCTGCATCTGCATTTAAATCTGCATTTTGCATGGCATCTTTAGCTAATTTCCTTTTCTTCCATCCATCTTTGGCTCTCAACAAGCTATGTTCCTACTTCATCTGTAATGGATCTGGATTCATCGTGTTTTTCTATATTGTCAGATTTTTTAAATCCAGTTATGTGACGACTAGAAATGGTAGCCACACTAAGTGGAACTAAAAGCGTCCCGAATTTGTAATACAAATTACAACACATTTCGCAGATGGAGTTGTCTAAGAAAGGCTATTCGATTAATTCATCGATCATCTTCGGTTCGTCTTTAAGATCGAAAAAATGTTTAAGTCCCTGCGAATATAAATATGTTATAGAATTCGATCTGGTCACACGCATACCGAGTCGAGCGTTAAGTATGCGATTTAATTTCTCAATTTCTTTATCACTCATCTTTTCTAAATCGGAAGGCAACACGTCTTTTCCTAAAAAATTATTCGAACGCCCCGAACTGACAATAGTTGATAGTCTGTCTTTGACAGATATATCGTCATTTAGTAATTCTTCTGCATTCATACTTTTAAATAGATCACATAATTTTTCTTAATAATTTTTCTGTTTTGTGATATCTTTCCAATCGTAAAATAGATAGCACCACGCATAATATCAATAAAGTCCATAAAACGATAAACGACAGCAGCATGAATAGTAATATTTCGGAAAGACGTTTTACATTTTTTAATGATTAAAATCATTTAAAAATTTAGTCAGTATCGGAATCTAGGTCTAAATCAGCTTCGGATGCAACTAATGCTATTAGCAAATATAGCAACATATAGCAACGATAATAATAATGATAGCAATGCTAATAGCAATTATAGCAACGATAATAACAATGATAGCAATGCTAATAGCAATTATAGCTGGAAATGGTTCGGAATCTTCTTCTTTACTACACATTATTAATATATATAAAAAATTTTATTATAAGTAATTTCAACTTCAAAAATTGCCAAATGACTCATTATAAGTAAAAATGTATATTTTACTAGACAAGATGTTTAATGAAAGATAAAATATCGTGTCAAATACCCATGCAAACATTCAGTAATTCCGAATTTATTGTTTTGCAGTGTTCATCAAAATTACGTGAAATAACGAGATGAATTATTGCATTTCTTGTGGAAAATGGATGACAAATAGCACTAAATATGACACGTGTGGAGGAAAGGAACGTGCAGCTGAATGGCGTAAAGCGCATAAAAAATCTAATGGAAAACGTGGGCGACCTAGAAAAAACGATTGCAAAATTCCATGTCTTGATTAACAATTTTTATATACTAATACAAAAATTAAAAGTTATTGCTATATATTAAAAATGTCTAATAGTTAATAATGTGTGATAAATTTAGTAAAGAAATTCAATCTATTAAAGAAGGTAATGAGGAAGAAATTCAATCTATTGAAAATCTTAATGAGGAAGAAGACTTAAATGAGGAAGAAATTAACGCGGAAGAATTTCAATCAATTGAAAAAATTGATGAGGAACAAATTCTAGAGACTAAAAGATAATTTGAGGAAGAAATTCTAAAAATGAAAGAACTTATTGAGGACGAAATTCTAAAGCTTAAAGAAATTAACAAAAAAAAATTCTAAAGATTAAAAAACTTAATGAGGAAGAAAATCTAAAGCTTAAAGAAATTTTCGAAAATAATAAACTTAAGGTGGAGAAAATTCTAGAGATTAAAGAAATTTTTTAAATTTGTAAACTTCACGAGGAACAAATTCTAGAGACTAAAAAATATTTTGAGGAAAAAATTCTAGAGATAAAAAACAAAATGTAGAAAAAAACTTCGAGAGTAAAAAGGATATAACGAGAAAATATAACGATTTTTAAAAAAAATCCAATGAACAATATAATTTTACTTTGAAATAAGGTTTTCCTTCTCACCCAATATTTCTTCCAGCTGTTTCCGTAAATCGTCTTTTTGCGGCACTTCATTTTTCGACTTTATTTTGTTTATAAATTTTATCTTTCATTTCGCGATATTTAGTCAACTCGTGCGAAATTTGGGCACTTGGGATTATAGCAACAAAGTTATAGACGGACTTGCCGACAAAAATAAATATAAAGATACGTTGCGTAGGTGGTATTTACACTCTATGAATGGTTTTTGGCAAAATCAGCTAAATTTCGCGATTTGGTGTTCGACGACTGGGTGTGAAGTTAGTTCTAAAAATTTCTCAGTTAGAAGCGCATTATTTAAATTTTACATATACCATCAAATCAGAAGAATATTGAAAGAAATCGCCATATCCTTACCTAGCGATTCAGATTTCAATTCTTTCACGAATAACATAGATATGTCTGCTTACAATCGAATTTGTCGCGAATTTAACATTCCACCAGAAACAGATTGGAAAATAAAAGGTACCATTTTTGGTCCGTATAAAATGGTCAACATTTATGCTAGATGATAAATTAGATAAGTACACACTTCCTGGGATAACCAGAATCGACGAATCTATTAGAGTTTACGTTTGGGCCATATTAAGTGCTCAAGCACAAACTAGATCTTCTATCGTCAGATCACAGGCAACTTCTCTCGATCGCAAAAGCAATTTTTAGCACACGCAGAGGATACCATCAATCGGCCGTAGACTTACCCAATCATATTTCTAGATACGAAGATTGTTTAAGATTTGCAAATTCTTAAGTAGATTTTGTTATATACCCAGGATTTTACATGATGCCTAGGAATATGGAATTAAAGATTGACCCAGATGTCGTCGATTACAAAAACGAAATTCTAATCGCACCCGAAAAAAAAACAACAAAGCCTGGTTTGAATGTCGAGTTAAATTCGAAAACATTTAAACCTAAACAAGTTTCTAAACCACAAAATCAGGTTAAGGCTGTTTATAAACAAAATGATCGCGAAAATTAAAAAAACTGCGATTTTTGCTCTGTCTTTATTTTCCTTTCTTATGTTCGTCGAGTTTAGATAATAACAGACCAACAATTGCCATACCCAATACCCATAAATGTTCTCCCAACCAAACAGCTGTTTTACTAAGAGTCGATAATATCCACGACACTATAGATCCTAATATACCGGGTAGTGCCTCACCAAATTTTGTTGCTAATCTTGCCAAAAAATTGTTTTTTAGCCATTCTTTTAATCCATCACTTTTGTTAGGAGGAGGAGGACTAGGAGGTTTAACAGTTGGTAACCTTAACAGTTGTCATGTCAATCGCTGTGAAAATACTACAAATAGTTATTCCTTATTCTCTGAATAAATTAGCGATTTTTTTTTCTCTCAACGTAAGATTTTTATCTAATAACCCCTCAATAGATTCTTTTATATTATTAATTTGTGACTTTAATTTTCCTTTTAAAATGTCGATACTTTCATTAATGCCTTCTATTTCATTTTGAGTCTTTGTTATTTCTCTATCGATGCGTTCTTTATCATCCGGATTTTTTTTCAAGATCCTCTTGCCATTGTGATAATGTTCGTTGTAATTCTATTTTTTAGCTTCTTGAACGCGTAAAGAACCACGAATAATTTTTAAATAACTTTTTTCCAAACCCAACAATTCTCTCACGGGTAATACTGTGTAGAGATCATGTATACTATCTGATAATCCTCTTTTTCCATCATCTATTTATTTAACACTTGTTTCATCACCTAAATTATATATTTCTATATTTTCCTCTACTTTATCAGTTTCGGTTTTTACTTTCATCATTTTTGTATTGTTTATATAAACCCAGCGATCTGGTAAGACCTGTACAGTGTCTTTGTTTTTAAGTGCTTGAAGATAAAAATGCCTGAGGATTACTTTTATTATTTAATATACACCATTTATCTTTCCATTTTACAATTAAATTACCATTCTTATCCGAATTAAAATCTAAACCCCCATCAGTACCTCCTGTTGCTTTTTCCACTTATCCAAAATTTCACCAGTTCTGAGACGTTCTCTCTGATTTTCAATTTGAGGTTCAATTGGATCATCTGGTAAACCACTTGGTTGAATTAATGGTCTATCATCATTATAATTGATGTCATTGTCATCCTCACGTAAACGGAATTGTCAAATTCAAAATCTGACATTTTTTATATAAAACGTTTTTATATCGTAATAAAAGCACAATGAATTACGGCGATATCTTAAATCCTGACAGAAAGTTAATATTACTTCATGGTATAAAAGGTATTAAACAATCCATTACAATTTCGCATAGTCTATCGACTATAGACGAAAACCAAAAGTTAACAGTTCGTTTTCCAAATTGGAGTGATAACGACGTCATTGTTCCACGCAAAACTCGCTCAGCATTTGAAATCGAAGTTGAGGTAGACGGGGGTATACAAGTAAAGCGGGTTTGTACAAAAATGTGGGGCGTAATATAGTAAAAAATAAAAGTTAAAATATCTGGAAACACCATTCAAACGATCGACGACGTGGACTAATTTTTAGTGTATAGGGATCTTCGGAAAATAGAACGACGAAATGTGGAGTACCAGGGAATACAAACTAAAGCTTGAAATATTTTAAGATCTAAACCCATTGGGAAAATACCTCGAAATGAATCGGACGATTACGACATTGCTGCGGCGTATGGTAATCGATTTTGTATCCTCCTGGATTTCGAAACGAGCGAGTCGTTTTATCAAGCTGGATTTCAAAATCTATTAGAATACATGTTAACATTTAACGATGCTAAAAAAGGTTGTTTTCCACGAAGATAAAGAAGTCGGCTATAAAATTAGTAATATATCTTTAGAATTTGAAAAACTTACCGACGTAAATCTTACCAGAAGCATTCGTCAGAGATATGGGGGAGATCACGCCTATTACTTTAATCAAATATTACGATATCGTAAGACTACGATAAAAAAACGGATGCTGTGCAGAATTATCAAATCAACACTCCCGCAAAATCATTGAGCGGAGTATTATTTTTATTCAAAGATATTTCAGAGAATAACCCCGAAGAATTTTATAATTCGCGAATAACCAAAGTTGAAACCACTATTGAAGGACAACCGAATCAACTATTCTCACAAGGAATGCGCCCTCATTAACAATTCGGAGAAATTACGAAATTCATTTTAGCTGGATTAAACCGCAAAAACAAAAATAAACCGATTCCGTAGTCAAAGATTTAATGTTAACGGATATAAGTTTAGGAAGGTATCATAATGGTCATTACGATTTGTGGTAAGATCTCCGAACAACACAAGAAAATTATCTCCACGGTACTGGTCGTAAACTTCAAAATATTAGCGAAGGTATTTATGTTCGAGTAGAAAGAGAACCATAAAGCGATAGTGATCTTTTAGATGTTTATAGTTTTGTTATGATGGACAGATTAATATGTCGAATGGTCGTTTTGTAAATGTTATATCTTTAAAAAATTTAAACGTTGAAAATTTTTTTTTTATCAAACAGCCTCATTCTGCCATGATAGTTGGCGCAACTGGTTGTGGTTAAACGGAATTTGTTTTAGATTTGTTAGAAAGCGAGTATAAAAACTTGTTCGATCATATCGTAATATTATGCTGTTCTATCGATTTTAATCGAACGTACAAATCTAGAAAATGGATAGGCGAAGATGTTAAAAATCCTAAAGATAAATCTGTCATCATCGAAAAACCCAGTATCTTCTAAAACTGGCGAAGACTAACTACAAGAAATGTTGCGATTTTTCTACGAAAAATATAAAGGTAAATCAACCTGATACATCATAGACGATTGCTCTGCCACGAAACAAATGAAAAAGAAGGCCGATGAATTATCAATGTTGGCATTTTCGGGTCGACGCGTTAATCAAAGCGTGTGGGTATTAACACAATATATAACTCTGTATGTAAAGATTTTCGCACGCAAGTTAAATGGGTATGTCTATTTTACACTAAAGATAATTTTTCATTTCAAGAATGCTTAGACGAAAACGACGTGGTTGAAGATTTGGAAGAAAAAAGGAAAGTTAAAAAGTTGTTATCTCAACACGAACATTCTAAAGTAATTCTATGCACGAAACAACCGACTAGATATAAATTTTACCAACAAAATATATAGTCATTAGGTTATATATTTACAAATCATTTTTTACTTTTTCGTCCACGTTTTCCAAAGGAATTAGATCTTTTATGCGTCTGTCTCCATATTGAATCTCTTAGTTTTGCTCAACCACAAGCATCGCATAATTCGCGTATTGAATTTGTCCATCTTCCACAGGATTTGCAAAACTTTTTGTTTATATTCTTTTTCATATAATAATGATGTTTGGTGCAAAAAATAGAATTTAGTTTTGCTTCTTTTGGACAAGGATAATTTCTGTTCATCCTATGTATTGTACACATTAATTTTAGCAAGAAAACACCATAAAGTTTCTGTTTCGCCATCTATGGAAAACATTTATCTAATAAAATATACATTTCTATAATAGTAAAAGTTTTACTTAAGTCAATTATTAAACAAACAATTTACGATCGTTCAAACAAACAATTTACGGTATGAATATGAATAAAACAGCATTTTCCCCACTCGAGACCAAGGTGTTCATAGCAATAAAACTAGAACTTACTCGCTAGGACAGTATAAATTAAAGTGCGACAAATTTGTTGTGAGTATTAAATATCATACAGGTAAACAGAGGAAATCGATAGAAATAACATTGTGCGCCAGAACTGTCAGCAGGTTAACTTTTGTACAGAAAAACTCGATAAGGATATAGATTATAGTGTTTAATAAGCATACATTTAGTATAGAAATAACATTGTGCGCCAGAACTGTCAGCAGCTTAACTTTTGTACAGAAAAACTCGATAAGGATATAGATTATAGTGTTTAATAAGCATACATTTAGTATAGAAATAACATTGTAAGCCAGAACTGTCATATTACATTACACATTTTGCACATTGCGGCCAAAAATGATTCAGGTTATTCAAGTTACATAAATAATAAACGCCTACAAATTCACGCAAAGCGTAATATATAAGACATATAAAAGGTGATATTAATTTACATGCATTTATAAATACTAATTCATGCAAAACATTACAAAATATGTGAATTTTCCAAAGTTAGAATTTGATACGTCATTTATTATTAAGCAGAGACATCCCATGATGTCTAAATATTTACCTGTGATATTCAGAACACTTTGCAGTGTTGCGACGGTTTCATCATACTTTTTGTAAATAACTAGCCTGCCGTGCTCGCGATTGTATTGGTTGTCATGGGTAACAAAAACATGGTCTCCACAAATTTTTACATCAGTCGGGTTCAAATTTCGTGATTTTTTGTAGTGTAATATAACAGGTGTTGTTATATTGCTGACGTCGATAACGTTTATTTTTTCGGCTCCTTTACAAAATAAATAAATAAATAAATAAATACATAAAATACGGTTATTAAAGATAAAACAGTAATTTATTACATAAATACCATCACCTTTGATCCGATCACCTTAAAACCTCAAAAATATTCTTCAGTCGATTCCCAACAAAACTTAAACTCTACCACATCATAAATACTTAAGTTGTTAAGCTTATTTGAGGTGAAATTTCCAAAAAAGATATAAACTTTGCTTTTGATATGAACATGAAACTTAATACAATTATTCTTCAATGTATTATTATTCAAAGTTGACTTTTCGTTGGCGGTTGTTGAGACGTCTGTACCAATTGTGACGAGGATACACTCCTCATGTGTTTCACTGGACTTGACTGTGGACTCACGGCGGGTGTGACCGGTCGACAGGGGATGCTTACTCCTCCATGGCACCTGATCCCACCTCTTGGTTTCTAGAGGTCCGTGTTTGTCCATTTTTTATCGGATTTGTATCTATGTCCTGGACATTCTATTGATTTACACTTTGGTATCTGAGGTTTTTATATCTACCTATCTACAACATATGCATCAGACGTTAATTTTTAGAGCTTTTTTGTGTGGAAATTATCAAATTGGATTGTGACTTTTGATTTTGCGCAATATATATCGTACATACTTTTAAACCTAACAAACATTTGAAAATTCTCCGGTTTTTGGACTCTTTAACTGAAATTGAGTTAAACAATGCTTTAGGATATTTCCAACAAATCTTTAACATTAACATATCTATTGTAAGCTACTTTGATTTAAAAACTTTATATTGATTTTTGACCTTGACCTTTGAACTAGTGATCTTGAAACTTCAAACAATCATTATGAAACATATTTCAAACACATTTTTTATACTGACATTTTTTAAAAATTGAGTTGCGTCCTTGACGTTTGAAGCAAACACCTACAACTTCGAAACAATATTCCATTGGACATTTCCCACACATTTACAACACTAGTAGTTATGGGCAGCTCCCTAGCGCTATTTTAAATTTTTGGGGGCTGGGGCGCCACTAGAGGCGCTGTTAGGTGACGTCATCAGAATGGTGGCTTCTGATAGGTCAATTTCAAAATTGCACCAGGAACCCGCCTGTGACGTCATACCCGGAGGTGCGTTATACCATCTTCGATTCTAAAATTTTCATTACTTTGTTGTACTTTCTCAATTTTCTCCATGAGTAGATCAACATTTAGGTCCTTGGCATCCATAAATTCTACCCACACTTCACTTTGTGATGGATGATGTATATTGACTCGCATCTTAACCCGATGAGGTATACACATGATCTAATACCTCTGGTACCAAGTGTATGGCATCTTTAGAAAAATGCTTAAATTTGACTTGGTACACATTCGAGGCAGTTTTAAATTTACGAGATTTACGTTCACTCAGGGTGTCTACTTCATAGTAATCATTGCAATCAGTGAGTTGTCTATTTGCATTAAATTCATCACCCCGTTGATCTCTCTGGTGAACCTGTATTTGACTTCTCGCCTGTTCTTGTCTTTCATTTACTATTAAATCAAAGTTGGGTAAATTAGCCATTCTTTGTGTATGCTTCTGTTGTCAAATCTAAAATGAAGTATAGTAACTGTTTACATGTATTTGTAATGAAAAGGAAGTAATCGTATAGATACTCAAACCATGTATCATCACACATATATATTCATAATGCTGTTTTTATTGTAGTTTTTTATGTTTACAGGTACATAAAACTAGGTAATATTTTTTGTTTTATTTTTATATAGAATTAGAAATACTAAAAACAAGTAATGATATTTGTCTAAAAAACGGGTGGCCAGTGTGAAAAAAACTGCCTGTGAAAGCTCATTAGAATTCCGAAGCTCGAGGTGTTAACATCATAAAAACCACTACTATCAGCATGGGTGAGTGTTTCATTTTTTATTAAATGGGGCTAGATTATTTTCCATGCATTAAAATGACAAAGATCTCAGAAGTAAAAACCATAAGTCACATGACTAAGGTATAGGTTCAGTTAGACCTCTGAGAGCTCATTTACGATCCGGAGCTCGAAGAGTCAACATCGTCAGAAAACCACTACCAGCATGTTGAGTGTTTGAATTTTTATTATATAGGCTCAGTGTTTTACTTATGATACAGTAAATTGCAATATCTCAGAAAAAATTGACAATTAGCTACGTTAACCAGGTTTTCATTACTTTCAACTTAATTATGCTATCAGGGGAATACCCCATCATCTAATCAACGTTCATTCACTCCAGACCTCAAAACTGGGAAAAACCCATCTCCTGTTAGAATTACACCTCTCGTCAACTCTCGTAAACTCTCGCCAACTGTGGCGACACCTACAGCTGATTTCACAAATCTGGAAGAACCCAAAGTTTCGGTTCTAAAAAATAGATTCACTCTCAACCCAAAACTAAATAAACCCAACTTCTAACTTTAGCCGTTGACTTCTCGTAAATTCACGTGACCTCTCATGAACCTGACCTCTTATGACGAAGGCTCTCATTGGCTCGTTATCCAAGATAGCCGCACTACAACCCTTCCACTTCCGGTCATAGACACGCCTCCAAACTCAACGATTGGCTCTTTCTCCTTATTGTAGCAGCAACATGACCTCACTGCCGGTATGATGTACTTCCGATTTGACGCACTTACGGGTATGACGTCACAGGGGGCTCCCTGGTGCGATTTTGAAATTGACCAATCAGAATCCAGCATTCTGATGACGTCATCAAACAGCGCCACCAGGAAGTCCCCTTGCGGCCAAAATTCAAAATCGCGCCAGGGAGTTGCCTGCTAACACATATATGTGTAAAAGTGTTTACGTGTTTTAATCATATCAAAACGAAACTTTTTACTTAAATGTTTAGAAATTTCTGAACTTTGTAAACTTGTGGACGATAAAGAAATCCTTAGACATATTTCTTTCTCGATATAAAAATTCTCAAATACCAAGATATAAATCAATAAGATATAGGTACACATCTGTTTTTAAAAATGGAAAAACACGGACCTCTTAAAAACAAGAGGTGAGATTAGGTGCCATGGATGAATAATACAATCTAACACCACTTTGAGGGAGTGGACACAATTTTGTTTGACCATGACGAGGCTTGTCAAAATGGTGTCGGACTGTTAAAAGGAGCGACTGCATCCCTCTACAAACCACATTTTAAACAGAAGTCCTGGAACCACCACCACCACCATCATCATCATCATCATCATCATCATCAACACCATCATTATCATCACCATCATCATCATCATCGTCGTCGTCGTCGTCATCATCATCATCAACACCAGCATCATATACAGAGGTAAACTACTCTCTGACAAATTATTGACACAGGGGTCTGTAATTTCATTGTTGGGTCATTACATCATCATCATCATCATCATCATCTTCATCATCATCATCATTACCATCACCATCATCATCATCATCATCCACATCATCATCATTATCATCATCATAAACACCAGCATCATATACAGAGGTAAACTACTCACTGACAAATTATTGACGCAGGGATATCGAAAACAGCGTTTAATATCAACGTTCCGCAAATTTTACGGTCGGTATAATAGTCTTGTTTGCGATTATTCTGTTTCGCTCGATGAAATGTTGAGTTGCCTTTTCGTTGGCGGTTCTTGAGACATCTATACCAATCGTGACGAGGATTCAGTCCTCACGTGTTTCATTGGACTTTAATTCAACTCAACATTTCAGTTAGTGAACCAAAGTAGTTGCAAACAAGACTATTAAACCCCAAACCCTAACCCTGACTATTATATAAAACTTAATAAATTAAATGTTTAAATTGAGTTACTTTTTTTGCCTTCAGAACTCTTTGAATTCAAATGAAACATACAGTCATAGGACATATATATTCGTCACTTATGATATTTTCTTCTCTGTTTTATATAAAACCAACAATTTTTAAATTCTGAAAAAATCCACAAATCATACCAGAATTTGACAAATTTGTACAAATTTATAGCAGGATAATTTCATATTTCTAAAATATATGCATTTTTATATTATCATGTTTATTTACAGAAATATCAGTATTTTTTCTCATGCAATTATTTTATAAATTCCGTGATTATTCTTTCAGTCTAATGAAATATGTCAAAATTAACATGAAATAGTTTCATCCTCCACAGAATCATTATTTTCTCAAAATAATCAAAGAGTATATCTAAATTTCCAAAAGATTAAAAATATGTATTCAATTTCCTTCATGTAAAAATAAAATATTTGAAATATTGCTTAAATTAGTGTATTTTGTGGCCATTTAAAAATTGTTGGTTTTATATAAAACAAAGAAGAAAATAACATAAGTGACAAATATATATGTCCCATGACTGTAGCTTGAAATCTGACGACCCTAATAGTACCAATTACCGTGAAAACAATATGTCATCCGAAGTAAACGTGAATAGATATTATAAACTTAATACCAAAGTTTTAATGCTTAAGACGTTGCTATCGACTAGACTTCATCAGTTAAGCTCCAATTTACAATGGAATCATACAAGCTCAAATAATAAAATAGATCTAACCTAATTATAATACAACTACTAATAGGTCATGACCCTAATAATGAAAAACCGATTAAAATATAAAAATTCACAGATACCAAAATATCAATCTTCGGGATACCCAGGAGACAAATATACAGATGTGGTGAAAGAATGAACAAACACGGACCTCTGGACATCCAGAGTTGAGACCAGGTGCCATGGAGGAGTAAGCATCACCGGCATTGGCCGGTCAAACCCACCGCGGTTCCACAATCAATTCATATTCAAGGAGTAAGGAACAAATCTTCACAAACAGAACAGGGGACTCAACAACCGCTATCGAACTGTAAGTCAACATTTAATGAAGTTAAACATGTGTAATTGAAATTAGGGACATTATACTGACCATAAACGTTGTGATACTTTTATCAAACGCAATTCTCAATAAACATGAGACGAACGTATCAATAAGAAGTTCTGCAATGTTCATATGTGGAACATGTCCTGGCAGATCATTTGCGATTATATAAAAACCCATATGCAGGTGATTCCAAGATATTACTTCTTATACGTGTCTCCCTTTTATTTTGTCATTCATATTGTTGTATAAAGAGAAGAAAATCAATGGATTTTGAGAAAGATGGTGTCCTTAACATTTAAAAAAAGCGGTTTAAAATTGTCCATTTCATCGGAAAGATGATTCGCGAAAATAATTTTAAATAATTAGGTATCTAATTGAAGTTGAAATGATGTTTGACTCACCCACTACATATGCCCGTTTGTTCTGTGAATCGTATGCCGTCCGTTCTGCTGCGCCTCTATTCAGCCCGTAGAGAGGGGCACCATCGCTGTCGTAGTCATACGGTATGTATACGTTTGAAATTTTTTCCAGATGTATAACAGCATTTGAGTATACGTTACAAAGTGTGTATACGGCTATAGATATAAAGACCAAGTTTTCCATTCTATATACCCACTTACACAGATGAAAGGCAATCGAACAAATATTTAGAACTGGATAGCACCCGTAATATATGCGCCTTTCAGAAAGATAAAAATCCTATTCTTTTCATTGGTTAAGCATACTTTATTGTCAGATGAAAACTTGTAGGATGGATTACGGAGAAAGTTTTAGACTTAGATGTGAAATGCACAGTCCTCTCCATTATAACAAATAAAACTTGACTTTAAACGAAGTTGTTGATAAAATATAAATCTCAGATACGAAAGTGTAAATCACTAGGATGTCCAAAATATAGGTACAAATATGGTAAAAAATAGACAAACATGGACCATGTTGTTGTTGATATAATTGGGACAAAAATTTGTGTGATGGATAAATCAGGACATGGTGTTGAATAGGTAGCTTATGCAAATATTTTCTATGCCAATCTCCTCGGTATCTAGTACATCATTTATCACAGTACATAGGCGTCGGAACCGGGGGGTCTTTTTAACAAAGATAGACATAGACTTTCAATTTGCTTCCGACGCTGATGCAGTATAAGTATCATCTGGTCCAGTTGAGTAATTGTCATATGACCCAGACAAAAATTAGTGTCGTCTCACTTACATTCCTGAAGATTACTGAAGTGACTCGGCTTGCTGTAGCATAAAATATCACTAACACCAAAGAATATACCATGATATAAAAAAATCTCAGATACCAAAGTATAAATCAATAGAATGTCTAGGATATAGATACAAATCCGGTAAATTGGACAAACACGGACCTCTGGAAACCAAGAGGTGGGATAAGGTCCCACGGAGGAGTAAGCATCCCCTGTCGACCGGTCACACCCGCCGTGAGTCCACAGTCAAGTCCAATGAAATATTTGAGGAGTGTATTCTCGTTACAATTGGTACAGACGTCTCAACAACCGCCACCGAAAAGTCAATTCAACATTTCACCTAGTGAAACAGAGTAATCGCAAACAAGACTATTATACCGACCGTTAAATTTGCGGAACGTTGATATAAACGCGGTTTTCGATATCCCTGTGTCTATAATTTGTCAGTGAGTAGTTTATCTCTGTATATGAAATCTTGATTTGTTGTACACGCCCTGGCATATCGGATCATTTGTGAAATATAAACTCCATATGCAGGTGACTGAGGAATATTACTACTTAAATGTGGAAAATGTACGATTGGAAAGCCGAAATCGCCGCGTTTGTCGTATAGGTTAGTTGCTAATTTCCCGTCTGTGTTTATATTAAATAAAATGTCAAAGTATGAAGCGTGAGTGCTTGATTCTGTTGTATCTTTAATTTCTGGGATATATCGCGTTGACATATGTATGAAAATTGGCATTATTAATTGACAAAACGTCGTCGAAATATCTATTTGTCAAATTAAAGGACACAGCTAACTTTTCTTCTTTTGATTCAGCAGTTTCTGAATGAAGTCTGCTTCGTATGAATAAAGGAACAAGTCAGCCAATAAAGGGCATAATTGGTTCACATAAGAATGCCAACAGTTTGTTGAAAGAACACGTCTCCGAACATTACATAAATATTGTCAATTAGAAATTCCACAATTTCGCATGTTTTTATATCAACTTCAGTGTATTTATGTGTAGAATCAGAGTGGTGTTGGACAAAATAAGTATCCAATCACTAGATATATAAATTTTCAGTTACCACCTTTAGTGAAAAAAACAGTTGTCTATAATGCTAAAATGTCTTTCTTTTAATTTTTTATGTAGAATAGTTGTGTTAAGAGTAGAAAAGTCATGTTTTGATACTGTGAATTCGAGAAAAATTGTGTGCGTTTTTTAAGTATCCACTTCTGATTTACACCGCTTCTGGAATAAGCAACTTTACAGTATTGTTGAAGTTTCTCCTTAACGGCTGTCAATATCTTGGTAAGGAGATAAAGGTTTGGTAGAACATTTGCTGGATCCTGCTATGTATCTTTGCTTATATGGGGTTTTATGAAGTTTAGGTATCCAATATAAATATGGTAGCTCGAAATCGGTATCCGTTGTAGGTATATTAAATGAACGTAATACGGATACGTGATTTTGAAGGATCTCGTCCTTTGAAAGTGAGTTACGTGTGTATGTAGGATTACCAGAATTCGTATGAAACCCAAGTTCTTCTAATAAACAATTATAGTAATGTGCCTTACAAATAAAAACTATATTATTTGTGGCTTTGTCTTCTGGTACCAGTACATATTGGTCTTGTAACCTATCCAGTTCAGTTACTACTTCTGGATCAATCTACAAGGTCGGCTCCCGGGTCTTTTGTATTCAAGATGCGGACAGCTCTTCATCCACCTACCAAAACTCTCTTTTCTGCAGAAGCACTCGCTTTTATACTAAATGTAACCACCAAATGGAAGATTCCATACTACTAAGGACAATACCACGTATGGGATCATCAATGCGTCCGAACATATGTGATGTACTATGTATCTAACAATCATCTACAACAGAGCTTTCCGTTTAAATCAGTTCAAAACCTGACCGTTTCCATACATAGTAACCGACTTGACCTAACATAAATATGCAAAAAAAAAAAAACAAAGAAAAAAACAAAACAAAAAAACAAAACAAAACAAAAACAGAAAAACACTCAATTTTCATAAATTTTCGGCCACTTGGCCTTTATCAAGTGAAAGACGACAATATTGTTAATATGTTTCTTTTTGCATACTGAAACTCGCCTTTGGAGGACATTAAGTTTTATTGGAACTAAGATAAATAAACAGAAACGCAGACAGTGGTCAGAGCACGTGTCAAGCTATCACCATATGTATGTATATTCATCACACGGTCCGTTTGGCAAGTTTATTCAAGTGATATGCTTTTGCTCTTTTCTTTTTCTGATGAATATGCATATTATTAGGATCTCGGTCAGGTAAACTGTCAACGAGAGATAAAATTACTTTAATATCTATCTATCTATCTATCTATCTATCTATCTATCTATCTATCTATCTATCTATCTATCTATCTTTCTATCTATTTATCTATCTATCTATCTATCTATTTATCTATCTATCTATCTCTCTATTTATCTATCTATCTCTCTCTCTATCTCTCTCTCTCTCTCTCTCTATCTATCTCTCTCTCTCTCTCTATATATATATATATATATATATATATATATATATATATATATATATATAAGAATCCCGCTATCTCGAAATTCACGGTACCGCCACGTTTACTTCGAGATAATTATCCGAAATTGTGGAAACCAGAAACTAAAATTTTCAATTGACATATTTTCTATTCTTATTGGACAACGAATAGACCTACTCATGTTACCGATTAATTAAAATTATACTTTTACCTTGGCTCGTTAACGGAAGCCGTTCGAATTTTACATAACTATTCACTGAAAAAGTATAGGTCTACAAGACTTGCTGAAATATATGCTACTAAAAGTCAGTTATGCGTTCTTTATGAAACTGTGTGTGAAGTTCGACATAGAAGTTGCGTCAGTCCTCATTTATGTGATCTTAACTGTTTAGAAACTCGCGACACTCTTGATGTTGGGAAAATGTTTAACATTCAAACATATTGACCTAGAGATTTAAGGCTTCTGATAGGAAGTATATAGCGTAAGGGTATAATACTGCCCTGTCGCATAGAAACTAAATATCGATGAAACTGTGTTTATAAGCACAACATTTTATAATCATATAGCTGATCTATGTAGTTTGTTGTATAATAGATAAGCCATCAGTACTCAAGTTATGCCAAATGTCTGACCTGATTTTAGTTACTTTTTTGTAAAGCCTTATTTTACAGAATTAAAAAGTATTCAGTATATTCAGTGAATTATACCTCATTAAAACTTAGGATTGCCATCAACTCGTATCAGTACCGTCAGTACTTTGATTTATCAATGAGGTCATAATGGCCATTTTCCATCCTGTTTATTAGCATGATATTAGCAGCATGCATGTCCTATTTTTGGGTTTTTTGTTTGTTTGTTTGTTTGTTTTATTTCTTTTGTTTTTTGTTTTTTTTTTTGGTAAAGGGGCTTGGTGAAAAAATTGTGACTCAAGCAGTATGACTACGCAATTTTGAAATCGCTAGAGTATACTTAACGTCAAGTATGTCAGAAAATAGTTAACCTGGTGTTTTTTGTTTTCGTTGCTAATCTTACACAATCTTTTCCGCCTTCAAAACCATTAACACTAGCAACAGAAACTAACTGATTTTACTACATGTACACACATTTACTTAGAATGCAGTGAGCTTTAAGCAAGTGGTGACTTTTAAAGATGGTAATTTTATGGCTGAAGGAACTTTGATCACAAGCATTGATACTGAAGTTAACTTTTGAAATTTTCCGTTAACAATAGTAACATTAGCACAACAAACCATCTCTATTTCAAATCAACTTTTTGTAACATGAACGGAATTATTTCAGTTGGACATATTCTATAGATGTCTATGCAACACTAGCCATCGTGAAATCTGTTATATATATATATCCTCCTGAAGATTGTTTTAGAAATGAAAGTGCTAGAGGAAACAAAAACATTTTATTTAGCAATTTAGATCTACTTCGGCGTGGATAATTATATGAACTTTATATGACTCTGTACATAGCATTTTAAAACTAAAACCATGTATCTCAAGAAATAGATAAAAAAAGTCAAGAAAATAATACTGTGCGTGTACTTAATTCAACAGTATTCTAATATTAGCGCCTTTCGCACTCAAGTCATTGCGCTAATTCAAGGACATCGCTAAAAATTATCCATCCTGATATCCACGTCAAAACTAAAATAATTGCGCGAATTCAAGATTCCGCTTATAAGTATATACCCCCTGACAGCGCTAAAATATGAGTGTGCTAATTTAAATACACATACAGAAAATAAAACACTAAAATAACCAACGACTCTTCATCAGGAAAAAACTATTATAATAACATAAAAAACGTACAAATACACACAGTAATATATAGTATTACAAGTTTACGGATATAGTGACATGTAGAACTAAGAATTGTTCCGTTCTATTTGCCAGCATACATAGATCACATGGTAGCGTAAAGAAAGATTCTTGCTGAATGTCTAACATAACAAACACATCTGTTTCAAATATCATAAAGGTATTATGTGCGCCTTTCATATCGGCAAAAAGTAAGAAACATTAACATAACAAACGTCAATGACACCGAAATAGTTAATGATAAGAAACACTTTTCAGCCCATAATAAATTTTCATATGACCCAGATATGTCGTGTCGTGTCACACAGCTTACATTCCTGAAGATTACTGAAGTTACTCGGCTTGCTGTAGCATAACAAAAATCACTGACATCAACGAATATACCATAATATAAAAATTCTCAGATACCAAAGTATAAATCAATAGAATGTCCAGGACATAGATACAAATCCGGTAAATGGAAAAACACAAACCTCTGGAAACCAAGAGGTGGGATAAGGTTCCACAGAGGAGTAAGCATCCCCTGTCGACCGGTCACACCCGCCGTGAGTCCACAATCAAGTCCAATGAAATACGTGAGAAGTGAATTCTCGTCACAATTGGTACAGACGTCTCAACCACGGCCAACAAAAAGGCAACTCAACATTTCACTTAGTGAAACAGGGTGATCGCAAACAAGACTATTATACTAGTATTATAGTATGGGACTACTAATCAATTGCCAATTTCCATGCTTCTGGCCATTCAGAATCGGAACTTTGTACACTTTTACAAAGTCTAATGATATTTTTCCTACGATAACTGGAACCTTTCCTTTATATTTAGACACAGGTGTGATCAGTATTGATACATTAAAGGTTTGTTCAGTTAAATAAGGTATAGATAACTCTGCCTCTCTATACCCACAATATGGAAGCTCATGTCCATCAGCTCCATAAACATTCAACTGAAAATTTGAAATGCTTTGATCTAATAAATTATAAACTTCTTCTGATATGCAAGTAACCAACGACCCACTATCTATTAAAGCTCTTGTTCTTATACCACAGTGTTATGAGGTCAGAATTACCATAGAATATGCCAGCAAAAATCAAGAACACAATAAAGTAAATTTATAAATTTTATTATTAATAACAAAAATAAAATCTTAATCTAAATA
This sequence comes from Atrina japonica, assembly GCA_030159075.1. Classification (NCBI taxonomy): domain Eukaryota; kingdom Metazoa; phylum Mollusca; class Bivalvia; order Pterioida; family Pinnidae; genus Atrina; species Atrina japonica. Next base: position 830,219 of record BROG01000194.1, on the reverse strand, counting down.
ACAGTTCACAGTAAATAAAATCACAACTCAGAGTTCAGTTCCAGTTCAGTAAATCCACACGAATATACAATAAATTCCAATCAGAATGTAATATTAAAAAGATCCACTTGAATACAAAATAAATTCCATTTTGTATGTAATATTGATGTGCACTAATCTCACATAAATCCCAATATAGAAAATATGGTCTGCTCTCGTATAAAATGGTCTCAAAATAGTCTCAGCTCTTCTAAACTAGTTCTAAACTTGTTCTAAACTTGTTTGATCTCAAAGACCTGACCATCTCTGTATATATACTCTATATACTATATATATATACAGTTCTAGAAATCACTATATGGAAATAATCAAGAAAATGGTCTTTCTAGAAGATTCGGGAAATCACTATGGCTAAAAAATTAACATGATGACGGAGTAAGAATGCCCTTGAACAAACACACAAAAACCTGATCTTCCAGAAAGGTTCAGATGCACTAAGTTCAACAAGTACAAATAATTTTAAACAAGCATTCATTAAACCTCATAACACCTCCCCCCTTGAAGAAAAGTTGAATGTAAATGAAAACTTTGATATAAAATCATACAGTCAAACAATTACAATCACATACATACATGTAAAATTAAAACTTTCTGTGTGATATAAATATAAAAATCTCAGATACCAAAGTATAAATCAATAGGATGTCCAGGACATAGATACAAATCCGGTAAAAATGGACAAACACGGACCTCTGGAAACCAAGAGGTGGGATCAGGTGCCATGGAGGAGTAAGCATCCCCTGTCGACCGGTCACACCCGCCGTGAGTCCACAGTCAAGTCCAATGAAACACGTGAGGAGTGTATCCTCGTCACAATTGGTACAGACGTCTCAACAACCGCCAACGAAAAGGCAACTCAACATTTCACTTAGTGAAACAGAGTAGTCGCAAACAAGACTATTATACCGACCATAAAATTTGCGGAACGTTGACATTAAACGCGGTTTTTCGATATCCCTGTGTCAATAATTTGTCAGTGAGTAGTTTACCTCTGTATATGAAATCTTCATATGTTGTGCACGCCCTGGCATATCGGATCATTTGTGAAATATAAACTCCATATGCAGGTGACTGAGGGATATTACTACTTAAATGTGGAAAATTTACGATGGGAAAGCCGAAATCGTCGCGTTTATCGTATAGCTTAGTTGCTAATTTCCCGTCTGTGTTTATATTAAGTAAAATGTCTAAGTATGAAGCGTGAGTGTACTTGATTCTGTTGTATCTTTAATTTCTAGTTCGCTGGGATATATCGCATTGACATATGTATGAAAATTGTCATTATTAATTGACAAAACGTCGTCGATATATCTAAATGTCAAATTAAAGGACACCGCTAACTTTTTCTTCTTTTGATTCAGCAGTTTCTGAATGAAGTCTGCTTCGTATGAATAAAGGAACAGGTCGGCCAATAAAGGGAGCACAATTGGTTCCCATAGGAATGCCGACAGTTTGTTGAAAGACCACGTCTCCGAACATTACAAATATATTGTCTATTAGAACTTCCAGCATGTTTTTTTATATCAACTTCAGTATACTTATGTGTAGAATCAGAGTGGTGTTTGACGAAATAAGTATCCTGATAGCCAATCACTAGATATTTAAATTTTCGGGTACCACCACCAGAGAAAAAACAGGTGTCTATGATGCTAAAAAGTCTTTCTTTTAATTTTTTATGTGGAATAGTAGTGTAAAGAGAGTGAGAAATCATAAGTTTTGATACTGTGAATTCAAGAAAAATTGTGTGCCTTCAAATTTTCTAAAAGCTGTTTAGAATTTTTAAGTATCCACATCTGATTTACACCGCTTCTGGAATAAGCAACTGTACAGTATTTTTGAATTTTCTCCTTAACAGCTGTCAATATCTTGGTAAGGAGTAAAGATAAAGGTTTGGTAGAACATTTGCTGGATCCTGCTATGTATCTTTGCTTATATGGGTTTTTATGAAGTTTAGGTATCCAGTATAAATGTGGTAGCTCGAAATCGGTCTCCGTTGTAGGTATATCAAATGAGTGTAATACGGACACGTGATTTTGAAGGATCTCGTCCTTTGAAAGTGAGCTACGTGTGTATGTAGGATTTCCAGAATTCGTATTAAACCCAAGTTCTTCTAATAAACAATTATAGTAATGTGCCTTACAAATAAAAACTATATTATTTGAGGCTTTGTCTGATGGTACCAGTACATATTGGTCATGTAACCTATCCAGTTCAGTTACTACTTCTGGATCATTAAATACAGAGGGATAACGTGTTTTCATTGTCCCTTTAAGTTTTCGAATACGAGATTTTATCAACCATCGTATGGCTTTCAGCCATTCAGACAAAGTGTCTGGTTCTACGTCTTCATGTTTGGCCCATCGTCTGGCATAATCTTCGACAGAATCCAAAACTAAACTGAAATTCTGACGCCAATTAAAGGAACGGGCTTCCCGGTATTTAGGGCCCCTTAAAATAAGATATAAATAAACAATTACATGTAAAAATCAAATACATAAGACAATTACATTTAACACACTCTGGACAAAGCATCTGCCAATTTTATCGATACAGTCATCAATTCTGGGGATCGGATATGAATCACTTTTGCTGGCTGTATTTACTTTGCGAAAGTCAGTAAATAAGCAATAAGTACCATCTGGCTTTGGTACTAAAATACATGGAGAGCTCCAGTCACTATTACTTAGTTCAATAATGTCATTGTCTATCATGTACTGTAACTCTTTGTGCATGTACTGCTGTTTTATCGGATTCAAACGATAAGGATGCTGTTTGATTGGCTGGGCATCGCCTATTTCTACGTCGTGAACAGCCGCGTTAGTTTTTCCAGGAACGTCAGGAAATATTTTCACATATTTTCCTATTAAATCTCTTGTTTGTGCTTTCTGGTTCGCATTCAGATGTTTTACTTTTTCATCAATGTTGGCGAGAATTTCGGAATTTTTCAAGTGGACACTCTGACTACTTCCTTCTCTGAGAATTCAACATAACAGTCACTAACATCACTGACATTTACAGAATTCTGAGAAATATTGCTAACTGTGGCCAAGGTGGAAACAGGTTTTACGGGATTTCTTTCAAAATACTCGTCTAACATGTTAATGTTACAGACCCTTTTTTCTTTACCCCGATCGTGTGTTTTTACAACATAATGGCTTAAAAGTTCGGTTCCTGGCATCTTTGTCATACCATACATTCATTTTGACTTGAGGCTTGTGCTAATTTACATGCAATTTGTAATCTTTCTTTAAATTTTTTAAACATAGTCCAACAAATTCATGTCATTTGTCTCATTCAACCACTTCTCTTTTAAAAATTTCAAAGGTCCCCTGACACAATGACCAAAAACAAGTTCAAAGGGACTAAACCCAAGAGATTCCTGAATTGCTTCACGTGCATCAAATATCAAAACATGGACCCCTTTATCCCAGTCTTTTTAATACTGGTAGCAATAAGTTTTCATCATAGTTTTAAGGGTCTGGAAAACGTTCAAGTGCCCCTTAGGACTCAGGATGATACACACTGGACATGTACTGCTTAATACCTACCCCGTGCATAACCTGTTGAAATAACCCAGACATAAAGTTCGAACCTTGGTCTGACTGTATAGATGTAGGCAGACCAACGAAACTAAAGAACTTAGAAAGGTCCGTAATTATGGTTTTAGCCGTAGTATTCCTTAGAGGAATTGCTTCAGGTCAACGAGTGGAAGTACACATAATAGTAAGTAGATACTGATTCCCAGAGCTAGTCCTAGGCAAAGGACCTACACAATCAACCAACACTCTATTAAAAGGTTCCTCAAAAGCTGGAATGGGTTGGAGGGGGGTAGATGGAATTTTCTGATCAGACTTACCAACCATCTGACAAACATGACATGACTTACAAAACTGAGAAACATCATTCCTAAGCCTAGGCCAATAAAAATGACTAGGTATCCAAGAACATGTCTTAATAACACCTAAATGACCTGACATAGGTGTGTCATGAGCTAAAGCCATGATATACTTTCAATATATCACTGGGACCACAATCTGGCGAACAACACGCAATTTCTCCTCTGGAGATGCATCGGGTGGTCACCACTTCCGCATTAAGATATCATCTTGGAGATAGAAACATTCCCCAACTTTATCCGCCTATTCTGGTGGGAGCGCTCTCTCACGGAGCTTGAGTATCTCTTTCCCATTCTGTTGCTCTGCAATCAACTGTGTATGACTGAGAGTGTCTGACAATTTATCCACTAGTGGATAAATACCAAGTGAGGAATCATCATCAGGAGCCATGTGCAGAAACACGTCTGCAGTGTGATCATTGGCTGAGTCATCATCACAATGGACAAGTAAAGTGTCACTAAATAATGGCACTATCAGTCTTGGTTACTGGAACTTGGGAACTCAATGGCACTATCAGTCTTGGTTACTGGAACTTGGGAAATTTCTGCCTGTTGCCTTTTCGCCATTGCTCTGATAACAGCACACGCAGGATACAGGTCACTGTCATCATCTAAACTAGCGTCTGGTGTGATAAAATACAAAATAAAAATATGAATACAACAAAAATATAAATAAAACAAAAATAAAAATCAAACAAAAATATAAATAAAACAAAAATATGAATACAACAAAAATATAAATAAAACAAAAATAAAAATAAAACCAAAATATAAATAAAACAAAAATAAGAATAAAACCAAAATATAAATAAAACAATAATAAAAATAAAACAAAAATATGAATAAAACAAAAATAAAAATAAAACAAAAATATATAAATAAAACAAAAATAGAAATGAAACAAAAGTATAAATAAAACAAAAGTATAAATAAAACAAAAATATAAATAAAACAAAAATATCAATAAATCTAAAATATCAATAAAACAAGAATATGAATAAAGCAAAAATGTAAATAAAACAGAAGTATTGAAATATTTATCTTATTGTACCAAAAACAGAATTGACTTATGTTGAGATTTAACCAATTTTATGTCATAGGCAACAAACTTTGGCCTATGCTATACAATGCCGCAAATGCAGTGGGTGCCGCAAATGCAGTGGGGGTACTGGGCTTTAAGCCTCATCCTCATCCTCTCCGAGAGCTTGGCTACGGTAGAGAGTCAGAACTATTTTTAGCCTGTAATGGATGACCCGTGACCTTTTGCTTGCAAGTCAAGAGCTCTACCACAACACAACCGAAAACGGCACACACACGCACACACACCCATCCACCCCCCCCCCCCCACACACACACAATAATACCGCTGCTATATCTAAGTAATATATTCGTGTTAAAATATAAAAAATCTCAGATACCAAAGTATAAATCAATAGAATGTCCAGGACACAGATACAAATCCGGTAAAAATGGATAAACTCAGACCTCTGGAAAACAATAGGTGGGATAAGGTGTCATGGAGGAGTAAGCATCCCCTGTCGACCGGTCACACACGCACTGAGTCCACAGTTAAGTCCAATGGAATACGTGAGGAGTGAATCATTGGTATGTTGCGGAACGTTCACATTAAACGCGGTTTTCGATATCCGTGTGTCAATGATTTGTCAGTGAGTAGTTAACCTCTGTATATGAAATCTTCATATGTTGTGCACACCCTGGCATATCGGATCATTTGTGAAATATAAACTCCATATGCGCAAGACCGAGGGATATTACTACTTAAATGTGGAAAATTTACGATGGGAAAGCAAAAGTCGTCCTGTTTGTCGTATAGCTTATTTGCTAATTTCCCGTCCGTGTTTATATTAAGTAAAATGTCTAAGTATGAAACGTGTGTGCTTGATCTTTACTCCTTACCAAGATATTGACAGCCGTTAAGGAGAAACTTCAACAACACTGTACAGTTGCTTATTCCAGATACGATTTAAATCAGATGTGGATACTTAAAATTTCTAAATAGCTTTTAGAAAATTTGAAGGCAAATAGTTTTTCTCGAATTCACAGTATCAAAACGTATGACGTCTCTACTCTTTGCACAACTATTCCACATCAAAAATTAAAAGGAAGACTTTTTAGCATCATAGACAACTGTTTTTTATCACTAACGGTGGTACCCGAAAATTTAAATATCTAATGATTGGCTATCAGGATACTTTCGTCAAACACCACTCTGATTCTACACATAAATACACTGAAGTTCATATAAAAAACATGCTGGAATTTCTGATAGAAAATATATTTGTAATGTCTTTCAACCAACTGTCGGCATTCCTATGGGAACCAATTGTGTCCCTTTATTGGTCGACCTGTTCCTTTATTCATACAAAGTGGACTTCATTCAGAAACAACTGAATCAAAAGAAAAAAAAGTTAGCGGTGTCCTTTAATTTGACATTTAGATATATCGATGACATTTTGTCAATTAATAATGACAATTTTCATACATATGTCTATGCGATATATCCCAGCGAACTAAAAATTATAGATACAACAGAATCAAGCACACACGCTTCCTACTTAGACATTTTATTTAATATAAACACAGACGGGAAATTAGCAACTAAGCTATACGACAAACGCTACGATTTCGGCTTTCCCATCGTAAATTTTTCACATTTAAGTAGTAATATCCCTCAGTCACCCGCATATAGAACTTAGATTTCACAAATGACCCGATATGCCAGGATGTGTACAACATATCAAGATCTATGATTTCAACACTGACTGATAGTTTTTATGACAATCACATCAAATCAAGTGAACATTTGATTCATAAGGATATATCATTAGAATTGAAAGGAGCAAATGGTGTTAAATTTCCGTACATAGGATACAGTCCATTCTACTTATTCTTTGGACGTGAAGCAAAAGATTGATTGTTTGTAGTTGACCATTATCGACCATGATTGAATTGTATACACATTATCTTGCGACTTCAACGAATCAGGTAAAACAAGTTGGCGAGTTGGCAAGTTAATCTATTCCAATGTCGTAATAGAGCAATCACTTTATTGTCGTATATAGACATTTGTTACCTTGGTCTACAGGTAAATTGTAATGTACTCCATTTTCTCTAATAAATCTCGTGTGTTGTTTTACTTCTTTGAACTGATTCGGTGGTATCCTTCGGGAAAGGTAAATTTACAGGGGTATCATCTGTTACTTTGATCTTCTTGTAATTGTACTTGATGCAGGTCTTGTCAATGTCTATATATATATATATATATTATATATATATATATATATATATATATATATATATATATATATATATATATATATATATATATAAGTTTGCACAATAGAAAGCTCCAGTGCCAAAAAATTGAGTGTTTTACTGTTTTCGCATATATATATATATATATATATATATATATATATATATATATATATATTATATATATATATATATATATATATATATATATAATTCTACCAAGATAAATTGGCTAATGATTCACACGAGTTTAAATTGAACTATTACAGGGGTGGATATTTTTGGTACAAATATATGAATTCCAGTAAATTCCCGTAAGGCATGAAACCACAGCAATGTTAAATGTTTCATAAGAAAATAAACCTTAATTCAATATATTTCTATAGCTATATGCGTTCAGTTGCCTCTAAGATCTGCAATTACAAAGCAAGTCTGCAGCAATTCAATTTACCTAACCTTTACCAGAACCTTCCGCCTTGTACCTGTTCTACATCTGAATTCATGTACTCTCCATGTAGCCATGTTGTGACAGGGGATCTGAACATTGTGCGCAACAGGAAACTGAAAGGTCTTTTATGAAAGGCTCAAAATATAGGGAAGCCGTCTCGTTTACATGGCGCCAAAACTTAGAAATTATTATGGACACATGTGAAGAATAAGCCATACGCTGGGCTAAGAAAGATGTCAGACTTGATACTCTTTCAGAGTTGATTAAGTCGATCATGTAATGTTCTTAAACGAAGAATTCGACGACTTAAACATTCTGTCAACACAATACAATTCAATTTTTCGTGACCCTGATGTTGTCAGAGAACTTTCCCGTCTCCATGAAAATTTTATCATAGTTCCTGCTGACAAAGCATTTAACAACTTCATATTTGTCTGCAGGCGATACTACTTCAGCATCCTACAAGAGGAACTTGGACCACACACTTCCTGGAAACCCTTCATACTCTCGATTTCTCTACCTCTGAAATATTACATAATCATAAATTCGTTCTCCCTTCATTTGGAATACCCACAAGTGACACGGAGCTTGAATTATCATATATTTATTGGGATTCTAAAGATGCACAAAAATCCTTGTAAACTTGCGAGGTCAACTGAGTGCTCCACCTGGCTTTTATCTATTTTGCTCACCAAACCTCTTACACATATTAAACAAGGTCTTCAGAAATACTGTGCAACGGCCTACTTAAGATGAGGAGTCAATCAGATGTGGATCCTAAAGAATTCAAAAGAATTATTGGAACATTTAAAATCTCCAAACTTTACAAGTATTACAAGCATCAAGTCTTTTGATTTTTCGACCCTTTACACAATTCCTCATCAAAAAATCTTTTTAAACACTTTGAAGCTCCCCTCTAAGAAATATTATATAGTACTCTGGAGCACAGCCATAGACAGTGACTCCCTTTCACCAATCGTGCTTTTCACCGAACTTGACCTTATCACCAAACTTTTCACCGAATTTGACTAGAAAGGTTTCCATGGAATGTTTGCGATGGGTGTGGCATGTCAGCAGAAGATGCTGACTCCTTCTGGAGACCTGGTCTTATCCCGTTTGGGATTCGCAATTGTTTATCATGTCGAGACCATTTTCACATCTAATTCGTCATGTGATAATGGACTCGGGTTTTGATTATCGATTGGTACTTCTTCAATTTTACTTCTAATATTGTTATTTATTAGTCCTGAGGAAGAACAGGTCGTCTTGAAAATGATTGATTTTTGTCTTTATTGTTAGACATTTTAGTGTTTTGTATTTTTATATATATCGAAAAATCCACTCGCCCACTCGCATTGGCGAGTAAAAAATCGTTTCAGGCGAGTAAATATACATAATGAACTCACCCGTGTGGCAAGTGCTGATGGCCTACTGAAAATCTGTTTTCCCTTTTAAATTTTGAAACTGATCCATTTCCTTCTTTTAAGTTAAAAATACATTACGATAAACAATTAGAAACTTAAATAATTATTTTATTGACAATTAAACATGTTAGTCTTTACCTCAAGGCCAAAAATGTCACAGAACACATCGTGTGTTGACAGCTGATACTTGCACTTTGTTGAGGAAGTGGAGTTGGATGTGTGTAAATAAAAGAACCAATATTGAACGGACCTAAATTTCAGGATTTGGTAAAATAATCATTACACTATAATTAAATAAAATATTTCTTTTCCTTTGTGGGTTACCAGATTTTTATGGCAGGCAACAGAAATTTTCAGTCAAGAATTTGAATTCAAAAAACTTAAATTGAGTGCATACAAAAGTTGTGGTAAGATTTTCACACATTTTCCATCATAATAAGTACTTAATTAGAAAGAAAAGACAATCTGACAAATGAAGAGTATCATATCTGTTAAGTCATATAAGATCTATTTACTCTGAAAAAAGATTTTATAAGCTCTTAACACATTTACTCTGAAATACTATGTTTTCATACTTGGGCGAGTGCTAATTGAGTTTGGGCGAGTGGAAGTTATTAAATCACTCGCCCGAAAGGCGAGTGCTTTTATACAAATTTTTCGAACCCTGATATATATATATATACAGTACAAACATGGTGTTTATTCTGTCAAACACTCTACTTGGTGTAGAGTGAAACACGGTACGGTACGGTGATTTTTGGTGTGCAACACCAGAAAAACACTATCACTCCGTGAAAAATAGCGTAAAGGATTATCTATCAACATGAATGACTTGACACTTCACTATGCAATAAAAATCGTCCGTGCGTAACAAGCTTACCTCGGCAGTTAATCTCTTGAGTGTTAACTTTTTGGGGCATCCTGTTTTTTAAAGGGCAGTGTCAGTATTTACGTTTAAGTCACACAAAGAAATAATAATTTATTTATTGAGCAATTTGATCAAACAAAAAGAGACTTAAATTGAAATTCATTACCGATATAATAAGCGTAATATATCGCCGGTACATCTGGGATCAAGTTGCTGGCAATAGTATATCAGCATTTGTTCTACATGTATATAAATATCTGTAAAACTTGACTCAAACGAGTTTTTAAATCGTATTAGCATGCCAGTAGTATTCTTTAATCATAAATGATTTTACGGAGACACGTCGACGACCAGTTAAATAACACTGACGCAATTAAAAGGTGATCCATGTCAATACCATTTTTTGTCATTTCCGAATGTCTTAAAATCATTTACTTAAAAATTATTGACTTTTGAAAATAAAAATAAGGGCAGATATGCATCTTTATACATGTGGTTACATAAATTTAAAAAATCTATTTTAAAAAAGATGCATCATTTTACACCTGATTTTTTATCCCTCTTAGATAACTTGTATACTTCTTTTGCACTCGTGTATTCAGCCACATACTCGAAGATGCACGTGTATGTGAATCAACTATCACCACAATTATACAAAGTTACTATTTCTTTTTAATGTTTGATAAAATAGTAAGTCTGAAATACCGGACTGTATTACTTTTTAAAACAATTCATTACATGTACACGGTTGTACTGGACTGGTGTCAATTTCAGGTGAGCAATGAAAGTTTAAGAGTCATGTTTCTGTCAGTCGTATTTTGAATAAAATAAACAATGTAAAATATAGTTGAAGTTAACAATTAAAAATATTAAGCTATTTGTCAACATTTTCGATTTTGTGTGTGAGAGAGAGAGAGAGAGAGAGAGAGAGAGAGAGAGAGAGAGAGAGAGAGAGATTGAGATTTACGTATTACTACACCACTGTGACACCTATGAAATACATGATAATTGTGTAATTTCTGTCGGAAATCAAATGTGAGTAAAGTTAATCTGAGAAGTTCTTTTTCAAGACAATTCCAAAGGGGAAGGGGAGACCCAAAGAACCGGTGACAAAGACGACCTCGTCGTCGAAAAGAAGTATCATCACGATTAAAAACGACGACGCTACATGTCTGGCACGAGCCATCGTGACGGCGGTGGCTAACAAACATAAAGATAAATGGACGAGATCCCAACTTTACGACGGTTTCAATAAGAGTCGAAAATTACAAAGGGTCGAAGCGTTAAAACTTCACGAAGAAGCGGGCGTTCCCATCCGGGATCACGGTTGTACCTTAGAAGACGTGAAAACGTTTGCCGATCACCTGGGCGTGCAGATCAACATAGTGGACGGCGATCAGTTCAACGAGATCATCTATACGAGCGAAGGAAGCGACGACGACGCGGTCTATCTATACAAGAATAAAAATCATTTCGACCTGATTACGACCATGACGGGGTTTTTGGGTAAAAGATATTACTGTCATACTTGTAAAAAATCGTACTATAAACGAGATCGCCATAGATGTCCCGAAAAGTGTTTATCGTGCTTCGGTTATAATTGCCCGGGTGGAGAAAGGAAAGTGTGCGACGATTGTAACAGAACGTTTTTCGGCGAAGAATGTTTTAAGGAACATAAACGCGACAGAGGCACGAGAGACGGCGAAACGGACATGGTTTGCTTAATCGTTCAGAAATGTTTAGAGTGCGAACGAGTGGTCAAAGACTTGAAGACCCATATATGCGGTCATTCCGAATGCCCGAATTGTAAACACTATGGCGACATGACGACACACAAGTGTTTCATGGTCAAGAAACGATGTAAGGGCGAAAAGTGCAAATCGTCAAAGTGTACGGACGATAAAAAATGTTACAGTTGTAAAACACGCGAACGACGGAGTATTATTTTTACGACATAGAAGCGACGCAAGACACCGGCGTTCACATACCGAATTTAATCGTGTGTCAAGAGTTTAACGGTCGACAACACGAATTTTCTACCGTAGACGAGTTTTGCGAGTTTGTTTTGGACAAAAAAAAAGGGCACGTTCGTAGCTCACAATGCGAAAGCATACGACGCGCAGTTTTTGTTAAAATATTTCGTGGAGCATAACGTTAAACCCTATTGCATTTACAACGGTACGAAGATCATGTACATGGAAGTCGGAACCGTTCGCTTTATCGATTCCATAAATTTTGTCCAATCTGCTCTGGCAGAGTTTCCGAAAACGTTTGGTTTGACCGAACTCAAAAAGGGTTATTTTCCGCATTATTTCAACAAGCCGTGTCACCAAAATTACGTGGGACCGTTACCTAGCAAAAAACACTACGGTGTCGATTACATGAGTGTTCGCAATAGGAAAGAGTTTTTAGCATGGTACGACGCGCGAAAGAACGACGTGTTTGATTTCCAGAAAGAATTGAGGGAGTACTGCACGTCCGACGTCGACATATTACGACGGTCCATGTTGAAATTCAGGGAAGACTTAATCGAGCTGGAAAATATAGATCCGTGACAGTACGTGACGATAGCGTCCGTGTGCATGACCGTTTACAGAAGCAATTACATGCCCGAAAAAACGATAGCCGTCCATAACGATAACGTCGATCACGAAACGTACAGCGCGAAATCCATCTCTTGGCTGGATCAAGTGGCCGAGAGAGACGGCGTCGTCATTGGACACGCGTTGAACGGCGGTGAGGTGAATCTGCCCGACATCAGTAAAGTCGACGGGTATTGCGAAGACACAAAGACGGTTTACGAATTTCAAGGGTGTTTCTGGCACGGGTGCGAAAAGTGTTATGTGCGAGACACCGTCAATAACAAGAACCAACTAGACATGGAAACGCTCAGAAAACGAACCTACGCGAAAAACGAGAAGATAAGACGGGCCGGTTACGAGTTAATCGAGGCCTGGGAATGCGATACGAAAGGTATAAAAAGTAAAGAGATCGTGACGCCGTTAAACCCCCAAGATGCCTTTTTCGGCGGTAGAACAAACGTGACCAAGTTAATTTACGATTTCGACGGAAGAGAAAGGGGACGATACGTCGACTTTGTTAGTTTGTACCCAACGGTTCAGTTTTATAAGACCTACCCGGTTGGGCATCCCACCAAACTCTATAACCCCGAGCGCATCGATCGAGATTGGTTGGGGTTCGTCAAATGTAAAGTCGTACCGCCCCGGAAATTATACCATCCCGTCTTACCCGTCAAAATGAAATGCGGAGATGCCGAAAAACTCTTGTTTCTGCTGTGTAAGACGTGTGCCGAACGACAGACGAAGACGACGTGCGAACACGCCGACGAACAGAGGTCTTTTGTGGGAACGTGGTGTACTCCTGAGCTATTCAAGGCCTTGGATAAAGGGTACGAGATAGAGAAAATTTACGAAGTTTGGGATTTTCTTTACACCAGCGAGGACACGAACCTCTTCAAAGACTACGTGAAGAACTTTTTGAAAATCAAGATGGAAAGTTCCGCATTAAAGGTCGGTCCGGGCACCCCTTACGAATCGGAAGAACGGTATAAAAAAATGGTCAAAGAACGATTGGGTATCGACTTGGGTAAAATAGAGTATAATCCGGGCATGCGCGCCATCTCTAAATTATGTCTCAACTCTCTCTGGGGTAAATTTGGTCAAAGGGTCAACATGAAACAAACTAAATACGTGAACGAACCGAAAGACTTCTATACCCTATTGTTGGACGACGCGATAGATAATCTCAACATTCAGTTCATCAACGACAACATGGTCCAGATGTCTTACGATTTAAGGGGACAATTCGTCGACAAGGGTAAGGACGTCAACATCTTCATAGCGTGTTATACGACGGCGCACGCCAGAATCATGTCATACGACGTGTTGGACAAACTCGACGATAGGGTTTTGGGATTTGACACCGATAGCGTGTGGTACGTCGATCGCGACGACGGGGTCTCGATCGACACGGCGATAACTTGGGCGATTTGACGGACGAATTAAACGGCGATTTTATAACGTCGTGGTGTGTCACCGGACCCAAATCTTATTCGTACGAAACGAACGCGGGTAAAAAGGTGTGTAAGGTCAAGGGGTTTAGTCTGAATTACAAAAATTCTCTTTACATCAATCGAGACACGATGACCGACGTCGTCAAAGAAACGCGTCGGAGGATTACGACCGTCCGAGAAAACGCCATCACGAGAGATTCCAAAACCAAACGAATCGTGAATCGATACCAGGAGAAAGAGTTTACGTTGTGTTACGATAAACGGGTGATGACGGACGGGTACGAAACGCTTCCCTACGGGTATTAAAAATTTATTAATAATAATAAATTTTTTAATCGACGACCAACAATTCCTCTCGGACGAACGTTCTCTGCGGCGCCGGTTCCTTGAGATGATACATGTCGATGCCCTGCATTCTAAAATGTCTGTCTATGTCGTGTTTATCGACGCTCCAGATGGGGTCGGTGGCCCTCTTTTGTCCGCCTTCCAATTCACCGGTTGATACAGATATCTTACTTTCGAAAAGGGGCTGATGGGTGGTTGAACTTTATCGACGGGTTCCACCTTTTCGGGCGGGTTGGTTTCTTCGTTGATCGTTTTAACGACGTCCGGTAACCGTTTCGCCCATTCTCTGTTTCTGTCCTTGGATTTCATCTCTTGATCGTATTGATAGCTAAACAACTGTTCACCCAACGTTCTATTGAATCGTTCGACGATGGCTTGGTCGCGATAAACGTCGACCCGTCCCCTTCTTATTCTCACGTCGTGTCTGGACATGAGTTTGGATACGGCATGAATTCGCGACCGCGATCGACCTGTAGTACTTTGGGAAACGTCAGACGTCTTTCGTAGATCTTTTCGAAAGCGTCGGCCACTTCTTTACTGTCTTTGCTCGTCAACGGTTCCGCTTCTTTGTATCGAGTGCCCACGTCGACCACCGTCAGTGCGTTTTTGTACGTTTTCCCACCCACCTTATCGTGCGGTAAAAACAACAGATCGGCCTGGTGAGTGTCGTTTTCCTCGGCGTTTTCGAACTTGGGTCGCACGATTTTCTTGGAAGCGGGCAGGTAGATTTGCCACACGTCCTGCTTCTTCAGGAAATCGAATGCTTCCTTCTCAGTGATGTTGGCCGCCTTGGCCAATTTCCCGATGGCCGCCTTTCCCTTCCAATAGTGTTTGTAATAGATTTTTTCCATTTTTACTTTAGACGACGCATTTTTTAACGCCATAAAATACGAGTCCCGTTCCCACCAAGACGAAGAGGAGTTCCTTGTCTTTGCTCTTCGGAGGGTTGATAGAAATCGCTCAACTTCGGTTCGGGAGGCATTTCTTCTTTACCCATCATCTGTGAGTAGAGAGACATGGCGGCGTCCACTTCTTTGTAGGTGTACAGCGCGTGACCTTCTTTTTTCAGTCTCTCGTTTAAAAAATCGTTTCGTGCGTTCGTGATTCCATTCGTCTCTGGCCCTGGTCAGTTTTTCCATCGCTTTGTCGTGTCTTTTTTGCTCGTCGTGGTTCGAAAATAAAAATTGAGATCCGGAAAACGCCAGGGCGTTGACCAATGCACCGCCTACCATCATTGCGATCGTTGCCATTTTAATATAGAGTTTATTTTATTTCATGATATCGGCGGGAATGATTCCCTTCTTGACCAACATGTCCTTGGTGTAATCGGCGAGGGCAAACTTGAGGAGGATCATCCCGAAATCCTTTGGATCTAGATCCATCTTAGGCACGGGCATCTTTAAAAATTTCTTAGAGAGTTGCGCGTATCCGATGGCAATTCCCGTAGTGACGGCGGCGTGATACGCGGTGTTGACCAAATCTTTTTCACTCATCTTTTTTTAATACGAGAGAAAATTATTTATAGCATTTCAGGGGGTATCGTCATCGTTGCTGATAGGAACGTTAACGTATATATCTCTATCGTTAATTATTCCAGATATATCGTGTGTACTAGGAAAGCCATTGTCATTATTCCCATGGATAATAAAAATGCCATACTGACGGCTGTACTGACCGAAATTCTTTCGCACATCCTTTTTTTTAATATGAGAGAAAATTATTTATAACATTTCATGAGCGACGGGTTGAATTACTTTTGGTTCTGTTTTTATGTAGACCAGAAAGCCAACATGTTAAAAAAAATTTTTGTCTAGTCGGAGTCCTTCACCCAAGGTTCCTCCGTCACGAAGACGTCGCTCACCTTGCACCGAATAAATTTATGCTTGCAATCGAAGTATAGTCCATCGATTACCAGGTCACAGATAACCTTACAACTCTTCTTAATATAGTAAAGAATATTCTCGATGGGCACGCACCTCTAGTCGGAAGGGTTCCCCGTGAAGAATTCCGAAATGATCTCTTTCGTGTGCTCATTAACGTACACATTGGGAGTCATGACCTTAATCTCACCATAATCATCATAGTCTGGAAATGAGAGCCCATTGACGTTGAACATCTGCTTCAGAGGGTACGTCTCGACTTTCCTTCGGATGCACCCCTCGATCTTCTCCAGCGCGAGAGCGTTTTCCTTGTTCAGCACAAGTGGCAAGCAATAGCCCAGAATTTTAGCCCTTAGCTGATCTTCCCACAGGCCCGGCGTGTACATTGGGGGAGTCCTGATGACGAGTTTTTTACCCTCGTAAAGAATTGGTATTTTTTGATGGGGCACGGGCTCTGTTTCCGTGAGGATGTCTCCTAGGCTCAGTTTAGCCTCGTCCAATTTTTTCAGTGTCTCCATACTTTTTTCAGACTCGTCAAATTTTTGCAGTGCGTCCATCCTTTTTTTAATACGAGAGAAAATTATTTATAACATTTCATGGGGGTTGGGTTTTGGAGGTGGAATGACTTTGGGTGGTGGTGGTTCTGGAATGACTTTAGGTTCTGATTTTTTTATGTAGACCAGAATTCCAACAACCGCGAGTCCACCCGCTAGCCATTTCCAGCCATCGTTGCCATTAGCATTGCTATCGTTGCTAATGGCATTGCTATCGTTGCCATTAGCATTTCTATCGTTGCCAATAGCATTGCTATCGTTGCCATTAGCATTGCTATCGTTGCCATTAGCATTGCTATCATTCCCATTAGCATTGCTATTCCATCTACGCTTGGCACCCTTCTTCCCCGCTTCCTGGCGTTTTGGATTCTTCTTCTTTACCTCCGTCTTCCCTATTAATTCCTCCGGATTCATCGTGTTTTTCTATAACGTCAGATTTTTTAAATCCGGCAATGTGTCGGCTAGAAATGGTGGCTATACTGAGGGGTGCTAAGTAGGCTCCGTATTTGTAATACAGACTACAACACACTTCGCAGATGGCATTGACCAAGAAGGGGTCTTCGTTCAGGTCCTCGATCATTTTGGGTTCGTCTTTGAGATCGAAAAAATGTTTAAGACCCTGGGAATACAGACAGATGAGGGAATTGGCTATCGATTTGGTCATGCGCATGCCGAGCCGTGCGTTTAACAGACGATTCAGGTTTTCCAGTTCCTTGTCGTTCATCTTTTCCAAATCGGAAGAAGTCACGTCTTTTCCTAGAAAATGACACGCATGTCCGGAACCGACGATGGCCGACAATCTGTCTTTGGCGGGTATATCTTTGTTGTCGGGCACATCGTTCGCTAATACGTCATCTACATTCATGTTTTTAAATAGAGATACATTTTATATATTTTGTAAAACGTTATGTTTACAAAATACGTTTTTTTATCATGTTTATTCTGTGTCGGAATCTAAGTCCAAGTCTTCACACTCAGCCAAATCCGGTAGAGGAGCAACGTCGAGCGTTTTGATGACGATTGCCTGGCGTAAGATGGTTTGCAAAGATACGGTTGATTTTTTGTTGTCGATGTAAACGTTGTCTATGTGTAAAGATCCAATGGCCAGACATCGTTTTTTCTCTTAATTGAAGGGATCGGTTTCGACGAGTCGGCTTTCACCTTCCGGGTCGTCGTCTGTTCTCTTTCTATAAAAAATAGGCTTGTCTCGTCCCTGTTTAACTTTCGAGTAGACAACCTTGTCACCGTATTTATCTGTGTTGACGAGGGTTATATCGTTGGTATCAACGGGGGATTTTCTACCTCCTTTTATCAGTTCCCGTGCGAGTTTTTCTATTTCCGTTCTCAAAAACGTCATAATTTTTTCCAACATGTCGACAAATTCTTTTCCGCATTTAAATTTCATAGAATAATCAGAACTGTTCTCGTAATTCCCACAAGCCGAACGATTCCGTTTTGGGAGTGCGTATCACTAACGGTTTCATGCCGTCCGGGTACGCATAGTTGACGTAAACTCTTTGATAAAGTGCGCCTTTCTTACCTACATAATGAGCACCCATTCTTAAATTGTTTACGTCAAAGTTCTCAATTGTTACGAACGCCATGTTTTCTTTTTTATAACGAATAATTTTTGTTAAGTCAATTTTATTTTTTTCTCAAAAGGATCGTTAAATTTTTCTTAGCCATTTTTCCATTGTGTGATGGTTTTCCAAACGTAAAATATATAATGTCATGAATAATATGAGCAAACACCATAAAACGATAAACGACAACAACGCGAACAAGACCATCTCGGTAAAACGTTTCATTTTCTTAACGCAAAAAAATTGTTAAATAAGTTAAAATATATATATATATAAAATGTATATTTTACTGGACAAGGCGTTTAACGAACGCGGAGTAAAACAGATTTTAAAGAAGGACGACCTATGGTGTCAACAGTTGAACGACCAAGTCTTAGTGTAATGGCCCGAAGACGAACTAACGTGTCAAATGCCGCGCATGCGTAGAGACTACCCGTGTAAACATCCGGTCGTCGCGAACTCGTTGTTTTGTAGCATTCATCACAACTACTTGAAAAAGCGAGGTATCGACACGTTGAAGTATTGCACCTCTTGTCGAAAATGGATGGCCAATAGCACTAAATACAAAACGTATTATGGGTGCGGCGGAAAAGAACACGCAGACGAATGGCACAAGACGCATAAATGGTCCGAGAGAAGAAGACGCGGACGTCCCAAGAAAAATTAGACGGATTTTTTAAAACATATTGTCTTAAAAATCTATAGTTAACGCGAAGTGGATTTGTTTACGAGGTCTAGGAGCTGCTTGCTCAAGTCCTCTGTCTCTCGGTCCGACTCCTTTTTTTCCACCTGGTGCTTAGAATAAAGTTTATCTTTCATCTCGCGGTACTTGGTCAACTCGTGGGATACGGTAGCAAATTCTTCGTCCGAGATCTTTCCGTCCTCGAGAGCGCGACTCACCAGATCCGAGATCGAATTGAGTTTACTCTCCGCGAGTTTGACGATCTTCATATGTTTCTCCGATTTTCTCAGCAGCAGTCGTCTTATCCCTTTCATGACCAACCCCACCGAACCCGCGGTCAGGGCCAAGATCTGGTGAGGCAGTCCCGCGATGGGAACAAGAAAATTGCGCACTCCCTACGGCGTGAAGGGCATTCGCCAAACGGTCACCGTTTCCCATAACCCCTCGAGTATCGAAAAAAACCAAACGTTGACGATTCGTTTTCCCAATTTGAGCGACAACGACATCATTGTCCCCAGAAGTGCGAGACTATGCTTCGATATGGAAGTCGCCGTAGAGGGTGGCGACCTCTCTAAAACGAGTGTTTATAATAATTTGGGACGTAACATCGTCAAAAAAATCGAGGTGAAGCTTTCGGGACACACCGTTCAAAGCATTGACGATGCCGATAAATTTTTAGTTTATAACGATCTTTGGAAAATAAAACGACGTAACATGGTCTATCAGGGAATACAGAGCGACGATCTCAATAGACTAAGGGCAAAACCCATCAACTATGCATTGCCTCTCGATAGTAACGAATACTACGAAATTGGCGCGGCGTTCGGCAATCGATTTTGCATTCCCTTGGATTTCGAAATCTTGGAAACGAGCGAACCCTTTTATCAAGCGGGATTGCACGATAGATCAGAATACATGCTGACGTTTAACGATGCCAAACGCGTCGTCTCGACGGACTCCGACGATGCCGATAAAACGGTCAGTTATAAGGCGACCAACATCGTTTTGGAATTCGAAAAAATTACCGACGCCAATCTCGCTCGCAGCATCAGACAGAGGTACACGGGAGACCACGCTTATTACTTCAACCAAATATTGCGATATCGCAAAACGACGATGAGTAAATCGGACACCGTCCTCAATTATCAAATCAACACCCCCGCATGTTCTCTCTCGGGCATTCTGTTTCCTTCAAAGATATTTCTAGAAACAATCCGGAAATGTTTTATAATCCGAGAATCACCAAAGTGGAAATGACCATCGAGGGGCAGCCGAACGAACTCTTCAGCGATGGCATGAAACCTCATCACCAGTTCGACGAAATTTAAAAATTTTTCTCGGCTTCCTTGAAGCGCGAAACCGTCACGGAATCAATCGCCAAGGAACTCGTGTTAAGCGAAATCACTCTGGGAAAATATCTCAAAGACCATTTCGGTCTATGGTTAGATTTACGAACGACACCCGAAAATCATCTCCATGGCACGGGTCGTAAGCTTCAAAACATCAGCGAAGGCGTTTCCGTCCGAATCGAGAGAACTCCAGAAACCGATACCGATCCCTTGGACGTTTACATTTTCGTCGTCAAAGACGGACAGATCAACATGTCGAACGGCCGTTTCGTGAGCGTTATGTCATTTAAAAAAATGTTTATTCAAGAACCTCATTCCTCCATGATCATGGGTGCCACCGGTTGTGGGAAGACGGAATTTGTCCTCGATCTGTTGGAAAAGGAATACAAAGATTTCTTCGAGCACATCATGATCCTGTGCCCTTCGATCAGGCACAACAAGGCCTATAATTCGAGAAAGTGGATAGGTGAAGATTTAAGACATCCCAAAGACAAACGCCTCGTGATCGTCAACCCCGTGTCGGAAAATGGAGAAGAGAAGGTGCAAGAACTGTTACGTAAATTTTACAACAAATACGAAGGAACGTCTCCGTTATACATCATCGACGACTGTTCTGCCACGAAGCAGATGAAAAAGAAAGCGGACGCCTTGTCTATGTTGGCATTTTCGGGGAGACACGCCGACCAGTCCGTGTGGATATTGACGCAACGCTATAATAGCGCGTCCAAAGATTTTCGCATGCAGGTCAAGTGGGTCGCGCTCTTCTACACCAAAGACAAGTTTAGCTACAACGAATGCTTGGACGAGAACGACGTCGTCCCCAACGAGGATAAGAGACGTCTCAAGCACGAGCTGTCGCAGCACAAACACTCCAAACTAATCTTGCGCACGGAACAACCGACGGACTATAAGTTCGTGCAATGATAATTTATATTTTTGTAAAATTAGTACTTTTTTAAATTATACCATTGGACACCTGCACCCGAAAAAATCAAATGCCGATTAAACAACACTCTAACTATAGATACCACGTTATATATATCATCATCTATATATATATAACTATTTCATTTACCTGTGTGACTACCGGACCGCGAAGCGGCTATTTATAGAACGCAATTCCGGGAAATATAGACACCATTCGTTTCTCGGAAAAAGGTGCCCTGAAGTATGGGACATATACTACTGCTTGGGATAATTTAGCAAATCAATTTCAAAGCTCTCAGAAAAGAAGTTGTTGTAACTTTCAGTGTTTCATGTCATCGTTTTAGTAATAGTGAAGGGCAGAGTTTATGTATGCATGGGTACAACTGAACTTGACATCACCGAAGCGACTCTGATATTCTGTCTAACAAGACATGGATTTACATCTTGTTTATTAGCTGTAGGGTGCGAGGCTGTAGTAATAATTAATCAATCTAGGCACCCCATGGAGAAGTTTAATCCAAAACGCTTCAGCTGACGGTGTCAAACGGAGTTTCTCGATGTCAAAGAAATATGCCGCCATAGTGTAGAGTGAAATTTTGCGTATGTTTACACTATAGTCAGAAAGAGAATCACGGTGTTTTTTGGTGTTTTTTGTCGTCATTTTCGCGGTGTAGAGCGTTTGACAGAATAAACACCACGTTTGTACTGTATATATATAACTCTACCAAGATAAACTGGCAAATTGGCTAATGATTGACACAAGTTGACATTGAATTATAAGAGGTTTCTTTGATATTTTTGGTACAAATGTTTGAATTCCAGTAATGCATGAAATCAGTGCAATGTTAAATGTTTCACCTTTTTTAAGAAAATAGACATATGCTACTTGTAGACCTATACATACTGTATAGTTCATTTTTCATAAGTAAAACAAAAATGTTTTTTTAGACATGTTTTTATTTTCTATTTTCAATTTTCAAGATAACTTTCTTTTTAGGTGAAGTTTCTTCTGATAAGACTGTGTCATGTAGGAATTCTTGAAATCCAGATTAGTTTTGTATAATAATTTTCGCTTTTATATATCTGTATTGTTTAAGATACAATGATATCTATTTCTTCTTATGTTTGTGATGTAGATGTTTTCGTTTATGTTTTTTTCTATGGCTTGTCTCTGAGCTAGGATCTTTGTGAGATTTAAGTTTCTTTGATTTAGTTTTAGTTTTCATTTTTTTCTTTCTTTTCTTCTTATGCTCAAATTTCTGTTTCTTCTTTTTGTGTTTTTCTTCTCTTTCATCACTTTCATCTGAATCAGAGGAATATTCTGATGACGATGATGTCGACGATGAGAGATACAACAGAGCCTTTAACTGAGCTAATCTGAAAAATTGATGTAAATTAACTATACAAATATCAATCCTTTACAACAATGTGTGCTTGACTAGTATTTCACATAACTCTCAATACTTCTTTTCAAAAGAGAATATTGAAAACTAGACACAATGTACCTAGGAGAATATCACTGACCTTTCAACTATATATGACCTCACATGAGGGGTCATATCATATTGTATTTATTAAACATATTCAATAATTTGTAATGAAATTTGTTGCTTTTTTACACTCAACAACTGATCAATTATCTGGTGGCTGACAGTTTTTAAGGTTGGAGAAGAGAACCTAGTTACAATGTAACCAACAATATGTCATAACACTGGTCATAGCATTTCCACCTGAGACATTAAAAAACGTCAAACTCTATTGTAAATATGTTTTGATAACACATGTGACTTTGTTGTTGATCACCACAGTATCATCTACGTTTTGATAACACATGTGACTGTTGTTGATAATAAATGTGACTTTGTTGATAACACATGTGACTGTTGTTAACACATGTGACTGTTGTTAACACATGTGACTTTGTTGATAACACATGTGACTGTTGTTGATAATAAATGTGACTTTGTTGATAACACATGTGACTGTTGTTAACACATGTGACTGTTGTTAACACATGTGACTTTGTTGATAACACATGTGACTTTGTTGATAACACATGTAACTTTGTTGTTAACATATGTGACTTTGTTGATAACACATGTGACTGTTGTTAACACATGTGACTTTGTTGTTAACACATGTGACTTTGTTGATAACACATGTGACTTTGTTGATAACACATGTAACTTTGTTGTTAACATATGTGACTTTCTTGATAACACATGTGACTGTTGATAACACATGTGACTTTGTTGTCAAACACTTTATAACTTTACCACTATGCATAATAAAAAATTAACTGCTTTACATCAATATGACTATTAATTGGTCCCATTAACCCCATATTTTCCTTATTAATGTAAAACTGGAGACAAATTAATGCTGATGTACAACATAAAGATTTGAATTATGGGTACAACATAAAGATTTGAATTATGGGTACAACATAAAGATTTGAATTATGGGTACAACATAAAGATTTGAATTATGTGTATAACATCTATCATGAAGATAAAATTTACCTTTCTTCTTTTTCCCTAGCTTTCTTGTTTTCAATGTAATTTTTCATTGGATCTTCGTGGTCCTGTAGAAAACATGACAAAATCTTAAAAATCACAAAGGAATTTAGCAATCTAATTATAAACCAATCTCTAATTGCTCCCGTTTTCTGATATGTCACACATAGGATCTAATGCAAGGTTACAGGGTCCCGTGCAGATCACCTATCGTTAGTGTGTATCGTCGACCAGTAGAAATGTGACACAAATAGTGTTATATCCTCTAAGC
Source organism: Atrina japonica (assembly GCA_030159075.1). Classification (NCBI taxonomy): domain Eukaryota; kingdom Metazoa; phylum Mollusca; class Bivalvia; order Pterioida; family Pinnidae; genus Atrina; species Atrina japonica. The sequence goes on along the minus strand of BROG01000194.1, from coordinate 806,129 downwards.
GACATATTAGAAAATGGGAGAAGCGAGAGATCAATTTTTAATTAGATTGGGAATATAGATAACTGAAACAGAAAATTTCAATTCTTGGATTCAAACTTAAACTATCATGTCATCATTTATTGATAGATGTCAATCAAAAATGCCAACTCACCCATTTCAATCTCTGTATTACTGCTTTACTAGATGTAAATCATAAAGATCAACTCACCCATCTAAATCTCTGTATTACTGCTTTACTAGATGTAAATCACAAAGATCAACTCACCCATCTAAATCTTTGCATCACTGCTCTGTTAGTTGCATACATGGGGCATTCTCTATCATTGGCTTTATGACCCATACCTTTACATTTCCAACCTAGGAGAAAAGACGTAAATATAATACAATGACCTGATATATGTATTTAATCTGTTCAACCTTACAGACTGCAATAGACTGGTCTAAAAACAACATAAAAGAACATTCCATTTATCTATTTGTGGGTGGAAAGGTTCAGATACTATACAGAGAGATCCTAGTGTGGGTAACTACATTGTGTACACAAAGGGTTAATGTTGTAATTTGAAAAAAAAACTAGTACAACAGATAACAGATGACTGAACCTTTCATAAAACATCTGGTCTTATATATCACAGTATAGGTGGATACATTTATATAGTATTACATATATCCTAAACACAATACATGTATTTTGCTGTTCAGAAACAATTCTTTAAAAATAGATATTGGATCACCAAGAAGTTTAGCATACATATTAAGTTTTGATACAAGAGAGTTACAAAACAAACAACAAATCACAAATTGTAAATATTGTTGATCAATGTTATGTTCAGAATATAAATTGCCTTTCCCGGGCAGATTCTTTCTTTTATTGCTACCCTGTGTAGGAATACATGTATGTTTTGAGTGTAAACATAGTTCTTTAACATCAAACATGTGTTATTACTTTTAGATAGTAATTGTAATGTTTTTTACTTTAGGTGAAATGACACCTGGTTCCTTTAGCACTTTTTTACTAACCAAACAAAATTATACCACATTATTTCATCAATCTTCACATCTCCTACACCTGCCCATCTCCACCCATGTAATGTTAATTTAAATGAAATAACAATTTTATCATAACCAAACCTCAAAAATGATTGATACAAATATCAAATAATGATATTATGATATTATGAAAAGTCAATAATTCTGGTCCATTCTAGTTTTACAAACCAATAAACACCAAAGACTGAGCAATTTAAGTTTTAAACACTGATATTCATCACAGACTGGTCTACTTTTACATGACAATATACATCACAGACCAGTCTGGTGCTACACACCGCTATACATCATAGATTGGGCAAGTCTTAGATGACAATATACATCACATACCAGTCTGGTGCTACACACCGCTATACTTCATAGACTGGGCAAGTCTTAGATGACAATATACATCACAGACCAGTCTGGTGCTACACACCGCTATACATCATAGACTGGGCAAGTCTTAAATGACAATATACATCACATACCAGTCTGGTGCTACACACTGATAAACATCACAGACTGGGCAAGTCTTAAATGACAATATACATCACATACCAGTCTGGTGTTACACACTGATAAACATCACAGACTAGGCAAGTCTTAAATGACAATATACATCACATACCAGTCTGGTGCTACACACCGCTATACATCATAGACTGGGCAAGTCTGAAATGACAATATACATCACATACCAGTCTGGTGTTACACACTGATAAACATCACAGACTAGGCAAGTCTTAAATGACAATATACATCACAGACCAGTCTGGTGCTACACACTGATAAACATCACAGACTGAGCAAGTCTTAAATGACAATATACATCACAGACCAGTCTGGTGCTACACACTGATAAACATCACAGACTGAGCAAGTCTTAAATGACAATATACATCACAGACCAGTCTGGTGCTACACACTGATAAACATCACAGACTGGGTAAGTCTTAAATGACAATATACATCACAGACCAGTCTGGTGCTACACACTGATAAACATCACAGACTGAGCAAGTCTTAAATGACAATATACATCACAGACCAGTCTGGTGTTACACACCGCTATACTTCATAGACTGGGCAAGTCTTAAATGACAATATACATCACAGACCAGTCTGGTGCTACACACTGATAAACATCACAGACTGAGCAAGTCTTAAATGACAATATACATCACAGACCAGTCTGGTGCTACACACTGATAAACATCACAGACTGAGCAAGTCTTAAATGACAATATACATCACAGACCAGTCTGGTGCTACACACTGATAAACATCACAGACTGAGCAAGTCTTAAATGACAATATACATCACAGACCAGTCTGGTGTTACACGCCGCTATACATCATAGACTGGGCAAGACTTAAATGACAATATACATCACAGACCAGTCTGGTGTTACACACCGCTATACTTCATAGACTGGGCAAGTCTTAAATGACAATATACATCACAGACCAGTCTGGTGTTACACACTGATAAACATCACAGACTGGGCAAATCTTAAATGTCAATATACACCACAGACCACAGACCAGTCTGGTGCTACACACCGCTATACATTAGAGACTGGGCAAGTCTGAAATGACAATATACATCACAGACCAGTCTGGTTTTACACACTGATAAACAGTACAGGCTGGGCAAGTCTGAAATGACAATATACATCACAGACCAGTCTGGTGTTACACACTGATAAACATCACAGACTGGGCAAGTCTGAAATGACAATATACATCAAAGACAAGTCTGGTGCTACACACTGATAAACATCACAGACTGGGCAAGTCTGAAATGACAATATACATCAAAGACAAGTCTGGTGTTACACACTGATAAACATCACAGACTGGGCAAGTCTTAAATGACAATATACATCAAAGACAAGTCTGGTGTTACACACTGATAAACATCACAGACTGGGCAAGTCTTAAATGACAATATACATCACAGACCAGTCTGGTGCTACAAATCGATAAACATCACAGACTAGGCAAGTCTTAAATGACAATATACATCACAGACCAGTCTGGTGCTACACACTGATAAACATCACAGACTGGGCAAGTCTTAAATGACAATATACATCACAGACCAGTCTGGTGCTACATTCTGATGAACATCACAGACTGGTCTAGTTCTGATCTTCTTTACATTTTTACCAAAGCACAGTAAATTTCCAAATACACTTTTCTATTCTGCCTGTGTAAACTTAATCCTCGAGTTTATTTCACACCTTGCATTGTTTTGACAGTACCCAGGCCTCCAACGATATACAGGCTAACTGCTTAAGAAGTATTTGTCATGCCTAATTAACGTTACATCATTGCTATCTATTATAATATTCCTATTATCATCCAGGGACAGTAATTAATTCCTGATAATACTTTATTTTGATTTAAAACTTGGTAAACTTCTCCACAAGTTGATATGTCAAACGAGGGCACTTATATCACTAATGATTGCATCTCATAATAATGTTCCACACCCCTATTACTTTTATGGAATACGAACTGAATCTGATTAATGTTGTAATTTAACCCCAAAAAGGAAATAAAATTTGAAGGTGTGAATCTACCTCTTTTTGGTCTTCAGAGATTAACATGTTTCAGTGATATACATCACACACCACTCTGATTTTTATACCCACTTCTTACTTGTCCTATTTTATGTAGGTTTTTAGTATATGTTTTTTTCCAAATTCACACTCGATTTATCATTTGCGATCCATAATTTACCAGTCTTCTTACAAATGTATATGTAGTTTGAAAGATACAAATGCAAGATGACTTTGTCAGATGTTTTCTTATACAAGAAAGGCCATTAGGTAGAAACCATTTGAAGGATATTACCACATTCTTGGTATCAAAACCTGTTAAGTGTTCAAAACTAGAGGGATTGGAATTTAAAAAATTAATTTTGTATTTGAAAATAGAATAGAATGATCAGAGTACAAATTGCATTGGAAACCTTGTCTCAAGACCACATCGCTTGAGAGACCATCTCACTTGGGAGACCACCTCCTATTTAAGACTTCAAATATTTAGTCTTTTTAAAAATTTCCTAATAAATATTATAAAAGAACAGACTTTCACTAAAGAGACCACCTCACTAATCACACCACTTTTAGTCAGTCAGTCAGGTGGTCTAAATAGTGAGGATCCACTGTGACACCTCATTAATCAGACCACTTTTAGTCAGTCAGTTAGGAGGTCTAAAAAGTGAGGTTCCACTGTAACATCTCACTAATCACACCATTTTGAGTCAGTCAGTTAGATGGTCTTAATAGTGAGGTTCCACTATAACAACTCTCTAATCAGACCACTTTGAGTCAGTCAGTTAGGTGGTCTTAATAGCGAGGTTCTACTGTATTCCAACAAAACAGAAGTGAATTATCAGGAATAGGAGAATTTGGATATTTGGTCAGTCAACACACAAGTCTTAATGTCTGGTTCACTTACACTGCACCTCTGACTTGCTCTTCTTTCGTTGATCTGGGATTCTATCCTTATTTTGCATGGTCTTCTGTAAAAAGAAAAGAAAACAAAATTATTGAAAAAACTTCAAAATGAAAGTCACTTGACTGTTCACCAGGTTCATGATAAATCGCATCCACTTGTCTGTTCATATTTCCATCCAGCCACATACTCATCTATCCAAAAACCTCCCTCTCACCCTTCTTAGCATCAATTCATTCATTAAGCATCCGACAAACCCATCCATCCATTTACCAAGAATCCCACCAACTCATCCATCAATATATCCATTCTGATTCATCCACAGTGCCTCCCACCTGATCATCTGTAACTACCTAACTACATATGTACATACCTACCAACCTACTACATGTACCTACCTAGAGACAGGAGATGTGTAGGCACATGCACGTACACATGCACAGTTACATGAACATGCATGTATATGCATACAGACTGATAGAGAGAACAGATGGAGACAGACAGCCTGAGAGACAGACAGACAGACAGATAGATAGACAGACAGACAGACAGACACATAGATAAATAGATAGATAGATAGATAGATAGATAGATAGATAGATAGATAGATAGATAGACAGACAGATAGATAGATAGATAGATAGATAGATAGATAGACAGACAGACAGACAGACAGACAGATAGATAGATAGATAGATAGATAAATAGATAGATAGATAGATAGATAGGAAAAGACAAAGATATAGTATATTAAAGTTGCATTAGCTGTTTTATTATCAGTTTTGTTTCTTGCATTAGCTGTTTTGTTTTTAGTTTTGTTTCTTGCATTAGCTGTTTTATTTTCAGTTTTGTTTCTTGCATTATCTGTTTTATTTTCAGTTAGTAGTATATGTAAGGCCCTTGAGCTCACCTTTTTCCAAGAACTGTCTGTACGTGTCGATTTCCTGGAATTCCGTTTGTCACGTGATCGTCCCCATTTGTGACCCCGTTTGTTATTTATATACGTGGATATATATAAATACTGTGTATACATGTTTGTACACGTTAGATTGTTTTCAATTTTATCTGTGCGTATAGACGACAAACGTCACGCGCTCCCGTGCTCACCAGGTAAAAAACTACCGCACGAGTGTGTCCGGGGCAGTTGCTCCAACGGCATAGTGTAGTAAATATTGAAAAGGCCATAAGTAATTACACCTCAATTTAAAAAAACATGTCTCATGCACAACAATCTACCGAGCGGTTATTGGATTTACCGATCCCTCCCGAGAGATCTATTACGACTCAATATAGCGTTATTGACCTATCGTTACGACAGAATTTCCTCGACGCGGTAGGTTAAAGTTTGAAACCAGGTTCGACGAGTATAGAGTGGTCCTGTTGAGGGACGACCGGTTTATCGATATAGACCGTTTATTTGTACAACTCGTAAGGTCGGTGATAAACGATAGAGGGTTGCAAAACGGCGATAAATTTCGTCTCATCATCAATCACTCGGAATTCCCGACAAAAAACCGTTCAGTACGAAATATATTAACGTCTCGTGGGATTTAGCCGAAGATTTATTCAAAGCGCTGCAAGAGTATATAGAATATTACGAGGTGCCCTTAGAAGAAAGTGGAAAATAGTCGTCCAGTCTACGATAATGCCGAGGGGAAAGGGGGTATATCCACAGAACCGGTGGTGACAAAGGAGACCTCGTCGAAGAAGAGAAGTATCATCACGATTAAAAACGACGACGTCACGTGTCTAGCCATCGTGACGGCGGTGGCCAACAAAACATAAAGACAGATGGACGAATTCCCAGCTTCGAAACGGTTTCAACGGCAGTCGAAAATTACAGGAGGTCGAAGCGTTTTTTAAAACTTCACGAAGAAGCGGGCGTTCCCGTCCGGGAGGACGGTTGTACCTTGGAAGACGCGAAAACGTTTGCCGATCACCTGGGGTGTGCAGATCAACGTGGTGGACGGCGAACGGTTCAACGAGTCCGAAGGAAGTGACGACGACGCGATCTATCTGTACAAGAATAAAAATCACTTGTGATTACGAAGATGAACGGTTTTTTGGGTGACCATTACTGTCATACTTGTAAGAAGGGATTTAACGAGATCGTCACAGATGTCCGAAAAAGTGTCTATCGTGCTTCGGTTACGATTTGCGCCAGCGTTTTTTCGGCGAAGCCTGTTTTAAGGAACATAAACGCGTCAGAGGCATGCGAGAAGGCGAACCGGACGTGGTTTGTTTTCGTTCAGAAATGTTTAGAGTGCGAACGGGTGACCAAGGACTTGAAGTCCCACGTATGCGGGCATTCAAATGTTCCAATTGTCAAGCATACGTTGACGACTAAGTGTTTCATGGTCCAGAAACGATGCAAGGGTGGAAAGTGCAAGGGGTGTGAACCCAAGAAACCTTGTTACAGTTGTAAAACGCGAACGACAGACATAGAATAAGACACCGGCGTTCACATGATCTAATCGAGTGCCAAGACTTTGTCGGAAATTTTCTACCGTCACGACAACTTGGATAAGAAAGTCGGTACGTTCATCGCCCACAATGACGACGCGCAGTTTTTGTTAAAGTATTTCGTGGAACATAACGTGAAACCCTAAACGGTACGAAGATCATGTAAAGTCGGTGGTGCTCGCTTTATCGATTCCATAAATTTTGTCCAAGAATTTTCCGAAGACGTTTGGTCTGACCGAATCAAAAAAAGGGTATTTCCCTCATTATTTCAACAAACTGTGTACGTGGGAGCTAGTAAAAAACATTACGGTGTCGATCACATGTTTTTTAAAGTGGTACGAGGTGCGAAAGAACGACGTGTTTGATTTCCAGAAAGAACTGAGGGAGTAGTCCGACGTCGACATATTACGACGTTCCATGTTGAAATTCAGGGAAGACTTTATCGCGTTGGAAAACATAGATCCTTTACAGTACGTGACATAGCGTCCGTGTGCATGACCGTTTACAGGAGAATTACATGCCCAAAAAGACGATAGCCGTCCATAACGATAACGTCGTTCGCGATACGTACAGCGCGAAAATTTCTTGCCTGGATCACGTGGCCGAGAGAGAGTTAATGCGGCGAGGTGACTCTTCGGTAAAGTCGACGGGGGTATTGTGAAGACACGAGGACGGTTTTTACGAATTTATGTTTCTGGCACGGGTGTAAAAAGTGTTACGCGCGAGACACCGTCAATAACAAGAACCAATTTGAGATGGACACTCTCAGAAAACGAACCTCCGCGAAAAACGAGAAGATACGACGGGCCGGTTACGCGTTCGTCGAGGTCTGGGAATGCGATGCGAAAGACATAGACGTTAAAGAGATCGTGACGCCGTTAGACCCGCGAGACGCTTTTTTCGGCGGTAGGACCAATGTGACCAAGATGCTGTACGACGGTAGAGAAAAGGGACGATACGTCGACTTTGTCAGTCTGTACCCGACGGTCCAGTTTTATAAGACCTACCCTGTCGGTCACCCCACCAAAATTGTTAATCCCGAGCGCGTCGACGGGGTTCGTCAAATGTAAAGTCGTGCCGCCCCGGAAATTATATCATCCCGTCCTACCCGTCAAGATGAAATGCGGAAATGCCGAAAAGCTCTTGTTCCCGCTGTGTAAGACGTGCTCCGAACGACGGTCACAGAAACCGTTGACTCCCGAGCTATTCAAGGCCTTGGATAAGGGGTACGAGATAGAGAAGATTTACGTGGGATTTTCTCTACACCAGCCAGGACGCGGACCTCTTTAGAGGCTACGTCAAGAAGTTTATGAAGATCAAGATGGAAAGTTCCGTTTTGAAGGTCGGGCCGGGCACCCCTTACGACTCGGAAGAACGTTATAAAGACATGGTCAGAGAACGTTTGGGGATCGACTTGGGCGAAATAAAGTATAATCCCGGCATGCGCGCCATCTCTAAATTATGTCTCAACTCTCTCTGGGGCAAGTTCGGCCAAAGGGTCAACATGAAACAGACCGAATACGTGAGCGATCCGGCACGTTTTTTACAAATAGACAATCTCAACATTCAGTTCATCAACGACGACATGGTCCAGATGACTTACGATCTCAAAGGGCAATTCGTCGATCAGGCCAAGAACGTCAACATCTTCATAGCGTGTTTTACGACGGCTCACGCCAGAACCATGTTATACGACGTGTTTGGACAGACTCGACGATAGAGTGTTGGATTCGATTAGCTGGTACGTCGATCGCGACGACGGGGTCTCGATCGACACGGGGCGATAACTTGGGCGATTTGACGGACGAGTTAGGCGGCAATTTCATCACGTCGTGGTGCGCCACCGGCCCCATTCGTACGAAACGAACGCGGGTAAAAAGGTGTGTAAGGTCAAAGGATTTTCTGAATTACGAAAATTCTCTCTACATCAACCGAGAAGCGATGACCGACGTCGTTAAAGAAACGCGTAAGAGGATTACGACCGTTCGAGAAAATGCCATCACGAGAGATTCCGTAACCAAACGAGTCGTGAATCGATATCAGGAGAAAGAGTTTACGTTGTGTTACGATAAACGGGTGACGAAGGACGGGTACGACACGTTACCCTACGGGTATTAAAAAATTTATTATTATTATTAATAAATTTTTTTAATCGACGACGACCAATAATTCCTCTCGGACGAACGTTCTCTGAGGCGCCGGTTCCTTGAGCTGATACAGGTCGATGCCTTGCATTCTGAAATGCCTGTCTATGTCGTGTTTGTCTCCAGATGGGATCGGTGGCCCTCCTGCGCCGCCGCCTTCCAATTCGCCCGGTTTGATATAGATATCTTACTTTCGCAAAGGGGACTGATGGACGGTTGTACTTTATCGACGGGTTCTACTTTTTGGGCGGATCGGTCTCTTCGTTGATCGTTTTGACGACTTCCGGCAATTGTTTCGCCCATTCTCTGTTTCTGTCTTTGGTTTTCATCTCTTGATCGTATTGATAGCTAAACAATCGCCAACGTTCTATTAAATCGTTCGACGAGTCGGGTCATGAGTTTGGTGACGGCGCCCAATCGACTTGTAATAATTTGGGAAACGTCAGACGCCGTTTGTAGATCTTTTCGAAAACCTCTCGACTGTCTTTGGTCGTCAGCGGTTCCGCTTCTTTGTAGCGCGTGCCCACGTCGACTAACGTCAGTGCGTATTTGTACGTTTTTCCCGTCCACCTTGTCGTGTAAAAAACAACAGGTCGGGCCTGGTGAGTGTCGTTTTCTTTCGCGGTCTTCGAATCGAGGTCTCACGATCTTCTTGGGGGCCGGTAGGTAGATTGCGTCTTGTTTTTTCAGGAATTCCAACGCTTCCTTCTCGCTGACTTTGGCTGCTTTGGCCAATTTCCCGATGGCGGCCTTTCCCTTCCAATAGTGTTTGTGATAGATCTCTTCCATTTTTTTTTAACTTTAGGGCGACGTATTTTTTAACGAAACACTTCCTTGTAGGTGTAGAGGGCGTGTCCTTCCTTCTGCCGCCTCTCGTTGACGAAATCCAATCGTTTCGTGCGTTCTCCGCGATTCCACCGATCTCGAGCCTCGGTCATCCATCGCCACGTCGTGCCTCTTTTGCTCGCCGTGATTCGAGAATAAGAAGTTGGATCCCGAGAAGGCGAAGGCGTTGACTAACGCGCCGCCTAACATCATTCCGATCGATGCCATTTTAATTAAAGTTTTTAAAGTTTATTTCATGATATCGGCGGGAATGACGCCCTTCTTGACCAGCATGTCTTTGGTGTACTCGGCCAAAATATAGTCGACGAAGACCATCCCGAGATCCTTAGGATCGAGATCCAGCTTGGGCGCGGCCGTCTTGAGGAACTTCTTGGAAAGTTGCGCGTACAACGTGGCGATTCCCGTCACGACGGCCGCGTGATACGCGGTGTTGACCAAATCTTTTTCACTCATTTTATAATGAAAAAGATTATTATTTATCGGAGTTTATTACCGTCTCCGTCGTGTCGTTGTTCGTATTGTAGAGCTCGTCGCAGTAAGTGTTCATCCTGAAGAGCATGGGTTGGTTGTCGCCTCGTCGTCCGCCTTAAAGTCGACGTCGTCTTTTTCTATTCCCATTCCGACGACTGCGTAATACACGGTGTTTACCAAATCTTTTTCACTCATTTTATAGTGAAAAAGATTTTTTTATTTAATACATTTCATTGGGGGGGATTGGAGTCTTCTTCTTCTTCAGGTTCTGGAGCTTCGTCTTCTTCGGTACTGACGGAGTGGTGGTGATGGTGGTGGTGGACGTTAGCTTCCACTACTTGTGCGATCATGACAACGAATAGACTCGTGGTGATGATTCCCGACGCCATCAACACCGCCGTGTTCACGATTGTTCTCACTGTCTCGTTACACATTTTTATAGTGATTTTTATATTTAATACATTTCGTGGGGATTGGGTCCTCTTTTTTTTTTTAGGTTCTGGTGGTGGTGGTGGCGGCGATGACGGTGTAGACGACGGTTGGGTTTTCCCGTACAATCACCACTCCCGGCTACCGCGAGTCCTCCGCCGATCGCTAGCCATTTCCAGCTATCCTGGCCATTGGTCTGGCTATTAGCATTGCTATCCTGGCCATTAGCATTGCTATCCTGGCCATTAGCATTGCCATTAGCATTGCCATCCTGACCATTAGCATTGCTATTCTGACCTTTTCGACTCCACCTCTTTTTTAAATCCCGTTATATAACGGCTGGACGTGGCGGCGAGACTGAGAGGGGCCAGGTAGGAACCGAAATGGTAGAACAGGCTGCAGCACGCTTCGCCGATGGCCGCGTCCAGGAAGGGATCTTCGCTCAGTTCTTCGATCAGTTTAGGTTCGTTCTGCACTTCGAAAAAATATTTTAGACTCTGGGTGTACAGCGTGACGATGGAATTGGCGATGGATTTACTCATGCGCATGCCGAGTCGCGCGTTGAGCAGACGATTTAGATTACCCAGTTCCTTGTCGTTCATCTTGTTCAGATCGTCGACGGTCACGTCTTTCCCCAGGAAGTGACGAGATCGTCCCGATCTATGATGGTCGATAACCTGTCCTTGATCGAGTCGTCCACCGTCGTCGTCGTCGTCTCTTACGCAGTCGGCCAAATCCGGTAGAGGAGCAACGTCTGGTGTAAGAGAGTTTGCAAGGATACGGTCGATTCTTTGTTGGCGATGTAAATGTTGTCTACGCGTAAAGAACCGATGGCCAGACATCGTTTTTTCTCGTATTGGTGAAGATCGACTTCGACGAGCGGATGTTTATCTTTCGGATCGTCGGCCGTTCTCTTTCTATAAAAAGTAGGTTTGTCTCTGTCCCCCTGTTTAACTTTCGAGTAGATCACTTTGTTACCGTTCTGATCCGTTTTGACGAGAACTATATCGTTGACATCCACGGGGGTTTTTCTACCTTTTTCTTTCAGTGTTTTTGCGAGTTTTTCTATAGATTCCCTCAAGACCACCTCGATCTTTTCCAACATGGCGGCGAATTCTTTTCCGCATTTAAATTTCATAGTATAATCGGAACCGTCCTCGTGTTGCCACAAGCCGGACGACTCCGTTTTGGGAGTGCGTATCACTAACGGTTTCACGTCGCCTGTCGGGTACTGATTACTCGACGTAAACGCGTTGATAACGCTTCCCTTTCTTATCGACGTAATGAACACCCGTCCTTAAATTGTTCACGTCAAAGTTCTCGACTGTCACGAATGCCATGTTTTTTTTAATAACGAATAAATTTTCTTTATGCCATTTTCAAATCTTTTGCAAAAGCCGTCTCAACCATCGTTCCGTTCGATGATAACGTTCTAAACGTAATAGATAGAGTATCGCGAATAAGAAGAGTAAACACCATAAAACGATGAACGAGAGCAACGCGTACAAGACCATCTCGGTAAAACGTTTCATTTCTTAACGTAAAAAAATTTGTTAAAACACTTAAACAATAGATATATAAATAAAAAAATGTTTATTTTACTGGACAAGGCGTTTACCGAACGCGGTCTAAAACAGATGTTGTGGGAGATAACGTGCATGCAGTTGGGTAACCAAGTCTTGGTGTCTTGGCCCGACGACGTCAAACTCGCGTGTCAAATGCCTCGCATGCGCAGAGACTACCCGTGTAAGCAATCCGGTCGTCGTGAATTCGTTGTTTTGTAGCATTCACCACAACTACTTGAAAGAGAGAGGCATCGACACGATGAAGTATTGCACCTCTTGCCGAAGATGGATGGCCGATAGCACTAAATACGAAACGTGTTATACGTGCGGCGGAAAAGAATGCGCAGACGAGTGGCACAAGACGCATCCGCGGTGCAAGAGGAGAAGAAGACGTCCCAAGGAAGAAGTTTAACCGGATTTTTTTAAGACAGAATATGTCTTAAAAAAATTCACGAGTTTTCATCGTTTTGTAATGCTCAGACTTAACGAGAAGACGATTTCTCGCCAAGAAGGGCCCGCAGCTGTTCGCGCAGCTCGTCCGTCTCTTGAGCCGATACTTTTTTTTACCCCGTCGTCGGCTTTGTATTTAGCGTACAGCTTGTCCTTCATCTCGCGATACTTGGTCAGTTCGTGCGACACACGGTGGCGAATTCTTCGTCCGTGATCTATCCCGTCCTCCAGCGCGCGACTCACCAGATCCGCGACGGAATTCAGTTTGCTCTCCGCCAGTTTGACGATCTTCAGGTGCTTCTCGGATTTTCTTCAACAGCAGGCGTCGGATGCCCTTCAAGGCCAGTCCCACGGATCCCACGGTGACGGCGACGATCTGCAGGGGTAAGCCCGCGATGGGCACGGCGAACCCGAGGCCGCCCACGACCAGACTCCCCGCGATCAAGGCCCCGTCTACCCCGTCCGCGGTGTTGACGATCCGCTTGTACTTCTTGTGCACGCTCTTCCGCATCTCGATCTCCCGCCTGAAGGTATGCTCGATCTCGCCGATCCGTCGCAGGCGGTACTCTTGCGGATCGCCGGGATTTAACGTCGGATACAACGACGTCGTTTTTTTATCGTCGACACTCATATTTTTTTAATTATACTTTTTTTATATGTCGAGAATGATGCCGCATTGAACGGTGCCCGCCGTTTTCGTAGCCTTGTTCACCTTTATCGTCCTGATAAAGACATTTTTTTTTTAAGATAGTGTATTTATTTTTTATTAGGGAAGTTAGAAGAAATCTTTTTAAATTCTAACAAGACGTATACGGGGAAGTCGTGGTTAAGGAGTCGCCGCCGCCCGTTAAACCCCCTCCGCCCGTAGAGATCGCCGCGGCGGACGATCACGAGGATCAGAAGACGGCCGTCTTGGTCCTATCGTTATTTTCTTTTCTGGTCTTCGTCGAGTTTGGTTAACAACCAGCCGACGACGATCATGCCCAAGACCCACAGGTGTTCTCCCAGCCACATCGCCGTCTTGCCGAGCGTCGACAGGATCCAGGACACGACGGCGCCCAAGATGCCCGGCAACGCTTCGCCCAATTTACCCGGCCAGTCTCGCGCGAGCAATTTTACCGATCGCGTCCAGCTGTTTCTTGATCCATTCCTTCGCTCCTCCCTCCCCCACGAGTCAGATCTTCCCGCCACTGCGACAGCGTGCGTTCCAACTCCACTCTCTTGGCTTCCTGGACGCGCAGAGTCCCGCGAATGGTTCGCAGACTCTTGTCTAAACCCAACAGTTCTCTCATAGGCAATTCATGGTTTAAGTCTTCTATACTTTCAGATAATCTCTCAATCCCGTCGTCTACTCGTTTAACACTCGTTTCGTTAAAAACCTCCATTTCTATATTTTCTACATCACGTATTACATTCCTTGCCTTTTTTATTTCGGGAAGTTCATCTTCTAAACCCAGTTCTCTAACAAATTGTATACCTCCTCTATCTTTTAACGTCCTTGCTTTTATAAAATTCTTAGGATTACGTTTATCGTTTAATAAAATCTCCTTACCCTCGGAGTTGATCTCCTTGAGGTGTGATGGGAACTTCTGGTAAATTAACATCCTCCAGCAAGGGTGTATTTTCATCCCGCGGGTGGTTGTTCTACGGTACCTTGATCACCATCGTTATTATCATCAACAACATCATCGTCGCCGAACGTCGGATTATCGAATGTAACCGGTTCCGCCATATTTTTTATAAAACGCTTTAAATTTTTTTATTACGTAATAGAAAAAAAGATGATGAATTACGGACACCTTCTCGATCCCTATAGGAAATTGCGCACGCCCTTCGGCGTGAAGGGCGTGCGCCAAACGGTCACCCGTGTCCCACAATCCGTCGAGCATCGAAGAAAACCAAACGTTGACGGTTCGCTTTCCCAATCTGAGCGAGGACGACGTCATCGTCCCTCGCACCGCGAAACTGTGCTTCAACATGGAAGTCGCCGTGGAGGGCGGCGATCTCGCCAAAAACGGGCGTTTATAATAATCTGGGGCGTAACATCGTCAAGAAGATCGAGGTGAAGATCTCGGGGAACACCGTTCAGAGCATCGACGACGCCGATAAAATTCTTCGTCTACAACGATCTCTGGAAGGTGGAACGAACGTAACATGGCCTATCAGGGAATACAGACTCGAGATCTCAACCAAATAAGGGCCAAACCCATCGGTTACGCCATACCCCGAGACACCAGCGAAGAGTACGAAATCGCACGCGACGTTCGGGAATCGCTTTTGCATTCCCTTGGACTTCGAAATCTTGGAGACGAGCGAAACCTTTTATCAAGCGGGGTTACAAGATCGTTTGGAATACATGCTGACGTTTAACGACGCCAAACGCGTCGTCTCGACGGACTCGGACGACGCCAATAAAGCGATAAGTTACAAGGTCACTAACATCGAGTTGGAGTTCGAGAAGATCACCGACGATAATCTCGCTCGCAGCATCAGGCAAAAAGTACGCGGGTCTACACACCTATCTCTTCAAACCAGATCTTGCGCTATCGCAAGGCGACGATCAGTAAATCGGATAGCGTCCTCAACTATCAGATCAACACTCCCGCCAAGTCACTCGCCGGCGGCGTCCTGTTCCTCTTCAAAGACATTTCCGTCGACGATCACCGAGAAATTTTATAATCCGAGAATCACCAAAGTGGAAAAATGACCGTCGAGGGTCAGCCGAACCAACTGTTCTCGGCCGGCATGAGACCGTATCACCAGTTCGACGAGATTAAAAAGTATTTCTCGTTGAATCGCGAAAACGTCACCGAAACGGTCGTCAAGGAACTCGAGCTGACCAACGTGAGTCTGGGGAACTATCTCAAAGACCATTACGCACTCTGGTTGGACTTGAGAACGACGCCCGAAAACCACCTCCACGGCACGGGACGCAAGTTACAAAACATCAGCGAAGGCGTTTCCGTGCGCATCGAGAAAACGCCCGAAACCGACACCGATCCCGTGGACGTTTACATCTTCGTCGTCAAGGACGGACAGATCAACATGAAGGACGGGGCGTTTCACGGGAGTCGTCTCTTAAGAAAAAAATTAAAATCCCATAAGAAAAAATGTTCATGCGAGAACCACACACGCCGCCATGATCGTGGGCGCCACGGGATGCGGGAAGACGGAATTCGTCCTCGATCTGCTGGAAAGACGAATACAGAGACGTCTTCGATCACATCGTCATCCTGTGCCCCTCGATCGACTTCAACCGAGCGTACAAATCGAGGAAATGGATAGGAAGAAGACGTCAAACAACCCAAAGACAAACGCGTCGTCATCGTCAACCCCGTCTCCAAGACCGGCGACGGGAGTTGCTGCAGGACACGTTGAGACACTTTTACGACCTGTACAAGGGCACGCCCACGCTCTACGTCATCGACGACTGCTCGGGCCACCAAGCAGATCAAGAAGAAGGCGGACGCCCTGTCCATGCTGGCGTTTTCGGGCCGACACGCCAATCAATCCGTCTGGATCCTGTCGCAGAGATACAACAGCGCGTCCAAAGACTTTAGATCCCAGACCAAATGGGTGGCGCTCTTCTTCACCAAAGACAAATTCAGTTTCAACGAATGCCTGGACGAAAACGACGTCGTGCCCGAAGAGGAACGGAAACGACTCAAACACGACCTGTCGCAACGCAAACACTCCAAACTCATCTTGCGGACCGAGCAACCGACGGACTACGTGTTCGTCGAATGATAATTTATATTTTTTACACAAAAATATAAATTACATCGTCATTATATCATATGATACTCTCCACCAATCCACGTCGGGATCCCACGGTTCGTCTTGTTCCCATCGGTGGTTGTAATTAAACCCATCCTTTTTTGTTATACCAATACACGGTGGGATCCCACGGTTCGTACTCTGTGGAGATGTTATTAAAACCAGCCCAACAACACTTGTTACACCAATTTACTTTATAATCCCACGACTCGGGATTGCGAATTTTATTATATTCAATCCAATTCCTTAAATTTCCATTGAAACAGGAAGGCTCTTTGGACGGATCGACGAATAACGATAATTTTCGCCAATCGACTTCGGGAATCCACACCTCGTCCTTCTTAAACTCGAGGTTATAACGATACCAAAGCGTGTCTATTCCACCAATGACGTGTACCCAGCCCCCACCTCACCCCCATCTTCCACATCTCCCTGACGTTATCCCACGACTCTCCTAAACCCGTATCCCCTGTTATAACATTGCCAATTATAATCATTATACCAATCCCGTTCACTATTCCACGATGCATTCGCTCGATAAAAGCGAAACCAATAATATTTGTTTCGCCAATCGAGACCCTTTTGCCATTCGTCTTCTCCTCCGCATGCGCGAAATAACGACCAATACGCGCGATGATTAGTCGGTTTTTCCCCCTGTTTTATGCGGGAAAAAATCTTGAAAGAACGGATACGAATACCTCTCCCGTTCGTCAACGTAGACGAGTTCCTGGTAATATAATCTCTTGAGACTCGTCGACGCATCGATCATCTGTTTTTCGTCTAGAGCGCGAACGCATAGATTCTGTAAACTCATCATCGTCTCTTTTTCTATAACTTCCGTGTTTTCTTAACGGCCTTTTCAATTTTGACACACTATACCATTGGAACACCGTGAGGCGAAAAAACGACTCGTGCGGTAGTTTTACCTGGTGAGCACGGGAGCGTGACGTTTGTCGTCTCTATACGCACAGATAAATTGAAAACCATCTAACGTGTACAAACATGTTATACACAGTATTTATATATATCCACGTATATAAATAACAAACGGGGTCACAAATGGGGACGATCACGTGACAAACGGAATTCCAGGAAATCGACACGTACAGACAGTTCTTGGAAAAAGGTGAGCTCAAGGGCCTTACATATACTACTTCAGTTTTCTTTCTCCTTTTTTTACTACTTAGACTCTTAGACTGATACACAATGACAGAGAAGAATACAACACTGTACCTGACTTTATTTTCACAAAAGTATAAAGGAATGTCAGATTGTTTATGCCTGTGTATAGCTCTTATTTGTTATTACACGTCAAGTACAACTAGTAAAAGTAGAAAAAATTGAAATATTTCTTTTTTGTAAACACTGCTAATGCCCCTTTAAATCATATTATTCAGTGGTATAATTGGCTACATTGTATATATTTAAATTTGAAGGGGTTAAAGTTCAGAAGATATATACTAGTTTCTGTATCACTTGTAAGATGAGATCATCAGCTATATATGAAGTGCAATAAATATAGAACTGTGCTTCAAACATATGCCAATGTAATGAAAGTCCTTCAACTCATTCACCCCTAAAGACACATTTGGACTGGTCTAAATTATTGATTTACAGAAGAGTCCATTATTTTTCCAGGGTTGTTGAGTTAACATTTCATGCTTGCCATGACACAGAATCTCAGTTTCTCAACCAAAAGACAAGCCTTTCAGTTTTTTCTGTGCATTTCCTGAAGGAACAGTCATTTCCTTTCTTGACGACTTACATGTAGGTATTACAAGGTATCATGACTTAGCAACCCCTGTTGCCACATTTAGACTTGGCCAAGTCAATAATAAGAATAGTCCATTGTCCTTTTTCAGGAGTGAACAAGTTAAAATAACACATAAAAGTTTTGTAAAATGTTGACTTCAAATCATTGAAAAACAATGGACTCTCCTGAATTATGAGAGTGGACTCAACAATTCTTTGAAATGTTGTGGATCAGTTAAACTCCCAATTTTTTGCTTGTGAGAAGAATACTCTTGACAACTGAGTCAACACTAGCAGTTCAGTTAACTTGCACAGTGATGTGTCAAAAGTGAAATTCAACCAAGTTTTACTACATTTTCACTTACATGTACTTTAACATTTTCCAATATCTTTTACCGAATTCTCTTTTTAATCTAATTTCAATAAAATTTTACATTTAAATAAAAAGTAACTGTCTTTCTTCAATTCTGAGATGACAAAACAGCATCTCAGTTGTCATTTAAACACATACATGTATTATCCATGTTATCATGCATACTCAAAATATCATGAGAGGAAAACACACATATGTTTAAATAGATATAATTAATTACCTGGAAATTACTCAAAAGTTTTAACTAGTGGTATGTCTATTGAAATGTGATTTTGAAAGGTTAATTTTTAAAATGTGCATAAATACTGCAGATGCTGTAAATTATATATATATATATATATATATATATATATATATATATATATATATATATATACTTATGACTGCATGACCTTATAACTTACAGTGTCTGGTGTGGAATGATGTGGCTTTGAATATCTAAAAACAAAAAATAATAGAAAAATATATGTAACAGCAAAACCAATATGATTTTAAATATAAGCAGTATGACGGCTTGTTTCTCCAGAAAAGTACAATTTTCATCCTGCAGCTAACTTTGTGGTTTGGGGATTTGTGTATATTAATTTATGTATATGAAACATCCTCCCTCCCCTTCCTGGAGGTCATATCTGTATAAATAGAAACGCACACATCTAAGTCGTGATTACATGTAATCATACTTTTCGGACATTGAGCTGTCAGGTACCCAGCCCACTGGTTTTTATAGGGTAGCACCCTTCCTTTGGTTGTTTTTTTTTCAAACTTACTCTTTTTTCTGGGTGTAAGAGCAGTACCCAGATAGCGTGTTTGCGAAAAAAGTATGTAGCCCGTTAGCTATAAAGTGGGTTTGTGTTACGTCGATCCATTCTAATACCTTAAATAGAGCTTAATTTATATATCAGACCTTGTGTTGCAAACGATAGTATTGACTCACTCCTGACACTGACACAGTTGCGCTGACACTCCATTCGGCCTTTGGGATAATAGGCTTTCAGACTGTAAACTGTAAGCCTCTAGTTATAATGACCATTTTGACAATAGATAAAATACAGATTGAAAGATAGAGCAGTATAGCCAATCTAAAGGTGATCAGATTGCGCCCCTAAAGACTGCGGAAGATTCACCCGAAAAGATCCGATCCAAAAGATCTGTTGTTCTTGTTGAAGGAGCATTTTAAAAACAAAACTTACGATAGGCATAAATTGACAGCCTTCTCTTCTCCTTAAATACATATAATGCTTACATCATATACATCTTAGTACTGAGATATATGAAATACCAATTTATAAGCAAAGAAATTACAACGAGTGTCCATGTTTGTGGCGTTTTGCATCATTGTCGCTGTCAACTTGTCCCATACGCTTCTTTCCCATCACATCCGTTTTTGGTTCTTTTATTTACAATGAAGAGGACCGCGAGAATTATTTATTTTGACAATTCCATTGACCCAGTAATGCGGTTCTGATTAAAGGAACTTTCGTGTAGCATATTACCTATATCTGTTCAAACAATTAAGATATTACCTTCTACATTAAGTTAAGAAAATATACGTTTTGTGCTCCTCCAATATCCGGAATAACTGAATAGGGTTTTAACATTAGCCTGTTATTTTTACATCCGGTTAATACTTGCACATGTATTCAAGAAAACACTTTTTATCTACAAGCCGCATGTATGGTTATGAGATATTTTCATAGTGTCTCTTTAAGTAAGTATGGTATTTGTTTGGACCCTGAAGCATTTCTTACACTTATAGCGTAAAACTAAAAGATAAGATAACATAAATGTTGTTTAAAGTCCGATAAAAATTACTGAAGTACAGCAACCGATAAAAAAAAAACATTTAACTAATATCACTGAAAAACAAAAAGGTATTCATCTTTTCATCAGAGAGTCTAATTTATTTTTATCCTTTCAATTCCTCAAAATAGTTTTTGTATGAGAAATTCTGTGTTAGCCTTAAGATAGAAGTAAATTTGATCATGTGAGCATTCATTATTTTGTCCTTACAAAATAACAATAGCGAAGAGAAACAACTTTCAATTACTGCTGTCTTCTTGTCCATATACATACGATAAGACCAGTAAAACTAGACTTTCAGAAGATTACAGACTGATAAAACAAATGTTACTTAATTTTTAAATTTTTGTTGTTTTGCAAGAAAGTTTGCAGCATCGGGTTATGCCATATGAAGCCTTGGTTAGGTTCTGCTTCTTCTCATGACAGATACTATCACACTGTCACTACAGACACTATCAACAAGTTGATTATTTATAGTATCTCAAGACAGATACTAATTTACCATCATAATGTCACTACAGACACTATCAACAAGTTGATTATTTATAGTATCTCAAGACGTACTATCACACTGTCACTACAGACACTATCAACAAGTTGATTATTTATAGAATCTCAAGAAGATACTATCATGCTGTCACTACAGACACTATCAACAAGTTGATTTTGTATATTATCTCAAGACAGATACTATCATGCTGTCACTACAGACACTATCAACAAGTTGATTATTTATAGTATCTCAAGACAGATACTAATTTACCATCATAATGTCACTACAGACACTATCAACAAGTTGATTATTTATAGTATCTCAAGACAGATACTATCACACTGTCACTACAGACACTATCAACAAGTTGATTATTTATAGAATCTCAAGAAGATACTATCATGCTGTCACTACAGACACTATCAACAAGTTAATTATTTATAGTATCTCAAGAAGATACTATCACGCTGTCACTACAGACACTATCAACAAGTTGATTTTTTATATTATCTCAAGACAGATACTATCATGCTGTCACTACAGACACTATCAACAAGTTGATTATTTATAGTATCTCAAGACAGATACTATCACGCTGTCACTTCAGACACTATCAAGATGTTGATTATTTATATCATCTCAAGACAGATACTATCATGCTGTCACTACAGACACTATCAACAAGTTGATTATTTATAGAATCTCAAGAAGATACTATCATGCTGTCACTACAGACACTATCAACAAGTTGATTTTGTATATTATCTCAAGACAGATACTATCATGCTGTCACTACAGACACTATCAACAAGTTGATTATTTATAGTATCTCAAGACAGATACTAATTTACCATCATAATGTCACTACAGACACTATCAACAAGTTGATTATTTATAGTATCTCAAGACAGATACTATCACACTGTCACTACAGACACTATCAACAAGTTGATTATTTATAGAATCTCAAGAAGATACTATCATGCTGTCACTACAGACACTATCAACAAGTTAATTATTTATAGTATCTCAAGAAGATACTATCACGCTGTCACTACAGACACTATCAACAAGTTGATTTTTTATATTATCTCAAGACAGATACTATCATGCTGTCACTACAGACACTATCAACAAGTTGATTATTTATAGTATCTCAAGACAGATACTATCACGCTGTCACTTCAGACACTATCAAGATGTTGATTATTTATATCATCTCAAGACAGATACTATCACACTGTCACTACAGACACTGTCAAGAAATTGATTATTTATAGTATCTCAAGACAGATGCTATCATGCTGTCACTTCAGACACTATCAACAATTTGATTATTTAAAGTATCTCAAGACAGATGCTATCATGCTGTCACTACAGACACTATCAACAAGTTGATTATTTATAGTATCTCATGACAGATACTATAACACTGTCATTACAAACACTATCAAAAAGTTGATTATTCTGCCATGAAATCTGGTGTGCATGTTAGATTAAAAACTGGTTATAAAATCAAAGCATTTAATTAATTTTGGTGTTTCACCACAGAGGCTTTGAAAATCTCTAGTGGCGTCACAGACTCTGTTCCCAGAAGCAGAGTGTTTCACTCCCAAATGGTGCATGGAAAGAAAACTGATTGCAGTAGTGACTCCTTGTTGATAGAACTTGGCAGCTCATCTGATGCATGTGTTTTGTCAAATGACTTGGTCTAGTGAGCCCAACAGCCTTAACTGATGGCAACTTTTATCATATTTAAATACAGACCTCTTTCCTTCCTCTCTCCAGTAATTGTCGATGTCATTCACTAGTAGAGCCATTTGTTTTAATTTAGGCTTTTCGTGGTTGAATTTTATGGCACACTTCTATAAATTAGAACATTTTGCTATTATTAGAACATATCTGGCCTCTTGGTAACCAGGCATTAATACCTCAACATCTGGGTCCCATTCCCAATGCAAAATCTGCTATTTTTTCCCAATTTTGAGCAATATTCTCAATTATGTTCACCATGTCATTCACATTTGGTATTTAACAATAAAAAGGAGAATTTAGTACATGTATGAACTTCACTTTGAAGTCTTCAGATGAAAATCATGTTGTCAGATAAATAAGAGAAGCTATAAAATTAATCACAAGTTTTGTGTCTTTATTCTTATGAATTAAATGACCATAGCTACTTTTTATTTTATAGCTTTAACGTTCAGCGGTATATAGGGATCATGCAGAATTCCGACCCTTCACACCATTGCTACAGTTTTGAAGCAATATATTGCACTATAACTAAGGCTTTTTCAAGGAGATTCAGTGTGTCTTATATCTAATTCTATTCATGCATTTGTAATAACATCTGTCCTAACAGATATCATAATATGTGTGTAGTTGCTAAATGGCTTGATACTGTAAAAAAATCATGTATCTAATGTGAATGTCTTCATGGTATCTAGGCCTATGTGTTGTTGCTCTAGCTACAGATACAAGTTGACTTAATGAAAAGGTTTTCTAGACTGCATGTGTTCAATGCTATTGAGGCCATTCAGGCCTTTGATTTTACCAATTTGGCCATTGTGATGTAAAATTCCCAATTGGAATTTGGAAGGGTACAGGATCTTGTCCCTAAAAGGGTCTATCGGTATTAACCCCTGGTAACATACATGTATCTCGTCTTTGAACCATTTCGAGTCAGTGTATTTCTTTCAGGTGATATGGATCCCAAATTCGGCTGGCATATTCCACTAGTGGTCTAATTATGTTAAGATCATGCTTTAGGAATCCAGTAGTTCTCATGCCTTTGTTACAGATGTTGTTAACATGCTTATTCCATCCTAGTCCTGTTGTAAAAGTGCAACCAATATATTTAGCACACTGAAACTGATGTTAAGATTTATCCATGTAGGATGACACAATTGGATGGTTCTTCTTGCAGATGGAAAAGTAATGTATGTTACATGTACATTTCTTTGGATAAAAGGACATTTTCAGGTGGATATCTTTGTGCAAGGCGATCTAGGCCTTTTTGTAGGTCCGACACGTCCTAATCTGAAAAAATAGTGAGATTTGCTATCGTATCATCTACAAATACTGGACAGTTGATTTGATTCCTTCAATTCCTGGGAATAAATATTCAAGAATTTTGAATATTTTGAACAGAAAGGGTTTATTTTATCTGTCATGGACTAGGTTGGACGGTAAATTCCATCCCCGGTATTTACCGGTGGTATTTACCGGTAAATACCGTCCCGGCAAATACTCCTCAAGTGGCAAATACTGGTCGATTGAACTTTGAAGATTAAAACACTCCATATACATATGTAGTTATACTAGATTGACTTGAAATGATATGAAATAAATTCAATTCATTTATAAATGTTGAATTAAATATTAATATCAGTTTATCACCATATAGCATAAAATATTTTACAATTTTTAATATCTTGAAACATCAACCGGTAAATTAATGGCTATTTACTTTTGAGAAAATAATAATAAAATGCATTGTTGATATGTATGTAAGTTGTCTTAGTTTGACATTTACAAAAAAATAATAAAATGCATGTTTATCTGAACTAAAGTGACTTAAAATGATATAAAATAATACTTATTTACTTATAAATATTAAATTGAATTTTAATATGATTAATTTTATCACTATAAATGATAAAGTACAAAATATTTTACAATTTTTAATATCTGTATTTCACCATAAATGATAAAGTATAAAAAAAAATTAATATCTGTATTTCTGTATATATTTTTAAACAGTAAATCAATGGATATTTACTTTTTATTTGAAAGTAATAATAATAAAATGCATCTAAAATCTTTTAATTTTTGATAATTTGTCTTAGTTTGACATTTAATTCAATAGCATAAAAATACAGGTAATATAATACAGGTAAAGGTTCACCTGTCCTGGCATCTTGTAACTGACACTTACATTATAATTAGAGTCCAACAATCTACACTGACGATGACTGTAATTATTAAAACAACAACTTTCAAGGCATGTTCATTTAAGGAGACATACTGGATAGACAGTGACAGGGTAGAAACAATAAAATGTTGTAAACGATATCCTGTCCTATTGGAAAAGTTATAAAATTTGAAATAACCTGTCTTGGTGAAAATCGCAAGGGGAAACCTAGGTATAGTTTGTGATACAGTATGGCTTTAACCCTGGAATACATAAATAGCAGTCAGAATATTTCTGGTCACTATCACTCCAGAAGATTTACCATTAATTCAATTGTCCAGTATTTGCCTTTACTATAGTAAAATTATATAAATGAGAAAATTTCAATGACTAGGTTGATTCTTGGGTTATACTATATTTATATCAGATTAGAATAAGTCAATTTACCAGTATGATAGAAATTTTCCCCAAAATAATGTTTGATGGAAGGTCATAGTATAATTTCCATGACGGTCAATTCAATCGACCAGTAAATGCCGGTATTTACCAGTATTTGCCGGTATTTACCAGTATTTGCCGGTATTTACCGGTAAATATCGCTTGCATGGAAAATACTCATAAATGCCCGCATTTTGCCAACCTAGGTCATGGGGATGGATAAATTACTCAAATACTCTAGAACACCGTTTTTATTGTTAACGTTAAAAGGTTAGTGTAATTATTTTTTATTCAATCACCAAAAAACACTAGCATAATTTGATTTGACTATTCCTATATTTGACTACGGTATTTCTATATTTGACTATTCCTGTATTGGACTATTCCTACATGAATATTTGACTATTCTTGTATTGGTCAAAATTCCTGCTATGATTTTAATTACCTTCTTTGGGGTCAAATAAGTAAAATCGTAGCAAGATGTGGTTACATTTTCACCGCAACATATCAATTCGTTTGACTGTATTTCTCATGCTGTTGTTTATATGAACTGTAATTTTCAATAATATAAAAAGTTTCCCCAGGCTTTGCTTGAATGTCTTTGATGCATCTAAATAGAGGACATATCTATTTCATTTTGAAATGTTGCTCCCTGTGTCTGGAAAGAAAGCACAGGAACTGAGGAACATACATTTTTGTATAAGCTAAAGTTCTGGAAAGAAACCACAGGAACTGAGGAACATACATGTTTGTATAAGCTAAAGTTCTGGAAAGAAACCACAGGAACTGAGGAACATACATGTTTGTATAAGCTAAAGTTCTGGAAAGAAACCACAGGAACTGAGGAACATACATGTTTGTATAAGCTAAAGTTCCGGATAGAAACCACAGGAACTGAGGAACATATATGTTTGTATAAGCTAAAGATAAAAAGATAATGTAATTTTATTTTTATGTACATGTAAACAATGTGGATATCATCAAGTCTTTTTGTATATCTTCATAGATTATAGATGTACTTCATGTTTCAGACTGACTCCTAGAAGAATTTTATAAGTATGGTTATAGCTATTGGATTTGAAGGAAGTGCTAATAAACTGGGTATAGGAATTGTGAAAGATGGAGTTGTACTTTCAAATCCACGTCATACTTACATCACGCCACCAGGCCAAGGTAAAAATGTCATGTGATTGCATTATAATGAATGGTCAATTATGGTGTACATGTGGAGCATTCAATCAATAAGTAGGAGGTAAAATTCTAAGGGCAAGCATATTTGAACACGGTCTAGGACTGTTTCTCGATATTGGCATAAGATTAAAATTTATTAATCATTTAGGGAACTTTATTTGATTAAAAGAAGTATAAATTATACATTGAAGACATGGCACATAAAATACCCCTAACTACATTGGTGTCAGTCCATAACTCTGATCAAAATTTGTGGCACTTTATCTAAAACTGGTGACATTGCCATATACACAAATGTACATGATATAAGTGAAAAAGGATTAGTAGGACATGAAACAGGTGTAATACAATATGTACAGAATGTATATCTTGTACACGTGTACAAAATATAATATGTACAGAATGTATATCGTGTATACGTGTACAAAATACAATATGTACAGAATGTATATCGTGTATACGTGTACAAAATACAATATGTACAGAATGTATATCGTGTATACGTGTACAAAATATAATATGTACAGAATGTATATCGTGTATACGTGTACAAAATATAATATGTACAGAATGTATATCATGTATACGTGTACAAAATACAATATGTACAGAATGTATATCGTGTATACGTGTACAAAATATAATATGTACAGAATGTATATCGTGTATACGTGTACAAAATACAATATGTACAGAATGTATATCGTGTATACGTGTACAAAATACAATATGTACAGAATGTATATCATGTATACGTGTACAAAATATAATATGTACAGAATGTATATCGTGTATACGTGTACAAAATACAATATGTACAGAATGTATATCATGTATACGTGTACAAAATATAATATGTACAGAATGTATATCTTGTACACGTGTACAAAATATAATATGTACAGAAATGTATATCGTGTATACGTGTACAAAATATAATATGTACAGAATGTATATCATGTATACGTGTACAAAATACAATATGTACAGAATGTATATCATGTATACGTGTACAAAATATAATATGTACAGAATGTATATCGTGTATACGTGTACAAAATACAATATGTACAGAATGTATATCGTGTATACGTGTACAAAATACAATATGTACAGAATGTATATCATGTATACGTGTACAAAATATAATATGTACAGAATGTATATCGTGTATACGTGTACAAAATACAATATGTACAGAATGTATATCATGTATACGTGTACAAAATATAATATGTACAGAATGTATATCTTGTACACGTGTACAAAATATAATATGTACAGAATGTATATCGTGTATACGTGTACAAAATATAATATGTACAGAATGTATATCATGTATACGTGTACAAAATACAATATGTACAGAATGTATATCATGTATACGTGTACAAAATATAATATGTACAGAATGTATATCGTGTATATGTGTACAAAATACAATATGTACAGAATGTATATCATGTACACACATACAAAATACAATATGTGCAGAATGTATATCGTGTACATGTGTACAAAATACAATATGTACAGAATGTATATCGTGTACACGTGTACAAAATATAATATGTACAGAATGTATATCATGTACACGTGTACAAAATATAATATGTACAGAATGTATATCGTGTACATGTGTACAAAATACAATATGTACAGAATGTATATCATGTACAAAATACAATATGTACAGAATGTATATTGTGTACATGTGTATAAAATATAATATGTACAGAATGTATATTGTGTACATGTGTACAAAATATAATATGCACTGTAGAACATTGCCTAAAGACCACCTCACTTAGGAGACCATCTCACATTTAAGAACACAACAATTGCAATTTTTTTGATAAAAAAATATTGAATAAGTCCAGACCCTTTCTTAAGCGATTACTTCGCTAATCAGACCAATTTGAGTCAGTCAGGTGGTCCTAATTGCCAGGTTCCACTGTAACACCTCACTAATCAGAACAATTTGAGTCAGTCAGTTGGGTTGTCTTAATTGTGAGGTTCCACTGTAACACCTCACTAATCAGACCAATTTGAGTTAGTAAGTCAGTTGGTTGGTCTAAACAGTGAGGTTCCACTGTAACATCTCACTAATCAGACCAATTTGAGTCAGTCAGTTATGTGGTTTTAATGGTGAGGTTCTACTGTAACACCACTAATCAGACCAATTTGAGTCAGTCAGTTAGGTGGTTTTAATGGTGAGGTTCCACTGTAAAATCCACTAAATCAGGCCGCTTTGAGTCAGTCAGGTAGTTTTTATAGTGAGATTCCACTGTACAGACATATTCACATTTAAAATAAAAGTGATAAATAAAAAAAAACTATGTATTATAAACAAAAAACTATGTATTATAAACAAAGAACTGTATGTATTATAAACAAAAAACTGTATGTATTATAAACAAAAAACTATGTATTATAAACAAAAAACTGTATGTATTATAAACAAAAAACTATTATAAACAAAAAACTATGTATTATAAACAAAAAACTATGTATTATAAACAAAAAACTGTATGTATTATAAACAAAAAACTATGTATTATAAACAAAAAACTGTATGTATTATAAACAAAAAA
Source organism: Atrina japonica (assembly GCA_030159075.1). Lineage (NCBI taxonomy): Eukaryota > Metazoa > Mollusca > Bivalvia > Pterioida > Pinnidae > Atrina > Atrina japonica. The sequence continues at coordinate 776,930 of BROG01000194.1, read as the reverse complement.
CTATGTCTGTATGTATTATAAACAAAAAACTATGTATTATAAACAAAACACTATGTATTATAAACAAAAAACTGTATATATTATAAACAAAAAACTGTGTGTATTATAAACAAAATACTATGTATTTTATACACAAAAAGCTGTATGTATTATTTAACAGGATTCTTACCAAAAGATACAGCCAAACATCACAGGCAGTATGCTCTAGAAGTTCTGAGGAAAGCTCTAGATGAAGCAGGAATTAAACCACAGGAAATTGATGTAGTCTGTTACACAAAAGGTTGGTCTATAAACTCAAGATTTTGTAAGTTTTGTTACACAAATTGTAAATATGTTGTAGTAGTGAGAGATCATACAAGTTTGTGTTAAAAGTATTGCATAAAGATGACATAATTTTTTTACACCAGAGTTAAGTAAAATTAAAAAAGATATGTCAAAATACATGTAAGATTTGTGACTACAGCTGAATCTTGAAAATGTAATAATATGATACTGGTTCATGAAATTGACATAAAGTATACAGAAGTTATATATGTATGTCCTGTATAAAACACTTTGTAGCATTACTAGGGACCACCACATCACGTTGTAAAGCAATGATAGTGATGTCTAGATAGAGATGTTCTAAGTGGAGATGTTCTAGGTGGAGATGTTCTAGGTGGAGATATTCTATATGGTGATGTTCTGGAGATGTTTGAAGATTGTTCTAGATTGAGATGTTTTAGATAGAGGTGTTCTAGATAAAGAAGTTCTAGGTGGAGATGGCAATGTGTCTCAACATTGATATATGACATAATCATGATTTACAATTGATTCACATTGATAACGTACTAAGCCATCTGTTGCTTTTTGACACAATTAAAACATTGAAACTGAAACTTTTAAGGGTGACAAAAGGAAAGGATAACAGAGAAAATCTAAGGGTGGCACACAACCACACTCGAATGGACCATAGTGGTCCTTGAATATGTTATCTTCTATATAACTGGCTAGATATGCCTCTACCATCATGTATATGTTATCTTCTGTATAACTGGCTAGATATGCCTCTACCATCATGTGTATGTTATCTTCTATATAAATGGCTAGATATGCCTCTACCATTATTTGTATGTTATCTTCTATATAACTGGCTAGATATGCCTCTACCATCATGTGTATGTTATCTTCTATATAACTGGCTAGATATGCCTCTACCATCATGTGTATGTTATCTTCTATATAACTGGCTAGATATGCCTCTACCATCATGTGTATGTTATCTTCTGTATAACTGGCTAGATATGTCTCTACCATTACCAGATCACATGTACATGATATATTATTATATAATTACAGGCCCAGGTCACATGACATGATATATTATTATATAATTACAGGCCCAGGTCACATGACATGATATATTATTATATAATTACAGGCCCAGGTCACATGACATGATATATTATTATATAATTACAGGCCCAGGTCACATGACATGATATATTATTATATAATTACAGGTCCAGGTCACATGACATGATATATTATTATATAATTACAGGTCCAGGTCACATGACATGATATATTATTATATAATTACAGGTCCAGGTCACATGACATGATATATTATTATATAATTACAGGCCCAGGTCACATGACATGATATATTATTATATAATTACAGGCCCAGGTCACATGACATGATATATTATTATATAATTACAGGCCCAGGTCACATGACATGATATATTATTATATAATTACAGGCCCAGGTCACATGACATGATATATTATTATATAATTACAGGTCCAGGTCACATGACATGATATATTATTATATAATTACAGGCCCAGGTCACATGACATGATATATTATTATATAATTACAGGTCCAGGTCACATGACATGATATATTATTATATAATTACAGGCCCAGGTCACATGACATGATATATTATTATATAATTACAGGTCCAGGAATGTTTGCTCCCCTTGTTTCAACAGCAATAGTCGCAAGAACAGTAGCACAGTTATGGAAGAAACCAATTATAGGTGTCAATCACTGCATTGGACGTATCTTATTTCTTCATGTTCTAAAAATGTATGTGTGTGTCTGTTTGTCAGTGTATGTTTGTATCTTTTCAATTTTTTGTTTAGGTCTTCACTCCTATTTTCGAATTAAATCTTATTACAGGATAATATTATATAATATTATCATTATATTAACTTGAAAAGCATATAGAATCCTTGACATGGATATCAGATATAGAAATGGGACGCCTCATAACAGGAGCAGAGAACCCGACTGTTTTATACGTTAGTGGCGGAAATACTCAGGTATAACTAAGTTATTTTAATATTTAGTAGGCCTGAAAACATTGTACATGACTATAATCTATATACAGTGAAATCTGTATTGAGTGACCACATTCCGAGAATCCTAAATAAAAAAGTCATGTAAGTAAAACATCTTTTAAGAGACTAATTGTTTTGCGAGATCCCACTTGAGTGATGGATGGGTGGTCTCTCAAGACAGGTTCTACTGTATATAAATTTGTGATAAACTTGTTCACTAGTTCTTAAATTCATGGATTTATCAACACATGTGAATATAGCAAATGTTAACACCACGAGTTATATTCCCACTGTACAGTATTCTCCCTTACATAAACTTCTCTTAATGTATGACAGTGTTGTGATAAATCTCCCTACCTGTGTATGTAACCCATAGTTACCTACCTGTGTATGTAACCCATAGTTCCCTACCTGTGTATGTAACCCATAGTTACCTACCTGTGTTTGTAACCATAGTTACCTACCTGTGTATGTAACCCATAGTTCCCTACCTGTGTATGTAACCCATAGTTACCTACCTCTGTATATAACACATAGTTACCTACCTGTGTATGTAACCCATAGTTACTCACTTGAGTATGTAACCCATAGTTACTCACCTGTGTATGTAACCCATATTTACCTACCTCTGTATGTAACCCATAGTTACCTACCTGTGTTTGTAACCAATAGTTAACCACCTGTGTATGTAACCCATAGTTACTCACCTGTGTATGTAACCCATAGTTACCTACCTGTGTATGTAACCCATAGTTACTCACCTGTGTATGTAACCCATATTTACCTACCTCTGTATGTAACCCATAGTTACCTACCTGTGTATGTAACCCATAGTTACTCACCTGTGTATGTAACCCATAGTTACCTACCTGTGTATGTAACCCATAGTTACTCACCTGCGTATATAACTCATAGTTACCTACCTGTGTATGTAACCCATAGTTACTCACCTGCGTATATAACACATAGTTACCTTCCTGTGTATGTAGCCCATAGTTACCTACCTGTGTATGCTCTGCCCAAAGTTCCTCACTTTCACTATGTACAGAAGACAATGACATTCAGATTTACATGACGACTTTTTAACGTTTCCTCTCTTGATTATGTTTGTTGGCCTCATACTTTTTGTCATGTGAAGATGTTGACATTTCTGTGACAAGTTTTTGTGTTTCAGGTTATTGCTTATTCTCAGAGGAAATACCGAATATTTGGTGAGACAATAGATATTGCTGTAGGAAATTGTCTTGATAGATTTGCCAGAGTATTAAAGGTAATTATTGAGCTTATACATGTTATATTGATCGGTGGATATCTGAAATAAATATCAAAGGCAGATTAGTAAAACACAATGTATTGATAAATGTGTATGATAGATTAGGCATACTTATGACCCAAATTTGAATAAAATCTGTTAAGAAATAAAGCAGTTCTTGCTAATTTAAAACATTTCTATTTATAGTAACAGTAGCCATCTTTGGAGCTTCTGAACACAATTTTGAAAGCGAACCACTGAATCATTATTTTTGTATAAAGTTTGATCAGGATCTAATTGCAAAATGTCTGACTTATGGCCTTGAAATATTTTGTAGGACAAAAAGAAAGGTGAAGGAATGGAAAGTTTTGTATTCACTTCTGTATCAGGCAAATCTTATATATCCTTGTCTTTAAAAAGAACAGGGGTATAAACTTACTGAAAGATTACAGTAGTGTTGGTCACATGTATACATAATTTCACAATTTACTGTCAATTATCTGAATTGGTTTTGTTTCACTTTGGTTTTGTTTTTATTTAGTTATCAAATGACCCAAGCCCTGGATACAACATAGAGCAACTAGCAAAAAAGTAAGTCACTTAGCTCTTATAACTAGAATTTTTTTTTGTCTATTTAGAGCTATACCCTTTGATTTAATAATAGACTCTTCCATTGTCATCACAAGTAACTTTTATGCACTCTTTTGCGTCTTGTTGTGTTTGTTGGAGTCAAAAAAAATTTTCATATAAAGTTACATTTTTGGCAGGCCTGCCTACCTCTACACTTTTCTATGATTTGGTAATTCTTTGATGAGTTGAACATAATGACATCAACTGAAAACGATGTAAATAAATCATAAGTCTGTAGGAATTTGCTAAAACGTGTGGATGCTTAAGCTGTGCATCTCATAACCAGAAAATTGCTGTAGTACGTTAAAGAAAATTTCCAACCACTGATTGTACAATCTTTTATTTTCAGAGGACAAAAGTTTCTGGAGTTACCTTATGTTGTGAAAGGAATGGATGTTTCCTTCTCTGGTTTATTGTCTTATATTGAAGTATGTGAATGTTTTTTCTTTCAAACATTTCCCCAGCATCAAGTAGATTGATCAGTAAAAAATTCAGTTTTTGTTTTGACCAAATACATGTACATGCACACACATACTAATATGAACATTATGTACCACTGGTGGGTCTTTCATGGGAGATTGCAATCAGAGGTGTGGACCTGTCACCATAAAAACTAAGAATTACTTAGATCTAGATATTTTAGTCAATTTTGGCTAATTCTGAAATCTGATTGGTCGAGCAGACCAAGTTGAGAATATTGTCAGACTAAAGTAAATTCTCCAGTTTTACCGCGCCAGGCCTGGTGTTATGGCGGCATGTCACGTTTTATAATAAAGAACCACCTATGACTTTGGAGGACGTGCATCAGGTACTTCACCTGTAGACTAACTTGTGACTGAAAAAGGTCTTGACAGAACTTAAACAATGATAAAACAAAGAATTTGAATAAAATACTTTGTAGCTTTACATGGAAATGTCATTCAGTTTGGAATGAACAAATAAGTACTGTTGCCCTCTGATGTCATCGAGCCCTGACTGTGATTTCTTAGGAGAGAGTATTTATATTGTTAGCAATTATAAACATTTTTTATCTTGGTTAGCACTTTTTAACTACTGTATAGCGACAGCTGTGATTTTGTAGGAGAGAGGCCCTCAGGTTGTAAATGGTTAGGACTTTTTAACTACTGTACAGTGTCCACTGTGATTTTGTAGGAGAGAGGCCCTCAGGTTGTAAATGGTTAGGACTTTTTAACTACTGTACAGTGTCCACTGTGATTTTGTAGGAGAGAGGCCCTCAGGTTGTAAATGGTTAGGACTTTTTAACTACTGTACAGTGTCCACTGTGATTTTGTAGGAGAGAGGCCCTCAGGTTGTAAATGGTTAGGACTTTTTAACTACTGTACAGTGTCCACTGTGATTTTGTAGGAGAGAGCCCCTCAGCTTGTAAATGGTTAGGACTTTTTAACTACTGTATAGCGACAGCTGTGATTTTGTAGGAGAGAGGCCCTCAGGTTGTAAATGGTTAGGACTTTATAACTACTGTATAGCGACAGCTGTGATTTTGTAGGAGAGAGCCCCTCGGCTTGTAAATGGTTAGGATTTTTAACTACTGTATAGTGACCACAGTGATTTTGTAGGAGAGAGCCCCTCAGCTTGTAAATGGTTAGCACTTTTTAACTACTGTATAGTGACCACAGTGATTTTGTAGGAGAGAGCCCCTCGGTTTGTAAATGGTTAGCACTTTTTAACTACTGTATAGTGACCACAGTGATTTTGTAGGAGAGAGCCCCTCGGCTTGTAAATGGTTAGCACTTTTTAACTACTGTCTAGTGACCACAGTGATTTTGTAGGAGAGAGCCCCTCGGCTTGTAAATGGTTAGCACTTTTTAACTACTGTATAGTGACCACAGTGATTTTGTAGGAGAGAGCCCCTCAGGTTGTAAATGGTTAGCACTTTTTAACTACTGTATAGCGACAGCTGTGATTTTGTAGGAGAGAGCCCCTCAGCTTGTAAATGGTTAGCACTTTTTAACTACTGTATAGTGACCACAATGATTTTGTAGGAGAGAGCCCCTCGGCTTGTAAATGGTTAGGACTTTTTAACTACTGTATAGCGACAGCTGTGATTTTGTAGGAGAGAGCCCCTCGGCTTGTAAATGGTTAGCACTTTTTAACTACTGTATAGCGACAGCAGTGATTTTGTAGGAGAGAGGCCCTCAGATTATAAATGGTTAGCACTGTTTAACCACTGAATAGTGACAGCTGTGATTTTAATTTTTTAGGAACGAGCTCCCCAGCTTGTAAAGAGTGGAGAGTACACACCTGAAGACCTGTGCTTCTCTCTTCAAGAGACGGTATTTGCTATGTTGATTGAAATTACAGGTAAGTAATGTTTGTTTATTTTTTGTTTTCTTGTCACAGGTTGTTCTGTAATGGTTCAAAATCTTATTTCCAAGGAAAATTATGTTTTTTGTAATAAATTGTCGAGTTACATAACTCTGTCAACTGAAAATATGCATCTGAATCGGGAGCGCAAATTCTACAACAATGTAGTGAAAGATTTTTTTTCAGTTAAAAGATAAATGCTGTGATAGAAAAATAATTTTTTAATAACATTCCTTAAAAGAGCACCATTTAGTATCAAAATCATTAATATGTGGTAGATTCAGGACTAGTCTTTAATGCTGCCTACCCTACAGACCATAATAGACTGGTCTAAGACAATAGACAAGAGCATACCATTTAATACTTAAACTAGTATTGTAGATTTCAGTACATTTTTTCAGATGTCCTATAACATGTTTGATTTTCATAATTATTTAAAACATGACTGGTCTGAGTTGCTGTAAATTTATCAACATATAATGGGAAGAAGGATACCATGGGTCATACAAAAAATAAACCATTGAATTTTTCTTATTGTATGAATGTAGATATAAATCAACTAAATAATATTGCACATCTGTGGATATATGCAAGAGTTATGCCCCTTTCCTCAATTATAATTTTTTTCATCAAATGCCAAACTATACATTATGAAAAAGCAATAACATATTTTGAAAATTAATTTTTTTCTTGTTTAGATAGAAAAATATGATATAAGTCATGGTATTCATGTGTATTCCTGCTTTTGTGTCAAAATATGTTAATAAGAGAGATAAAAGCTTGACAGTTATGATAAAAAATACCAAACTTTTATCATACTTATATTACACATGTATAAATTCAGGCTCTGTAAAAATTTGCATAATTTAATTTTTCTTATCTTTTTCTGTAAATGATTAAATTATTATGCTTAATAGATATTTAGAACAAATATCACAAGCTGTGGGCATATATTGGAGGAGTAGAACCTTGAAGTATGCCTAAATTGAGTATTTTATACAAAATAGTCCTTTTTACCAATGATTACACCACCATTTGACCTTGAATGTGACCTTGAACATGACCTTGACCTTCAATGGTTGCTGCATGGCATCACCTTTCCTAAAGTTTCACAAATGTATCATATACAATAAGACAGTTATGACCATATATGTCAAAATATGACTGCACCCTGTAAAACAGACAAAGGAACAGACAGATGTCATGTAATGTGAACCTGTGCTTCATAGATGACACAAAAACAAAGATGTTCAATTATTTCATCTACAAAGAACAATTGAATTTACTTCTCTATGTGAATTTGCCATTCAATTTCTGTCTTCTGGGGACAAATTTGCATTGTCTCTCAAATTTGCTTATATTGCCAACATCAGTTCCAGTTTAGATCTAATATTGATATTCTGGTCATGTGATCAAATGTCCTTCCCCTTAAAATTGGAACAGACTAGAATGATTTATTATGGTCAACTCCCAAGAAAAGAAACCTAAAAAAAGAAAACGCCCAAAAATTACAGTATTTACTGTACTCTATTTTAATTCTGTTTGTTTTCATTTAGTTATTTCAGTTGTAAAAAAATGTATATAGTTTCAGCCTGTATTATATTGACAATGTAATCATTTGTTTTAGAACGAGCAATGGCACACTGTGGATCAGAGGAAGTTTTAATTGTTGGTGGTGTGGGATGTAAGTACTGTCTTAGTCGTTACTTTTTCACCAGCGTTCCAGTTAAATAAATGTTTGATATGTATGTCAACATTCAACATGGAGTGGAAGAAATGATTGCTCTAGAGACCAAAACGAAGAGAGTTTTGTGACAATTCCCCCATGTTGTTCCTGATGAGTTTCAACACACTCGCTCAGGATGTTGTTCCTGATGATTTTCACCATACTCGCCCAGCATGTTGTTCCTCTTGAGTTTCACCGCACTCTCCCAGGATGTTGTTCCTGATGAGTTTCACCGCACTCTCCCAGGATGTTGTTCCTGATGAGTTTCACCGCACTCTCCCAGGATGTTGTTCCTGATGAGTTTCACCACACTCGCCCAGGATGTTGTTCCTGATGATTTTCATCATACTTGCCCAGGATGTTGTTCCTGATGAGTTTCACCACTCTCACCCAGGATGTTGTTCCTGTTAAGTTTCACAACAGTCGCCCAAGATGTTGTTCCTGATGAGTTTCACCACACTCGCCCAGGATGTTGTTCCTGATGATTTTCACCATACTTGCCCAGGATGTTGTTTCTGATGAGTTTCACCGCACTCACCCAGGATGTTGTTCCTGTTAAGTTTCACAACAGTCACCCAAGATGTTGTTCCTGACGAGTTTCACAACACTTACCCAGGATGTTGTTCCTGATGAATTTCACTACACTTACCCAGGATGTTGTTCCTGATGATTTTTACTGCACTCTCCCAGGATGTTGTTCCTGATGATTTTTACTGCACTCTCCCAGGATGTTGTTCCTGATGAGTTTCACTGCATTCACCCAGGATGTTGTTCCTGATGAGTTTCACCGCACTCACCCAGGATGTTGTTCCTGGTGAGTTTTACTGCACTCTCCCAGGATGTTGTTCCTGATGAGTTTTACTGCACTCTCCCAGGATGTTGTTCCTGATGAGGTTTAATACACTGTCCCAGGATGTTGTTCCTGATGAGTTTCACCTCACTCACCCAGGATGTTGTTTCTGTTAAGTTTCACCACATTCACTCAGGATGTTGTTCCTGATGAGTTTTACTGCACTCTCCCAGGATGTTGTTCCTGATGAGTTTCACTGCACTCACCCAGGATGTTGTTCCTGATGAATTTTACTGCACTCTCCTAGGATGTTGTTTCTGATGAGGTTTAATACACTCTCCCAGGATGTTGTTCCTGATGAGTTTCACTGCAATCAACCAGGATGTTGTTCCTGATGAGTTTCACTGCACTCACCCAGGATGTTGTTCCTGATGAATTTTACTGCACTCTCCTAGGATGTTGTTTCTGATGAGTTTTACTGCACTCTCCCAGGATGTTGTTCCTGATGAGTTTCAGTGCATTCAACCAGGATGTTGTTCCTGATGAGTTTCACTGCACTCACCCAGGATGTTGTTCCTGATGAGTTTTACCGCATTCACCCAGGATATTGTTCCTAATGAGTTTCACCGCATTCACCCAGGATGTTGTTCCTGTTTAGCTTCACTGCACTTATCCAGGATGTTGTTTGAACTGTCACATGTATCTGTTTTGTGCCACATTCATCAATGCTTCATTTGTATAAAGGTTGCAAGTTTTAATAGTAGAGAAGAGAACCTGGTATATGTACCTTGTAAAAGACTATCAGTCTTCTGCATGTAAACTGGCAATCTTCACCACCAAACTTCAGACTTGAGCTGTAAAATGTACCTCAGGGTTTAGGATTACAAAACAGACAAACATTCATAAAACTAACTGTTAAAACACTTACTTACCATAATTTCAACTTTGTAGTTGAAGTAGCTCAGCAAGGTTCTTAATTTTGTTTTAAATGATAATGTGGTTTGCAAAATGCTTATATAAAGTTATTATCTTCCCTTTAATTATGCTTCTAAGTGATTCACTGTTTTCTAGCAATTTGAGTTTGTAGAGCAAAAAATGATTTTTACTCGTAACGACAATAAATACAAACGGAGTTGCGTAATATTCAAGGTGACCTCAGATGAATAAGTTCAACATATAGGTTATTGTCATCTCGTATCCATCACAACTCGTACCTAAGTGAATTAATTAACTCGTACCTATGTTTTAGCTGACTTGGGCCCATAGATTAACTCATTCGTACCCATCGCCTGTTTGATTGTAGAATTATTTATGAAGGTATACATGTAGGCCTATTTACCAACAAGGTAATTACCATAATGTTGTTTGGTATTGAAATGACATACAACTATCTGTGGAAATGAATTGGCTTCAGAAGTACTTTGCTGACAGAGGTATTGTCCAATTCACAAAACGTGACGGGCGGATTAACCTTCATCTTGATGATTCTACTGAATTTTTGGTTATGACAATCTTTATGGTAAAATAACTTCATATTCCCCACTGGATACTCGTACATGTAGGTAGGATAACAAGAAAGAACGATTATTCTTTTCAGTGTAAATTTAATGTCGTTATTCTTTATTACCTAAATTTGAACATGTCCAGGTCAAGTAAGGATTCACGAGACTACATCTTGCCAAGTTATGTGGATATAAGGTAAAGGGTCGTAACAATTTTCGAGCTTTTGGCGAATTGATTTTGATTTCGAAAACAAAGAAATTTAGGACTCTGAATGTGCTTAGATGTTAATATAGATGGGCTCCCTCATCATAGTAAAACCACGGTCCAGAATCGCTATGCACTTGCCTACTTGTGGTTTCATATACCCGAAATCAATCGTAGCTAATGAATATTTATAAAGAAGTAAGTGTGTTCTATTTATCCAGCCACAGTAGTTGTCAGATTTTTGTTGTTTATATGACAGGACAGAAAATTGTTGTGTCAATCAGTAGTTGTTTTAGAGGAACCTTTAAGGAACATACTATTAGTAGGATCGTCATTGCGCGTTGTAAACATCTTATGCCATCGAAAATTTTCAAACAAAATTGCACTGCTTGCAAACGCTACACAACTTTTATGTATATAGCTATAATTTCAACCTACTAAAACACTTGTAACTGGTACAACATGGTCATTATTAACTGTTGAATATTTTTTTTTTCTATTGTGAAAATATACTTGGGTTATTTTTCTGTGGTAGAAAATATGCCTTGGTCATTTTTCTATGGTGAAAAATATTTCCATGCCTTTACTATATCTGTAAAAAAAATAAGTTATCTGGAAAACGGGTAATTTTTCCTACTGGTATGGGTCTATAGACCTTTTTGGAGTTGATTCTTTCTGTTACAGTTTGTCATAATAGTATGCAACTTCAGAGAACTTTCTGTTCAACATTTTATCTTATATATATATATATACATATATGTGTGACCTGGAATCTAGATACCATGCAGTGCTAGATGCCAGATCTGAAAAGAAATGAGACGAGATATCATTGAATGTTGTCAATGTAAATATTACGAAACTAGAAGTGATCTTGCCTGACATTCTGTTGAAGTCACATGATATCAACACTAACTATTCCAACAAAACTGAACGAAATGAAATAAACTGAAAAAGCGTAACGGGTCTTCATGATTCCTACGTAGGAAAATGATCAAGCCCAGGTAGTTTTTCTATGTGCTTGAGAACTAAGTCATCGGTGTAACCATAATTCTTACGTTATTGTTTACAAATAACTAAAGCGATGCGTATGACTCTTCCAATTGTTTTGGTTACAAGTCAGTCCACAGTAGGCATGACTTATCCAAAGAGGATACGAGTTGAGATGGGCACGAATTGAGATGGGTCCGAGTTTACCAACATCCCACAAAGAAATAAAACACGTTGCCATACAGGTTGCAAATAAACAAAGCACAAAGGACAGAAAAAGAAGGAATATAGAATCTATAAAGAATTGTGCTGTGCATTTAGGAATCAAAATAGAGCTTTGAAATTCTTTGAGGAAGGAAATGAAGCTGAAAACAAATTAATAATTTGCCACCATTCTTTGAATTACAACTGAAGAAACCTCAATCTTTCAAGGCTATTTATATAACACTTCTGTTCAATCGTGGAGTCTCAAACTGGTCAGAGAATACCAATACTTTCTTTTACTTTTATCTATTTAACTTGAAAGTTTTTAACATTTCTAATATTTTTGCAGTTTTCAATGAAATACTTCCCCCAGTTTGACGTATATTCATGTTTGACATGTTTCCGTATCAATGTAACAGCAGTGAACGGTACATGTGCAATCGCTAATTAGAGGGTGTTTGTACCATGTTGTTTTATCATTTTCTGACTAATTCCAGTGTGTGTGTGCACTAGTTTTGATCAGTATGTCTTTAAATTGTATAATGTGTAAATCGGAGAACTTTTTACGATATTTCATGTAGTTCATTATAAGCCAGTCATGGACCTTTGAATAAATGGGGAATTTTTTTACAAATAATTCTAATTTTGATGATTCTCTACCTTGAATTCTGGGCCACTTTTTAACCACCATAAAATTTTGAATTTTGATTGGCTAATTAATCCATGTTTTATTTTCAGACTTTTAAAAGTATTGGTAAGGTTTATGCTATCAGGTTATCTTTATTGATTAGCCCGATATATAGTTCTAAGACAATTGGTTATAATTTAGCTTTCATATCTTTACAAGTAAACATTTGTTACATCACTGTATGCCTACCAAGGTAAAGTGACATATGTGGGTTCTGTCAAAAAACAAAGCAATATGGTCTATTTTCCAAAAATAGGAATGCACATGTAAAATGTGACTCCATATGTTACTGTAGCTCTGATCATTTCATGCCAAGGTCAGGCACCCCTGTTATGATTTACGTTAGACTAGTTGTGATTTTAAACATTTGTTAATTTACCTTGGTAGACCAATAAGTGATTTTTTTTACTTTCGTTGACCTACTTTCAGGTAATAAAAGATTACAGGAAATGATGAATGTGATGGCAAAGGAACGAGATGCAAAATTATATGCAACAGATGAAAGGTGAGTATGTCCTTTGGCTGACCTAACGTTATTTTTCTTGGACTTAAAATATTAATAAAGAAATTCAAAGTTTCTGCTCATTGTATCAGTCATACATTGGCATATTGAATTGAAATTTGGTATATCAAGTTCATATTTGGTTCCTTTTATATAATTTTGGAAGAGTTATGCCCCTTCTGTGTATCTTTTTGCCCATTTGTCATTCCAACATTTTGTTTCCATCAAATTACTGAGATCTGAGATGAATTAGTGTATTGCCAACATTTGTTAATATTTGCCATAGTTACATGATTTTAAAATCTTCAAGACTCAAGAAGTTTCCATGGAGCATTTGCAATGGGTGCCGCACTCCGGTATCATGCTGACTCCTTCCGGGTATTTCTTTATACCTTCTCCTGGGAGTCATGCCGACACCTTTAGGGCATGTTTAGATCATTGTTATATCTAATTTGGCGTATTCTAATGGACTTGGAGTTTGGAATAACCATTGGTAATTCTTCATTATACCTTCTCCTGGGAGTCATGCCGACACCTTTAGGGCATGTTTAGATCATTGTTATATCTAATTTGGCGTATTCTAATGGACTTGGAGTTTGGAATAACCATTGGTAATTCTTCATTATACCTTCTCCTGGGAGTCATGCCGACTCCTTTAGGGCATGTTTAGATCATTGTTATATCTAATTTGTCGTATTCTAATGGACTTGGAGTTTGGAATAACCATTGGTAATTCTTCATTCTACTTTCTCCTGGGAGTCATGCCGACTCCTTTAGGGCATGTTTAGATCATTGTTATATCTAATTTGTCATGTTCTAATGGACTTATAGTTTTAGACCATTGGTACTTCTTCATTATACTTTCTCCTGGGAGTCATGGTGTATCTAAAACAAATTTTGTGTAGCATGTATTGTTTTTATTCCACTTTTAGATTCTGTATAGATAATGGAGCCATGATAGCACAAGCTGGATGGGAAATGTTCAGATCAGGGCAGACAACTCCATTAAAAGATACCACCTGTACACAAAGGTAAGCATAAGTTTTATCAGGGTAGACAACTCCATTAAAGGATACAACCTGTACACAAAGGTAAGCATAACTTCTATCAGAGGAGACAACTCCATTAAAAAGTATAACCAGTACACAAAGGTAAGCATAAATTCTGTCAAGGCAGACAACTCAATTAATTGATTTGATTGTACACAAGGGTATGAGAAAGTTCTGTCAAGGTAGACAACTCAGTTAATTGATTCTGATTGTACACAGGGGTATGGGAAAGTTCTGTCAAGGTAGACAACTCAGTTAATTGATTCTGATTGTACACAGGGGTATGGGAAAGTTCTGTCAAGGTAGACAACTCAATTACAGTCAACTCTTGTTATAACAGCACTTGATATACAGTGAAATCTGTGTATAGGGGTCACCCAAGAGACCAGAAAATATTGACCTTTATGTGCAGGTGACCCTTATACACAGGTTCAATTTAGTTGAAGTATGCAGTCAAGGGACGTGAAAAAACTGGCCTTTATAAACAGGTAATCCTTATATAGAGGTAACTGCTATAGCAGGTTTTACTGTATCAGCATTTTCGGTTAACGGCAGATATTTCATGGGAACGAATTAACATCCATGTTAATTTGTTTGATATAATAGCATATTTGCTTTAGGGCACCAGCAGTGACTTTTGGCAACAAATATGCATTTTACCTCTAGAATTAACTTTTTAAATTGGTAAAGCATAAAAAAAATATTGCCACCATTTATTGAATTGATAGAATGAAAATAACAATAAAAGCAAATTTTAAATGTTGTGGTAATAGAATGAAAATAACAATAAAAGCAAATTTTAAATGTTGTGGTAATTCTATTTCATTCATGCAATAATATTGAATTGAGAGTTTGACATTTAATGGGGGTATAACAACAAATTATGTTCATGCATTCTTATTTCGTTGCGAAGCCGGGAAATTTGATATAACAATATATTTGATATAACAGCAATTTTACTGGATCCCAACCTGGCTGTTGTAACAAGAGTTGACTGTAATTTATTCCAACTGTACAGAAGAGTATGGGAAAGTTCTGTCAAGGTAGATAACTCAATTAATTGTGTACACAAGGGTATGGGAGAGTTCTATCAAGGTAGACAACTCAATTAATTGATTCGGATTGTACACAATGGTATGGGAAAGTTCTATCAAGGTAGACAACTCAATTTACTGATTCCAATTGTACACAAGGGTATGGGAAAGTTCTGTCAAGGTAGATAACTCAATTAATTGTGTACACAAGGGTATGGGAGAGTTCTATCAAGGTAGACAACTCAATTAATTGATTCGGATTGTACACAATGGTATGGGAAAGTTTTATCAAGGTAGACAACTCAATTTACTGATTCCAATTGTACACAAGGGTAAGGGGAAGTTCTATTAGGTTGGTCAATACCATGAAATAAATATCACCTTTACACATATATACACATAACGTTAGATCATAATAGACAATCCCATCAAAACATACTACCTTTTCTTAAAGATAATCATATATCCACATGTATTTTATCTGGAGACTAATTGATTGTCGAATCATATTTTCTTCTTTCATTATTTGGTGTTCCAGTGATGACACCTTTCTTTGTTTCGATACAATTCATAGCAAGACTCTTAAGCTAAAATCTTTATGCTGACCCCTTCATGACACCTCATCCCGTTTGGGATTCGCAATTGTTCTTCATGTTGAAACTATTTGTATATCTAATTTGTTGTGTTCTAATGAACTTTGAGTTTCAGTTATCCATTGGTACTTCTTCATTTTTACTTACAAGATATTTATTCTTATTTTTTGAATTTATAATGTCTTTTTTCAGATTCAGAACTGATGAGGTGGAAGTGACATGGCGAGATTGACAGTAATTGTGTTATACATGACAATGGCAGCACTTCTATAAACATTTCTAAATGTTCCCCAAAAAGAGCATGCTGGGTTTGCTTGTATGAACTCTGTCAACAAATGACCTCTGTATGGATAAGAAAATCACCATGGCAACAGGATGCATTTGAGTATCCATTGATTATTTGTCACAATTCTTCATCAGATTGACAGGGAAAAACTGGAAATTTAGTTTGATGACTATTTGACCATACAAACAATAGCAATGGCAAAAAATTATGGCTCTTCTATAATTCCTAATGCCTCAATATAAGTTTATAAACCTTGATTGTATATAAATCAGGAGTGAAAGAAACAAATAAAGAGGTAACAAAGTATCCACTTTAATTCCTTCTAAAAATTATATTTTTAAAATAATCTGGATATTTTGAGAAAACTCTCAGAATAAATTACTTCTCATAATATGCTGTATTGACTTGAGGATTTTATTTCACATTGGCATACTACTACTACCAACTGTTGTCCATAAAAACTAGATGTCCATGTTTCATAGATCTGCAATCCAAGGAAAGCATTACATTAAATCTTGACACAAAAAATATTATTTGATGTTGAACACTTCAATTCAGTATGAATATATGGGAAATTGATATATTGTTTCATTTTTTGAATAAGGACGCTTGATAAAACGCAATTAGCAATTGTACTAAAGGGACACAAAACTTAAGAAGAGACAATTGAATACATGTCATAATATATATATAGATAAAAACCTCTGAAATAAGCATCTTGTATACCTGGAAATTTTGGGCTGACTTAAAATTAGCCATGAATCACCAGTCTCATGGAAGGCAAGCACTTACATTTAGTTTGAACATTTCAAGTCATTTTAAAGTCGCCCTCTTACTTAGGGGGTGAATATGGCCAAAATTAAACTGGATCAAAAATTTTCAAGGTGTACCATACTGTATATGGGAGGATTGTGTACTGTATATGGGAGGATTGTGTACTGTATATGGGAGGATTGTGTACTGTATAATTACAGGATTGTGTACTGTATATGGGAGGATTGTGTACTGTATATGGGAGGATTGTGTACTGTATAATTACAGGATTGTGTACTGTATATGGGAGGATTGTGTACTGTATAATTAGAGGATTGTGTACTGTATATGGGAGGATTGTGTACTGTATAATTAGAGGATTGTGTACTGTATATTGGAGGATTGTGTACTGTATAATTACAGGATTGTGTACTGTATAATTACAGGATTGTGTACTGTATAATTACAGGATTGTGTACTGTATAATTACAGGATTGTGTACTGTATATGGGACGATTGTGTACTGTATAATTACAGGATTGTGTACTGTATATGGGACGATTGTGTACTGTATAATTACAGGATTGTGTACTGTATAATTACAGGATTGTGTACTGTATATGGGAGGATTGTGTACTGTATAATTAGAGGATTGTGTACTGTATATGGGAGGATTGTGTACTGTATAATTACAGGATTGTGTACTGTATATGGGAGGATTGTGTACTGTATATGGGAGGATTGTGTACTGTATAATTAGAGGATTGTGTACTGTATATGGGAGGATTGTGCATTGTATATGGGAGGATTGTGCACTGTATAATTAGATTTGATTTGATTTGATTTGATTTTTTGTTTTAAGCCATACTCAACAATCTTTCAGTCATATGATGGCGTCCAGTTTTTATTGGTGGAGGAGAAACCCCGGTTACCTGGGTATAGACCACCGACCTTCTGCAAGTAAACTGGCAAACTTTCCCACATAATTTCGAAATGACCCTAGTGGGATTCAAACCAGAGGTGAATATACTGTATATTTGAGAATTGTGTATGTTTTTGACATTTACTCTCCATTATAAAAATACTGAATTCCTAGTCCATTGAAATTTAATTTCTGTACATGCTTTTACTTCAAAAAGGCTATGGCCTTCCTATTCAATTGTTTATTGAAGTTTAATTGAAGTGACAACTGCATCGCTATATGCACAGAATGAAGGATGTACGTGCATACAGTTACCTGGTGGTTGTTGAGACGTATGTACCAATTGTGAGGAGGAATCGTTTCTCTTGTATTTCATTTGGATTTGCCTGTGGACTCACGGCGGGTGTGACCGGTCGACGGGGAATGCTTACTCCTCCATGGTTCCTGATCCCACCCCTTGACTTCCAGAGGTCCGTGTTTGTCCATTTTTACCAGATTTTTACCAGTATCCTGGCCATCCTAAAGATTTATACTTTGGTACCTGAGATTTATATTTAAAACATTAATAATGGGAATATTCAATGACATTTTTTCATTAAATTGACAAAGTTCAAATTCTGAGACACCAGATATCAAGAAGTTGCCTTTTATTATCATTTTGAATTCCTTAAGTTTGTTTGGCATCATACTAGTATTATTATAACATTAATTATTGATATAAGGATAATGTTTGTCGATTTTGATAATTCAGTAGTTGTGAATATCAATACATTGAAGTTAGTAAATTAGTCAATTAATTTACTGTATATACATGATACATCTATAATTTGGCATCCAAAGGGGGACGTATTTAAGCCCTCCCCCCCCCCCCCTTAAATCTGCTATTGAGTTATGACATATAAATGTCTTTATATATTTGACACCACTGGTTAGTAGTCAGTAGCCAGCTAGGACCAGTAACCAGAAGTCGAAACCATACCATAGCCAGGTACTGGTCCTTAACCAGTAAGGAAAACATGGCGAGGGAAGGGAGTCAAAAACATTGAAGAATGAAATAGGGCGAGCGAAGCGAACCGAATATTTTTAAACATGATTAAATTTTCACCACAACTTGGGCACTAGTTAAGGTCAGATTATTTATTTTCTTGCAAGCAAAGGACAGATTATTTATTTTCAAGGCCAGAATATTTATTTCCAAATCTGCCAGCCCCCCCTCAGAAACCAAATGGTCGTCCCCTTAAGAGTTTATTGTAAATAAGATAACATAAATAATGTCATTGGTTTTCCGTCTTGTGTATATAGTACCATATCTGATCATTCACCTTTGTTTTTCAAATTAAATTGCATTATGACACAAAAACATCATACACACCTACAACATCAACATTGTTATGTAAGAACCGATTGCAAAAATTGTGAAATGGAATGAAGATGAGAAAGAGAACATTAACAGAGAACTATGTAGTAATATGGAGGTTTTTATAAAGGCAGAGTTAAACGACCAGAGAGAGGTTGATAACTGTTGAAAATTTATGTGGAGTGATAATTGATATAGTTTTACCTAAGTGTCAATACAAATATACATGTGTGTGTAAAAAGAGGTGCGTGAAGTTATTTTGACGTGTGACGAATTGACGAGTAACGAAAAGTTGTGAAGTTAGTTTGACGGTGACGAATTGACGAGTTACGAAAAGTTGTGAAGTTAGTTTGACGGTGACGACGAGTTATGAAAAGTTGTGAAGTTAGTTTGACGGTGACGACGAGTGACGAATGTTTTCTTCTTAAAACTTTATTTTTTATTTAAGACAATGTCTTTAAATATATTAAATATAAATCGGGGGGTATCTTTCCAAATTAGAGAGCCGGCTTTGCATGGTCGGTAGCGCGCTCGACTCTTCAAGTCTTGATCGTTAGCTTGAGTCCAGTCGGTGGCAGGTTGGTTTCCTGTCCTCCGGATGAGACAGCAAAATCCGGGGTCCCGTATCACAGTAGGTGTCGGCACGTTAAAGAACTCGCTGCTCAATGGCCGTAAGTGCCGAGCATACGCCAAATTTGAAGCCCTTCACCGGCATTTGGTGACGTCTCCATATCAGTGAAAGATTCTTGTGTGGGACGTTAAACACCTTGTTGTTTATACCGGAAGAACAAACGTGACTCAATGGTCGAGTGACAGTAGGAAGCAGATCGCTTTGTTCATGTTATGGAAGGGGCTTGATCTTTCGAAAAATGAAATAACTTTTGGATTTACTATGGATGAACTAACCATTTCTCTGTTGGTTGCTGTTTGTACGTTGCTGAAAACTTCACTGGATGCACAGATGTATATTTCTCTTGAAACATCTGTAGACACGGTATACACAAATGTACAGGTAAGATTCCATGAATATTGTTCAGCCCTCTGGGACTTCGCACGTTTCGCGTTGCGAGTACAGGTATACAACGATGACCAATCAATTAATCGGAGTTGATTTAACGTGCGGCGTGACTACTCAAAGCCCTTGCCACACGCTGACCAATATAAATTTATTTATCAAAGGTATACATATCGAAAAGAGTGTTCGGTTGGTCAATATAAAGTTAATAACCAGGTGAGCTACAAATGTAGTGGACCGAGTATACTAGTGTCCAAGAAATAATGGTGTATCTCGGTGCGTTAGATACCTATAAGTATTGTCAGGTGAATAGAGGTGTCATTCGAGCCTTTGTCACGAAAGCGTTTACAGCAAAAATATATATTATATAATTGTGTGTATTGCGTGGTACGTAATGTCAGACCATCAGCGGATGTATGAAACGCAAACAACGGAACATGCATGCGGGTGTGGATCTTCCTGTGTAGGTGATCTAGACGTTTTTTCATAAATGTGGGTACAGTAGAATGAAATTCATACAAGCTTACTTGGAGAGTGCTTAACATCTATTGAATTGTATGTTCGTGAAGTGTTCAATGTTAAGCTGGAAATGGGAAGGTTGTAAAGTGGTTTTAACTGATAACAGAAAATTCTGACAGTGTCGCAATTTTTTTTTTGCAGCCTTTGATTTATTCAAGACTTATCTTGACAAGAAACTTGAGTCTTTCAAGCGTGACATATCAACAGAGTCTGAATTGAAGTCCCAGGATATTGCTAAAAAGTTGAAAACTGAACATTCGTACAAATTCAAAGAAACAATATGATTTTAATGAGCAGATTTATTCAGAAGTGTTGAAAATTGACAGGGCTGCTGAAAACAAAGATTCGTTCATATATCAAAGACATTTGCAATGAAGTCAAAAAAACAACTTCATAAACGAAATAAAAATGTATCAAACTTGCGATCAAATCTCCCAGGTGGTTGGGACACAGTTAGGATAACGAGTATTTATCAGACGATTTGGCAGTCAGACACCGACGACGAAAAACGTCTATTCGGTCAGCTGAAAGCAGAGCCTTACGAGCCAGGAAACAAAGGAAACGCCCTATCGATCGCAGGAAGGAATTTCGTCACTCATCACGTGTCGCAAGATGTGCGTCAGGATGTTATTTTTAGAAAACCTACTCCTAATCATAATTTTCGAACGTGGGTCGAAAATTCTACCCAGGTGCAAAGTCAACAGATATCTGTTTTTGAACTAAGGGACGCATGTAACGAAAAAAGGACACTGGAGAAAGAGATGCCCAAAAGTCGCCAAAACAGGACCAATGACCCTAGGTGAAAACAAAGGGAAGATTACTCGATGATAAGTATTTTATTGATCAGGGAGTTCTAATTTGAACTGTGATTTGAACTTTTTCAATAAATACCGAATATGAAATTTTTTCACCAAATGAACTTGAAACTGTGAAAAATAAGTGTTTGTGTTGAAAAGTGGGGGTTAATTTGTTAATTTCTTTTAATGTTAAAGGTAGATTGAAAGCAAATATAAAATTTTGGGAATCGATTGACGCTAGTTCTTTTATTTTGAATATTTTGAAAAATGGTTATTCCATTCCGTTTGTATCGCTTCCTGAAAGATATATTCTGATAAATTCTAACAATAGGTCTGCTATTGAACATTCAGAGTTTGTTTCGGATGCTGTTTATGAATTATTGAACAAACGATGCATTTCTCAGGTTAATTTTCCTCCCCATGTCGTAAACCCTTAAGTGTGTCTTTTAATAGTTCCGGTAAAAAGAGACTAATATTAGATTTGAACGTGAAGTAAATTTACATGTACAAAAGACCAAGTTCAAGTTTGAAGATTGGCGCACAGGTTTACAATATTTTCATAAGGAGATTTTATGTTCAAGTTCGATTTAAAGTCAGGGTATCACCATATTGATATAGCAGAATGGTGTCGGACTTTTCTAGGTTTTAAATGGAAAAGAAAATATTATGTTTTCACAGTTTTGCCTTTCGGTTTGTCTTCTGCCCCATACATATTTACCAAATGTTTAAGACCTATGGTTAGATATTGGCGTGAAAATGGGGTAAATATTGTGTTGTATTTAGATGATGGTTGGTGTGTTAATCGTGATTATCATTCAAGTATTCGAGATTCAAAATTTGTTTTTGATTCATTGAATAGGGCAGGTTTTGTTGTGAACATTGATAAGTCTTATCAAGGAGACCGGTCACATTTCTGACATGGCTTGGTTTTTATAATAGAATTGGAATTCAGAGCTACCAGATGTTATTCCCTTTCTATTCCAGATCAAAGGATTCAGGAATTAATTTGTTATATAAATAAGATATTATATAATTTGTGTAATGTATCTGCTCGGTTGTTAGCGAGAGTTACGGGTAGAATTATATCTATGTCGCCAGTGATTGGTAATGTTGCTCGCATCAAAACAAGACATTTGTATAGGTGTATAGAATCCCCACTAGGTCTTTCTGGGATTATTTTTGTTTTAAGCTTACAGTATGATCAAACTGTTATTGACGAGTTGCTATTATATCATTGGTCTAAACTGCAGGTAGTTTGTCTGATTACAAAGTTCCTTCGGTAATTTGTTATTCAGATGCTAGTAGTTATTACTTGTGGAATTTTTCCTCAGTAAGTGACATGTAAAGGTGATCTAGGCGTTTTTCATAAAATGTGGTCAGTAGAAGAAATTAATACAAGCTCTACTTGGAGAGAGCTTAAATCTATTGAATTGTATGTTCGTACGTTTCAAGATAAGCTGGAAGGGAAGGTTGTAAAGTGTTTTACTGATAACAAGAATTGTGAACGTATTGTAGCTGTAGGTAGTACTAAACAAGATTTGCAAAAATTAGCTGTGTCTATTTTTTCTGTTTGTAGGTCACGATCAATTAGTTTAGAGGTACATTGGTTACCTCGAGATCTTAATTACGAAGTACCTGATGCTGTTAGTAAGATTTTTGATTTTGATGACTGGGGTGTGACAAAAGAGTTCTTTTCTTTTGTATATTCTTTGTTTGGTCCTCACACCGTAGACAGATTTGCAGATTCTAATAAACACTAAACTGTTGTTTCAATTCTAAAGATTTGCCACAATTTGGTTCTTCTGGAATTGATACATTTTCTATTGATTGGGAAGGTCACAATAACTGGTTAGTGCCCCCCATCAATTTAGTGTGTAAAGCCATTCAGCACTGTTTAGCGTGTAATGCGGTAGCGACATTTGTCGTTCCTAAATGGCCTTCTTGTCCATTTTGGCCTCTTATTTTCAGAAATGTAAGGATATACCTTACTCATAAGGTAATCTATATTGCAGATGTATTAGAATTTGATAATCCAAATGGAATATTTGTTCAAGGTTCTAATTATTTCAAAGTATTTTTGTTTCATATGCTTTTCGTTCAAGTGTGCTAGTGGTAAAGAATTAATGGACAATATAAAGATTGAAGGTGACTGCATATTAAAGCGTGTACACTTATTCGCAATGATTGACAATTTAATAATTATGCATAATTAATAAAAAATGATTATATATATTTAAACCTGTTTTTTTGGGGGATGTGGCAATATATTGTGCTGAAGATACTAGAAATTGTTTGAGTTTATACAAGAGAGACCCACTTGGGTCAAGTTAGTGTGTATTGGAAGTGTGATCAAGAATACAAATAACCCACTGGGGTTATAATCATCAGCGTTTTGTATGTATATGGATGCCCACTTGGGTTATCATGGACCATCTTCGCACTACGGCGTTCAGTGTGTATATGGATAACCACTTGGGTTATAATGTAGGTGTACATGTACATGTATATGGATACTTAATTGATTTCCATTCATAGAATATATATAGTGTTGGAGTCAATTTTGTAAAATAATAATAATAATAATAAATAATAAATGAATAATAATAATAATAATAAAAAAAAAAAAAATACTAATGTATTTCAAAGTAAAGTTTTTTATTTCTATGATGACTGTTGACTTGTTTTTCTTTCTCAACCAGTTTACGAATTTTTGAGAGATTTGTTCAAAGTTGGTAGGCGTTGGAAAAATTAGTATGGCTAATGAAAAAAGACGTGTATATTCAAGAACTCGGTTCCAAATTACCTGAATTAATCATCAATTCAAAGTCTTATTGATGAATACAGTTAAAAAATAAGAGTAGTTTTGGTTACAAGGCATGGTGTGTATGGTGTAACAAGTTTGACTCTGTTTCTTACATGCCTGCTACAGATTATCATGTTAGTTTATATGTGATAGATTTGATACAACAAAATAAGTCGGTTTCCACTGTCGATTCTTATATTATTCTTATATTCTATAAGTTGGGCGCATCAAATAGCTGGTTTTGATAATCCTTGTGATTCTGTTTTAGTAAAAAATATTTACGAAGGTGCAAAAAGAACACTATCGAAGCCTGTACATAAAAAAGAGCCTATTACACCGGAAATTTTGGAAAATCTTGTTAATAAATTATGGCCATACTCAAAACTTATATGATAAGAGGATCGTTACTATTTACTACTTGTTGTGCCTCATTGGATATGCAGGTTTTTTGAGATTTTCGGAATTGGCTAGTATTAAAAGCCTGTGATTTGAATTTCAAAACGGAATGTGTTTCAATTTTTATTGAGAAAAGTAAGACTGATCTAGTACAGAGAGGGTGCATGGGTTCTTATTGCTAAAACCGGGTAATTTGACATGCCCAGTTGATATGCTTCAAAGAGTGATCAATATTTTAAGCTTGCAGATATACAGTTAACTGATGATAATTTTATTTTTCGTCCAGTTTTCCCTTCGCTTCATTATGTAAGAAATCTCAAAAATATATTTTACGTAAATCGGGAAAATTGTCATATACACGTGTGAGAGAGTTATTGTTATAGAAACTTGGTGCATTAGTGGTTGATGCTTATAAATTTGGAATTCACTCATTGCGTTCAGGTGGCGCAACTGCAGCCGCAAATTCTGGAGTGGCAGATAGATTATTTAAAAAAACATGGCCGTTGGAGGTCGGAGAATGCCAAAGATGGATACGTAAAAGAGAGTTTAAATTCTGCTTTATATGTGTCTAGGAAAATATTAGTGGGTATTTGAAATAAATTGTTAAATCACTTCCCGTCCTTTTGTTTGTCGATGCTTCTTGACAAGTGGTACTTTTCAAATGAGTTATGGTTGTGTTTTATTTGATAAATTATTTATGTTCGTTTGAGGGAGCGAATTAGAACATAAATTTATTTATCAAAGGTATACATATCGAAAAGAGTGTTCGGTTGGTCAATATAAACTTAATAACCAGGTGAGCTACAAATGTAGTGGACCGAGTATACTAGTGTCCAAGAAATAATGGTGTATCTCGTGCGTTAGATACCTATAAGTATTCAGTCAGGTGAATAGAGGTGTCATTCGAACCTTTGTCACTTATAAATTTGACTCAAGCGCGTTTACAGCAAAAAATATTATAATAATAATAAATAATAATAATAAATACATTTAATTTGTTTTGTGTCGTTTCAGGTTCAAGCTGAACACCACACAGTTATCGGTTTTTACTTGTACGCTAATAAACGCTTCTTGACAAGTGGTACTTTTCAAATGAGAGTTGTGTTTTATTTGATAAATTATTTATGTTCGTTTGAGGGAGCGAATTAGAACATAACTTATCCGCCTTTTATACCTGCTGTGGGACTTGATTTTCCGGAGATACAATTAGAAATATGTCCGCTGAATGGGGATAAGAAGTGGGAATGTTTCAAAACATTTTTTCAACACACATTTTTTTACTAAAAGTTCATACGCTTTTTATCTTCGTAATTCAGGTTTAACCTGCATTTTGTAAATTGCATTGATTGGATTTTAGAAATCAATTCTAACTTTGAGAAATTATATGTGTATATATGTGTGTGTATATGTTTATTGTGTGTGCGTGTGTATGTGTGTGTATCCGTATATATGTATATACATTATATGTGTGTATGTATGTGTATGTATTAATGTATATTTATTTAACCATTAATAGTTAATTAGGGTTTTCCAAATTTGTGTTTGATTATATAGAACGATATATATTACATAAAATGTATGTTTATATACATGTATCTGATGTACTTCAGGCAAAAGGATATAAAAGTTCAGATATAAAAGATGGCTTATAATTACCGTCAATAAGTCAGCTAACACTGTTGTTTTTTTTTAATTTCTTTTTATAAGAATTTCACATACTTATAGAACTATACATATCACTTCAAGCAGTGAATAATTGAGGTCTATATCCCATTTACTGCTAGCATCGATATATAAAGCTAATATATATCGCTGCTGCTAGTAACTAAATTACACAAAAGTTTTCTATTTTTAAACAAATACTGATTATACTCGATGAATTGAACTGATGAACATATATTTTCGTCAGTATCAGTCATTTTCAATACAACAAAATTACTATTATTGTGGGGGGGGGGGGGGGGGGGGGGGGGGGGGGGGGGGGGGGGGGGGGGGGGGGGGGGGGGGGGGGGGGGGGGGGGGGGGGGGGGGGGTGATTCCTAAGATCTGTTTTCTTGAGACTAATTTAACCACGAATTTAGATGTCGGGGAAAATGTTATCTCACCATGAGGGGTGAGATATGCCCATTCCGGAAGTGCCAGGACTACTGTTTAAAATGTTGTTGTCGTCTGTAGATGGACGCAGTCGCTCCTTTTTACTGTTTCAGCGTGAGAGAAAAACAGTCAAACACCATTTTGAGGGAGAGATGGCGAAATCTCAATCCTTGTGCACAAAATTTGGTTAGTCAATGACTCGGCAAGCCTCGTTATGGACAAATAAAATTGTCTTCACTCGGATTGAGGTTTCTTCGTCCCTCCCTCAAAGTGGTGTTAGATTGTATTAATCTCGTTATGATAGGGTGCCCAACAAACGAATTTGGTCGATTTGGGTTAATGGAATAACACACGGCTGTATTTTATATCATTGGAAAGAGAAGGTCAAGCCTCATTGAAATAACGATGTCGTCGTTATCTGAAGTGGTAAAAAAAAGTGGTTTTTTTTTAATTTTGGGTCAAAGTTTGAAACTAGAAATCCAACTTAATGCCTATAGAGCAAAATAAATTAGAATTATTTAAAGAATTATTTCTATAGTTTCTACGTTTCGGACTAATCTGACTTTTAATATGAAAAATATGCTTTGCGGTGGACATTTATACCTATAAGGTGCACAATTGATAATTTTCATCATCTGTTAGATACCAATCACCTTGACCCATTCAAATTTTAAGAAACGGATTTTTTTTTTGTTTAACGTCCCAACTCAAGAATATTTCACTCATATGGAGTGGAATTTTTGTAATAGATTGAATACAAGTGGATGTTTTAGATGTTTTTTAGATATTAACATTAGTATGTTGTCCCCGACAATGTTGTTTTTCATTGTCTTTTGAAAGAAAGGCTTCATCAATTTCTTCGTAAATTTCGTTCTTGTGATTGTTTAAGCCTAATAATTTATAGGCCTTCTCCCGTTCCAAAAATTGTATATCAGTAACGTAGAATGGATTAAAAAGACAGTTCTGGGTATATATGTGCTGTACAGCTCTCTTGATGCAAAGTACAGCGGGCGGGGGGTCAAAGATATGAAAACGAAATGTCACTTACGAACAGTCTAGTCACTTCAATCTTGCATATTACAGTCGATGTTCTTGCAGACAGCATAGAAAAATGGTCGTAGCCAATAGAAGCTGTTACTTTTTAGGTCACATGAGCCAAAGGTGATGTGTTGTGATCGTATTTTGTCGTGCGTCGATAACTTTTACACATTTTCAAATTCTTCTCAAGAACCAGTGGGCCGACTTTAGACGAGCTTTGTATGAAGTATTGTCATATAAAGCCACATCAAGTTTGCGAACGGAAAGGGACAAGGTCCACTAGTGTCCATGTCATCTTTAAAAATCTTCTTCCCATGAACTATGTAACCAACAAGGAACTCGGCTCGTGATCGTACAGTTTTTATTTTACGTCAAGCGTGACATCAATAACACATACAGGCGACAGTAGCATGTAGCAAATCTCTCTCTGTCTGTCTCTCTCTCTCTGTCTCTCTCTCTCTCTCTCTCTCTCTCTCTCTCTCTCTCTCTCTCTCTCTCTCTTCTCTCTCTCTCTCTCTCTCTCTCTCTCTCTCTCTCTGTCTCTCTCTCTCTCTCTCTCTCTCTCTCTCTCTCTCTCTCTCTCTCTCTCTCTCTCTCTCTCTCTCTCTCTCTCTCTCTCTGTGTGTGTGTGAGGCCCTAAGATACGAACGTCAATTCCGAACAATGTAGAACACCAGAATTCTAGAAGTTTCTCCCGCTTTGTAACCGAAAAAGAACCAGAGAGCACGGGTGCCATACCTATCAAAATCTGTCAAAAGTTTCACCTTTTGACACCATCGTAAATAGTGCAGCTTTAGTACGTTATATTATTTAACATTACAGTCGAAAAGACCGAAATTTGTTTACCAAGGATGACTATGACAGTTAATGACCTATTTAACCTTGTAGCTGAAACAATATCCAAAAATCAATTTCTACATTCATATTTAATCCTTGTCATTAAATTTGTTTAAAATGTGTTGGTAACTTGTTTGTTTGTCCGAAACATAAATTTCATTATGTAATTCAATCCCATGCCCGCATTTCTTATAATTACATATAATGTATGTAGTGCATATTATATTTTAGATCAGGGCACACCAATGTTATTATTTACATGTTAATATTTGAATAAAAGTATTTTCCTCCCGAACCTCATAGTGTTACAACCAATATTCATACGACATTCAAACTATGTATTCAGTTCATACGTCTCACCAATGTCATATAATACAAGCAATGTACAATAGCATATTATAATACACATTATGTTAGATGTTGCGTGTGACAATGTCACATCATGCAGTGATAGTGTAATGGAGGGGGATGAAGAAATTGATTAAGGGTTCAGACAATAGCATTACAATGTAACTGTAATTTCTGCAGTTAACATATAGGATCTCCACAAAATGACAACATAGACGGAATGTATAGAAAAAAAATCATGTCATCAAAGTAGCGCGAAGCTTAAAGGCATCTCTTAGATATTTTCCCAATGAGCAAAGATCTTTAGTATTGTTTGCACTCAAAAGCTGCACAAGTTTGAATACTGAGGGCCTTCACCAATAATACTGTTTGATATATCTTTTTCTTAAATCACAATACGCTGGACATTTTAAAACAAAATGAAATTCATCTTCTATATCACTATTACATATTTGACAGATTCTTTCACTTCTGGGAATATAAATGAACGACCAGATTCAATAAACAAATTATGGGAGGATGGTCTTATTTTACAAATTTGCTTTTCGCAAAACATAGGGATGGGTTTACACAAATAATATTGAAGACAAAAATGATCAACAAGGTGTTTGTAAACAACACATTTTTTGTGAAATAGAAACCTCTGCAAATAAAGATTGTGCACAGTGATATAAAATTCTCTGCTTAATTAACGGTAAGTGAACATCAATTGTTAGAGTGGACTGCAAGTTCCACAGATATCCCAATCCTAAGCGAGATGGCTCTTGTTTAATGTGGTACAACCAGTTATTCATCTTACATTCGGATTTTCACACTCATTAAACATCGCTGAATATATCTCACGAAGAACACAATTATTTGAGGTGAGTAATTTAAACCAAAATTTAAACATTCGTAAAAGTCTTACATATTTTAGAGGTATTCTACCAGTTCCAATGTACACCAAAACATTATTCGTGCGTCGAGAAACCCCAAGTAAATTTTTACAAAAGTCTAAATGCACCTTTTCAATATCGTGAGCTCTATGGCTTCCCCAAACTTCACATCCATAATTAAGAATACTAGAAACATACGTATCATGATCAAATGAAGAAAACATAGTAAAGTGATTTAGAGTCATATATGCATGGTACTTTTAAAGTCAATATGTACAAGATCACAGTTTGCGAATGAAAACGAATTCTGTCTATAAGTAGCCTAAGTCACTTAAGATAACATAGCGTAGTTTTCTCAAGAACGAGTGGTCCAATTTTAACCAAACTTGGCATGTGTGAATTCACGTGTAAAGGTGCATAATGTATGTGAATGGCTAAGACCTATTAGGTGCGTAGATGGTAAAAAAGGACCAAATCTTGGTATACCTTAAAATCTGTCTTTTTAAGGACATGATGAACAAATGGTTAGAGATCGTTCAAATTTGATAGTGCAAAAATGTTAAATCAACATCTATATGAAACGAAATCTGTTCATAAACAAGCCACAAAGGTGCGCTTCATGTTACATGGAATATAGTCTTATACAAATGGCTTACCAAGTAATAAAAAATAATGACTTTTTGGGAACAAAATATATGAGGAAAATGTTAGGAATTATCTAAGGATAATTGTGTCAACTGTCAATATCATATACACCTAAGTTAAAGTCTAAACAAACAGAACATATAAGTCTTTTACATACTTTTAACTTCTCAAGGCACCAATGGACCAAATTTAACAAGATTTGGCAGGGGATATCCCTATAAGAAGCAGACCAATGTTTGCGATTGGCAAAGCGATAGGACCCATTGAAGCTCCAAAAGACCATTTCTAATATCTTTTCTCCTCATGAACCAGTGGTCAACCTATTCTCACCGTTTTTCACATTTGACTCAGGTTACCGTTGGGCCTCTTGTCTCGGTCTGCTGTTAGTTTAACATCCCACCAATCAATGTCGTTGACCACATGGCAGGTGGTTTGTATTGTTACACACACACACACACACACACACAAATACATATATATATACATATATATATATATATATATATATATATATATATATATATATATATATATATATCACCTTTTGATAGAAACAAAAATAAAGATTTGTATTTGCCAACAATTTATGAATTAACACAATTTACATATACATCGTAGGAAAATGGGAATTCCACAAAGAATAAGGACTGCTAACTTTCCATTGATAAACAATTAAAGACAATTAAAAACCTATACAGCGTCATCTATTTGCATCATCGTGTTGCGTTTTTACTGTAACAAAATGGGTATTGATATTTTGACATTTGCCTGACACGGACATAAATCTTTGTGTGATTGACATCATACAAACGAATTATCCCTTACAAGTACAAACTAGATCCTACAAAAATTCAGATGACATCAACTGCATCAAGCAAATTTTCTGTGAAATTGTGTCATATTCCGGGTTTGAAGCGAGACCGAACAATTTGATTTTTATTTTACAATTATCACAAAAAATAAATTCAATAAAATGCTTAAAGTTATTAGAAACCGACACAAAAATATTCCTCCGAACAAAACAACCATCTACTAACTTTACTGGGCATATAAAACAAATAAATCAACCATACAACGAGCAAATATAAGAAATTTGTCCTAGATAATGACCTGACAGTGTAAGCAACAAAATGATTAACGGCACGAGATTATCAATAAAGGTAAAAAAAAAAAAATCCGTGTGTTAAATTGCTAATTTCTTCACAACGACTTACATTTCAGGGGTGAAACTTGGCACACACATGAACCCTGACACAGTACTTTAGTCAGAATAAAAATATTGTGGTAGTAAAACGTGGCATTTATACCATCGATGAAAATATGGTCAATTTCGGGTAAATCATTTGCCTTCTCAAATGATGACATAATCATATTTAAATAGCTTATATACGTTCCGTTTTCGTTTTATGACATATTTAATGTATGCACGATATTCTAATTACCATTTTAACAATAAAAAAAGAACAATAATTTTATTTTTCATTTTTAACGATTCCCTTTACAATTCAGGAGCAGGGGGTACCCTGTAAAAACAGGAAATTTAGAAAATTGTGACCACCGGAAATTACGACGACAATCACCATTGTAAAATATAATGATTTTCCTTTGATTTTCAAATAAATTTAGTCGTGTGTTATTCCGTTAACTTAAACTCGTTAACTAGACGACTTTTTCGACACTGGGTACCCTACTGTAGACTAGGTCTTTACTGTGTAAAATAACATGACTCGACAAGACCGTATGAATGTACAGAATCGTTGACTCGAGACGGTTGACAAAAGCACAAATACGTAGTAACATAGCTATATATTTTTAGAATCGTATCGCACATGGATTTGAATCACAATACGTCTTTTCGACCATGTAAGTACATTTACAGTCTATGGAGGAAATATTTTATAACATCCGAATGTTGATTTTCGAATGTTTTGTTTAATGTAATCAATATCCCAGAGAAACGTGAATATGGTATCGGAAAAGTGTGTATAATTTTAATTTCATAGTTCCTTTTCACTAATATCAATATTCTATGACCTGTAAGTTTTCATAAGAATTCAACATGTTACACACACACACACACACACACACACGTGCATAAATACTCTCTCTTTCTGTTTGTATGTGTATTAGTTTGTGTGTATATGTGTGTATTACATGTAGTTTGTGTATATATGTGTATTACATGTTGTTTGTGTGTATATGTGTATTAGTTTGTATATACGATGGATCGAACCTTTTATGCCTCGAATCCGTCGAATTGAGTGCAGTTTGTCAGATTGACTTTCGTGTTTTGACTTTGTTTGTAGATCAAATTTATTTAGTATTTTGCAGTGTCTTGTTATTTTCACTTAGATCTAGTTCGATTCACATTTCGTTGGTAGTTCAGTTACCCTTTTGTTCGGTTTGAATTTCCATTATTTATTACTTTATCTCACTTTACTTGTAATATGTAGCATTTCTTTCACTCTCCGGTTGTGTGTGTGTGAGTGGATGTTTGCGTGAGAGTGTGTATGTGTACGTTTTCATTTTGTCCTGATTAAGGGACAGGTCGTCCCGAACATTTTACTTTCATTTTGTCCGTGCTTTAGTGCTAATATAACACACACACACACACACACACACATATATAAATATGTGAAACCTGTATATAGGGACTACCAAAGTGCTTTAGTGCTAATATATAACACACACACACACACACACACACACACACACACACACATATATATAAAACCTGCTATAGTGGCCCCATTATATAAGGATTACCTGTTTACAAAGACCAGTTTTTTCAAGTCCCTTAACTGCATACTTCAACTAAATTGAACTGCGTATAAGAGTCACCTGAACATAAAGGTAAATACCACCCAAGCGACCAGAAAATATATACCTGTAAACATACCGTTTACCTCTAAACATACTTTTTACCTGTAAATAAACGTTTTACTTGTAAACAACATTTAGACGATCATATTTTGATCTTGCTTCTATATTGAAATATGCATGTTCACACGACAACTGAGCACTTGAAGCGTCAGTAAGCCTCTAATGTTCTCAGATACCAAAGTATAAATAATTAGGATGTCCAGGATATAGGTACAAATCTGGTAAAAAAAAATGGACAAACACGGACCTCTTGAAAATCAAGATGTGGGAACAGGTGCCATGGAGGAGTAAGCATCCCAACCGATCACACCCGCCGTGAGTCCAAAGTCAAATTAAAATGAAATACGTGAGAAACGAATCCTCGTCATAATTGGTACAGACGGCTCAACAACCACCAGGTAACTTAATGTTTCACTTTGAGAAAAAATGTAATCGCAAACAAGACTATTATACCGACCGTAAAATTTGCGCAACGTTGACATCAAACGCGGTTTTCGATACCACTTTGTCAATAATTTGTCAGTGAATAGTTTACCTCCGTATATGAAATGTTCATATGTTGAACACACACTGGCATATCGGTTCATTTGTGAAATGTAAACTCCAAATGCGGGTGATTGTGGGATATTACTACTTAAATGTGGAAAATTGACGATGGGAAAGTTAAAATTGTCGCGTTTGTCGTAAAGCTTAGTTGTTAATTTCCTGTCTGTGTCTATAGTAAGTAAAATGTCTAAGTATGAAGCATGTGTGCTTTATTCATACGAAGCAGAATTCATTCAGAAACTGCTGAATCAAAAGAAGAAAATGTTAGCGGTGTCCTTTAATTTGACATTTAGATATATCGACGACGTTTTGTCAATTAATAATGACAATTTTCATACATATGTCAATGCGATATATCCCAGCGAACTAGAAATTAAAGATACAACTGAATCAAGCACACACGCTTCATACTTGGACATTTTACTCAATATAGACACAGACGGGAAATTGGCAACTAAGCTATACGACAAACGAGACGATTTCGGCTTTCCCATCGTAAATTTTCCACATTTAAGTAGTAATATCCCTCAGTCACCCGCATATGGAGTTTATATTTCACAAATGATCCGATATGCCAGGGCGTGTACAACATATGGAGATTTCATATAAAGAGGAAAACTACTCACTGACAAATTATTGACACAGGGATATGAAAAACCGCGTATGATGTCAACGTTCTGCAAATTGTATGATCGGTATAATAGTCTTGTTTTGCGATTACTCTGTTTCACTAAGTGAAATGTTGAGTTGCCTTTTCGTTGGCGGTTGTTGAGACGTCTGTTCCAATTGTGACGAGGATTCACTCCGCACGTATTTCATTGGACTTGACTGTGGACTCACGGCGGGTGTGACCGGTCGACAGGGGATGCTTACTCCTCCATGGCACCTGGTCCAACCTCTTGGTTTCCAGAGGTCCGTGTTTGTCCATTTTAGCGGATTTGTATCTATGTCCTGGACATTCCATTGATTTATACTTTGGTATCTGAGATTTTTTATATATTCTGTTGTATCTTTAATTTCTAGTTCGCTTGGATATATCGCATTGACATATGTATGAAAATTGTCATTATTAATTGACAAAACGTCGTCGATATATCTAAATTTCAAATTAAAGGACACCGCCAACTTTTTCTTCTTTTGATTCAGCAATTTCTGAATGAAGTCTGCTTCGTATGAATAAGGGAACAGATCCGCCAATAAAGGGGCATAATTGGTTTCAATTGGAATGCCGACAGTTTGTTGAAAGACCACGTCTCTGAACATTACAAATGTATTGTCTATTAGAAATTCCAGCATCTTTTTTATATCAATCCTGTTCCGAGATTCCAAAACTTTAAAATTACATGTAATGTTAAAGTGTACTGACAGTGATGACCGTTTTACTGTTAAGGAAATTGACACTTAAAATTTATGACAAACGTAAGGTGTTAAGTGTCGACATTTTATTTTTGCATGAACGTTGGGGGGGGGGGGGGGGGGGGTTGGAGTTACTTCATAAGTTGAATATAAGTGAAACAACCTGGAAACAATACAGATGATAAAGAGCAAAAGGTTTGATATAGATTTTTAGGAACATAATAAGTGTATAAGACCTTTTACATCCTGGTTATACTGAGACAGTTCACCTTCCAAATACAGTTGATACAACATTATAATCAACAGCAGTGTAATGTATGCATAATTAAAGAGAAAATATTGTACATGGTGATTATTATTAAAAAAAATGAACCTTTGGAGAGTGTTTGTTTTACTTTTTAATTTTTTTCTGTTGAAGTTGTAGATGTTCTTGTTGCTGTTAATTCGGTTAGAGAAAGTAACAAATATCTAATATCTCCGAATGTTGTTGATGATGTTAATTCGATAAGAGACGCTCACATACATTTGTTATATTTCCAAATGTTGTTGATCATGTTAATTCGATAAGAGAGACTCACATACATCTCAAAATTTTGTTGATTTGAAACAATTTAGACAATTCTATAAATTGTCACTTTTCTACATCGATACATCTATGTGGGTGCAATGTTTAAAACCATGTATTGAATGATATGTTCAGTTGATAAAATATTATCTGATGAACATAAGTGGAATATACTGAAATTCTGTGAAATGTCAACTTAAAGTAAAAGTATTGATGCTTGCTAAAGCGTAGTTCACATCAGCCTTGCGGTAGCCGTACACCTGTCTACGAACATTTTTTTGAGGAAACAATGGGTTCCGTACGACAGCCTCAAGACCTCCGTACAAATTAGCAAAGCCGCAGGACTGTTGCAACGTCACAAACTAAAGTTTCGACATGCACATACTTTTTGCGATTTTCTTGCGATTTTGCAGTTCGCAGGGCAGCCGCACGACTGCCTCAAGACACACGCAAAACTGTCTTACGATTTTAATTGATTCTGCAGTCAAAAAAACATTACGTTTGACTTGCGAAAGCCTCACGGAAATTGCACGATTGCCTTACGGTTGTCTCGAGTTTTATTCCAAGACTGCAGCTAAACCTACAACAATTGCACAATAACCGCACGGCTGTCGCGTGATAGTCGTACGGTTTTCACGAGTATAAAAGGCAGATCCGCTCTTTAGACCAAACAAACCGTTTCGAGTTTTCAGACAGACAACATGCCCACATCGTATTGCTGCCGTGCAGAGTCTACGATTGGAATATGTCTGGATTTGTTGCGGATTGTCTACGACACCCTGGGACCGCCAAATCTTATGATCAAACTAATCACAAGGCTGATGTAAACTATGCATTACAGTAACAGTAACGCAAATAAATAGATCTCTTGATGCGTAATCAGATGCTATAGGTGTGAAACAAGGTCACAATACCGACCATAAATGTTTTGAAATGTTGAAACTAAATGTGATTCATCACATCATGAATTATCAGTCATGTTATAATAAAATGTTATGATAAATATGACTATTACATAAATGTATCTAACTCTCCACAGGGTCGTTCGCCAAGATGCCCATCAAGATGGTTGACGTATTGAAGCTTTTTATTCTTCTGTTGTCCGGTAAGTATTTGATGTATTGATGCTTCTCATTTTTCTGTTGTCCGGTAAGTACTTGACGTATTGATGCTTTTTATTTTTCTGTTGTCCGGTAAGTACTTGACGTATTGATGCTTCTCATTTTTCTGCTGCCCGCTAAGTACTTGACGTATTGATGCTTTTTATTTTTCTGTTGTCCGGTAGTACTTGACGTATTGATGCTTCTCATTTTCTGTTGTCCGGTAAGTACTTGACGTATTGAAGCTTTTTATTTTTACGTTGTCCGGTAAGTATTTGATGTATTGATGCTTCTTATTTTTCTGTTGTCCGGTAAGTACTTGACGTATTGATGCTTCTCATTTTCTGTTGTCCGGTAAGTACTTGACGTATTGATGCTTCTCATTTTCTGTTGTCCGGTAAGTACTTGACGTATTGATGCTTCTCATTTTCTGTTGTCCGGTAAGTACTTGACGTATTGATGCTTCTCATTTTCTGCTGTCCTGTTAGTACTTGACGTATTGATGCTTTTTATTTTTCTGTTTTTCGGTAAGTACTTGATGTATTGATGCTTCTCATTTTCTGCTGTCCGGTAAGTACTTGACGTATGTTTGCTTGTTTGTTTGTATATATGTTTACCATAGAGTCTTATGTTAACAGTTCAACTATAGTAAATTTGTAATAATATTTATCCATTTTATTTATCTGTCTATTTACGTATTTATTTATTTATTCATTCATTCATTTCAGTAACTAGCGGCCAGAATGTCGTAGAACAAATACACTTAAGTTTTGGAGACACCCATGATACTATGACCGTCATGTGGGCCACACACATAAACATTCAAGGTTTTGTGAACTATGGAAAATCAAAAAAAACGATGAACATGAGATCCAAAAGTAGAATGTCAGTGTTAGAAAATGACAACTGGAATTCTCTCAAGTTCATCCACAGAGCGGAAATGAAGGTATGGTAGTTATATCTTTTGGGAAGCAACATGATGATAGTATCAAAATTATTTGCTACAGATGAGAAAATGTTGGAAAAAATAAAATCACCCCTCTGTTTGTAATTATGAATTTGAAACTTTTACCATATTAATTTACACAAATGTTTGAAATATTGGTGCGTGGTTGTTTGGTTTAACATAAACAAACCTCTCGACAATCAGTGTATGGTTTTATCTTAATTTACCTCGTAAAATGTTTTCTAGTGTATTTTCCAAATCATTACCGATTGTCTTTACACTAGATCAATATGCTTTTCTTTCAAATAAATATAATTACAATTAAACGAAAAGACAATAATCTTATTATATTTCACTGAGTTTCCGAATTATTGGAAGGACAGGAAGTTGTACACGTTTAATAGTCATATATATTTCACAGGGCCTGGAACCTGGAACAACTTACCATTACCAGGTATACGCCAACTCACCAACTTCTCCGGATACAGGGAGTACCATTTATAGCTTCCGAACTCCCGAATTAAATCAGGTAATAAGAAAGACAGAAAGAAAGATAGAAAGAAAAATATGTAGATAGATAGATAGATAGATAATTGATTGATTGATTGATTGATTGATTTCCATTTTCTTGTCCACATAAATGATTACCAACAACAGTTTTCAATCCAGAATGAGTTTTATGTTTTATTGTATCAAATATTATGATAATGCTTAAGACGATCGTTTCTTTCAACCAGACTTCATCAGTTGAGCTCCAATTTAAAGCAGATGTTTATTTTCTAAAGAGAAAGTGGTACCAAATAATAAATCTAAAGGTATAGCGAAAATGAGAAAAAATTATAATTACATGTAAATCCTTTGTAAAATCTATAGTGTGTGTGTGTGTGTGTGTGTGTGTGTGTGTGTGTGTGTGTGTGTGTGTGTGTGTGTGTGTTATAATATAATGTATACATGTATGTGTTTTGTGTAACGATATTTACACTGGCAATTGCATTTGTATCATTATAGAATAAAACATCAGTATTAGTCTATGGCGACATGGGTGCCTTGCAGGGTCAGAATACATTTCCGGTTCTTGCAGAAGAAGTGCAGTCTGGGATATATGACGCTGTATGGCATGTAGGAGACATTGCTTACGATTTAAATAATGAAGGCGGAAAGGTTTGCTTAACCATTTACATATTTCAATTTTCCGTTTTTATTTTGATGGAATTAAAAGTTTTCTGAAATAGGAATATTTCTATTTGAAAGACTTAATCGCAGTGTTCGAACTTTTCCTACGAACAAAATTCTCAAAATCAGCCTGAGCTTGAATCCATGCTAATCAGCAACGGATGCCCCAAATTTACAATTGACATTTGATGGTGAATCATAAAATATGAGAATGTAAGAATAATTTAAAACAGTCTGAAATTTTAGTTGGATAAAATATTTTAGTTATGAAATGTTTGTTCTCAAATTTCTATACCTCCATCTTTATAACATTATGGCATATAATATGGCATCTGTGTTATGGCAGATTTCATTTTCCTGTAGTATGGCGATGAGTTTCTGAGGAGATTAGAGCCAGTAGCAGCAAGGATACCTTATATGACGTTACCTGGAAATCATGGTAAATGTCCAAATTAATCATTTTTTCAAACAGTTTTTATTACAGTTTTATATGTAAAAGTGTCAATTGCAATAACGGAAAGAGATGTCAGTAGTTCATGAACTTATTAGTAACAAATTTAAGAAACAGTTAAAGACATAGTATCTACGAAAATGGTTATTTTTTTTAGTCGGCAATTTTGCGGAAATATCGAAGATATGACTGAATAATGATCTTCCACGTCGACACTTTTTTGTATAATTAGCGTAATTAACGGATAAATGCTGATTTGTTGTCGTCGTCTGTAAGAATCAAACTCATTAATTATGCACAGAAACAATCCCAGAAGCACACGCAATGACCTAGATCGTATCGATATCAATCAATGGATGCTGAGGTAAGCACGTGTTGATTTATTTACAATTCGATATTTATACATAATTGTATCGTTTACATTAACGGTTTGCATGAAATTAACTTATTTTTTATCATTTTAATCCTGTTGTGGCTGAATCTGTCAATTTAACAGGTCGGCCACGATTTTTTTTTGCTTTGGACGCCATGCTTTTCACTATCAACAATGGAAATGCGCATGCGCAAATACAGGTCACGCTAAGGTTATATGAATATGGGCGGGCTTGCAAACGAAATTTTTGTCGTACCGACAAAAAATAAAAAAAACGTGGAAAGTTGTGAAATACAATAAAACTATACTTCTATGTGTTTTAATTCAACAATTTTTCGTTTTTTATTATCTCCAAATATTAACATATTTGACCCAAACAATTGAGATTGAAATATTTGAGGAAATCGTAGATACTATGTCTTTAAGGGATATGTTCCGCAAATTAATTTCGCAACATATACATATTTATATATATATTTCGGCGTTGTGATTTTTTTATTTATCTAAGTACTTGTGTGAATATATATATATATATATATATATTATATATATATATATATATATATATAATATATATATATATATATATATATATATATATATATATATATATATAATTTAGATGCAAAAGTTTAAAATCTGAAGTACTTGAAGTCTTGAAAAAATGTCAAAAGAATAAATCACCAGGAATTGATGGCTTTCCTGCAGAATGTTTTACATTGAAAGAAGGTAATTTATCAGAGACACAAAAATTAGGAATTGTAACCATTTTGCCCAAAGGTAATAAACCAACAGAATACTTGGCGTCC
This sequence comes from Atrina japonica, assembly GCA_030159075.1. NCBI lineage: Eukaryota > Metazoa > Mollusca > Bivalvia > Pterioida > Pinnidae > Atrina > Atrina japonica. Next base: position 736,219 of record BROG01000194.1, on the reverse strand, counting down.
TATCACATTATTGAAAGTTACTTACAAATTATTATCAGGTGTAATTGATAATAGGATAAAAATCAGATTTACCAACTTTAATTCATGAAAATAAAAAAGGGTTTATTGCTGGGAGATATATTAGGGAAAACGTAAGACTCTTATTTGATATGATGCATATTTGTAATAAAAAAATATTCCAGGAATAATTTTATTGCTTGATTTCGAGAAGGCTTTTGATACAGTTTCCTGAAAATTCATTATAAAGGTATTACGATTTTTCAGTTTTGGACAAAATATATAAAAATGGATCAACATTTCTTTTACAAATTTTAAATTATGTACTATTCGGAATGGAATATATTCAAATTTCTTTAAGATTGGGCGAGGATTTAGGCAGGGGACCCCGTTTCACCTTATATCTTTTTATTATGCGTTGCAATTTTGGGAATATTATTGAGGGAAAGGAAAAATATTACAGGTATACAATTTAAGGGAAAAGAATTTAAAGTTTTACAATATGCAGATGATACTGCAATTCTACTAGATAATATTATCTATAATATTCTACTACGACTAATATCTCGTTAAAATACACACTTTCTCTTATTGATCAATATGCAAAATTTTCTGGTTTAAAACCAAATTACTCAAAGACTATTCGTGCGAGTATAGGAGCGCTTAGGTATAGTAATATTAAATTCTGTAGTGGATGTAGTCTTACTTGGTCTCAGGATCCTTTCACATTTTTACTGTTGATCTAAATAATATGATTACATCGAATTACCAGAATAAGATTGCAGAAATAAAGGAAATGATAAAATCATGGTCAAAAAGACTGCTGACTACAGTAGGAAAAATAAAAATCAGTATTGTTACCCAAATTAACGCATTTATTTATTGGTCTACCAAATCTCTATGATAATCTAATAAAAAAAATTCCAAATCTATTCTTAAAATTTATTTGGAATAATAAAAAAGAAGGATTGCAAGAAAAAATTTAATTCAGAACGGTGGTTTACGTATGATATGTTTACAATCATTTATAAAGAGTTTAAAAATTACCTGGATTAGGAGAATTATAAATTGTGATGAGGATGTAGCGTGGGTAAAACTGCTATATCTAATTCTTTTCAATTTTTTCAGAGTTTTGGTCAATTATATTTCAAATACTTAGGTGAGAAAACAACTAATATTTTTGGAGGGATGTTTTCGACTCTTTTTCCCAAATAAGGTACATAACAGACCAAAATGACCCATTTGTTTTCCAACCACTATGGTTTAATGGTTATAGAAAATTAGATGGAAGGCATGTTTTTACAGAAATTAGTTTTTAAAAAATATTCTGTCTGTATACAATTTGCTGGATGAAAATGGTCATTTCTTATCATATGAGATTTTGTTACAGATATCATTTTTCCCAGTATTTACTGTATACTTTGGTATTATTTAATCTGTGAAAAAAAATTGAATAACTTAAATAGAACTACATGTATATATTTTAACAATCAGATATTTCAACGAAACTATATTAAATGTCTTTTAAAAAATAAAACGGGGGATAGAGATTTTTATAATTTGTTTATGAAAAAAATATATGAGCGTCCTAAAAATAAAATTAAATGGGAAGTAGAATTTAACATATCACCGGATGATAACTGATGGAAAAACGAAATAAGAATGTCAGATTACTGACCGATGACATTAATTTGAGATGGTTCAATAACAGAATAATCCATAGGATCACAGGTTTGTTTGTTTGTTTGTTTGTTTATTGTTGTTTAACGTCCCACTCAAGAATATTTCACTCATATGGAGACGTCACCAAATGCCGGTGAAGGGCTTCAAATTTTGGCCTATGCTCGGCACTTACGGCCATTGAGCAGTGAGGGTTCTTTAACGTTCCCTACTGTGACACGGGACCTCCAGTCACCGCGCTACCGACTAGGATCACAGGTAAAAACATACTTTTATTTCAGATTGGGGCAAGGCAATCAAATTCTTGTACTTTCTGTAATGAACATCCAGAAACAATAATCCATTTATTTTACAGGTGTAGAATATCTAGAATATTTTGGGAGGGAGTAACTGTAAATTATATTAAATATTATATAAATCTTGATTTTTATACAGCAAAAAATAAAACTTGAATTTAAATAATTTCAGAAGTAAATGGGGTTCATTTAGTTAATAAATAACAATGTGATGATTTTTAAGAGAAATCTAATCTTTCATGCCTATTTAAAATTATATATAAAAGTAGGATTTTATGTGTTCCCATGCAAATAGGCTTTGACTATATACATTTGTAATGTACTACCTAATGTAGAGTATTCAACTCATTATGATACATGTACATAAGTGTGTATGTAGGTATGTATGTAAGTATGTATGTGGATGTGAATGTGCATGCATCTGTATACATGTACGGTATACATATGCATCTGCATGTATGTATGAAGTTGTGTGTATATATAAGTAAGTATATGTGCATATATGTACGGTATATGTATGTTATGTGTGTATGCATGTGTACATCTGTACATTGTACATGTATATAATATATAGCCAATAATATGTGATATAATATTTATAAGTTACGAACACATCATATATGTTTTGAATGAATTATTGCTACTTGTAAATGTATACATGTATATTTTCTAGATCCACTGATAAAAAAAAATGGAAATCCACCTAGTTTGTACATATATGAATATAAAATTTTATAGAGGAATGAGTTGGTGTGTGAAAGATATACATATATCATATTACAATTGATTTCACAATTATATTTCACTTTGATACATTGTATATGTGTCTTGTATTTGTATTTGAGCCTTACAGGAAGCCTGTCAGGGTATGTGTCACAGGAATGTCAATATATATATATATATATAGCCTTGCAGGGAACCTGGACCTGTCAGGGTATGTGTCACAGGAATGTCAGTATATATATATATATATATAATATATATATATATATATATATATATATATATATATATATATATATATAACGATTAAAACTGTCAAATATTTGTGTTTTATTCTTTTATTTATATATCACAAATTGTTGTTATGTGTTTTGAAGAACCCTTTAAAGAATATCATCATTATCGTACAAGATTTTCAATGCCGGATTCCGGAGGATGGCCGATGAAAAAAGAAAAACTGTGGTACAGTTATAACCTTGGACCAGTTCATTTCCTCACGTAATGTATAACTTCTTATTTCCTGATTGTATGATACCCGACAAAAGCTTACCCTCTTCTCTCTAGTGCATGTTGTATGATGACATACATTTTCTCATATTATTTTCTCATAGTCAGTAGTCATGAATTTATGTTGTCATTTTCGGTAGTCATGACAATGATTTCGTCATTTTCGTTTTACATAACTTTATGTTGTCATTTTCGGTAGTCATGACATTATTTTCTCATATTCAGTAGTCATGACTTCATGTTGTCATAATTCGGTAGTCATGACATGTTTTTGTCATTTCGATATTCATGACTTTATGCTGTCATTTTCGGTAATCATGACTTTCTGTACACATTTTTGGTAGTAAAAACTTTATGTTGTCATTTTTGGTAGTCATGACATTATGTTGTCATTTTCGATAGTCATGACATTATGTTGTCATTTTCGGTAGTTATGACATGTTGTCATTTTCGGTATTAATGACTTATGTTGTCATTATCGATAGTCATGGCCCTATTTTGTCATTTTCGGTATTCATGACTTTATGATGTCATTTTCTGTAGTCATGACTTTATGTTGTCATTTTTGGTAGTGATGACATCTTGTCATTTTCGGTATTCATGACTTTATGTTGTCATTTTCTGTAGTCATGACATTATGTTGTCATTTTCGGTATTCATGACTTGATGTTGTCTTTTTGGTATTTATGACTTGATGTTGTCATTTTTGGTAGTCAGGACATTATGATGTCATTTTTGGTAGTCATGACATTATGTTGTCATTTTCGGAAGTCATAACATTATGCTGTCATTTTCGATATTCATGACCTTATGTTGTCATTTTTGGTAGTCATGACTTTATGTTGTCGTTTTCTGTAATCATGGTATTATTTTGTCATTTTCAGTATTCATGACTTTATGTTGTCATATTCGGTAGTCATGACATGTTGTCATTTTCTATAGTCATGACATTATGTTGTCATTTTTTGTAGTCATGACATTATGTTGTCACTTTCGATAGTTGTTATTATATGGTGAAAGTTTTGGGTTTTCATAGCAATACAGGCGATAGCAGGATATAACTACTTTAATGTGGAAAATTTACGACGAGAAAGCCGAAATCGTCACGTTTGTCATATAACGTAGTAATTCATTTCCCGTCTGTGTCTATAGTAAGGAAAGTGTCCAAGTACGAAGCGTGTGTGCTTGAATCTGTTGTATCTTTAATTTCTAGTTCGCTGGGATATATCGCATTGACATATGTATGAAAATTGTCGTTATTGATTGACAAAACGTCGTCGATATATCTAAGTGTCAAATTATAGGACACCGCTAGGTTTTCTTTTTTTTTTTTTTTTTTTTTTTTTTTTTTTTGATTCAGCAGCTTCTGAAAGAATGAATAAAGGAATGGACCAGCCAAAAAAAGGGTAAATTTGTACCCATAGTAGTATATTGTCTATTAGAAATTCCAGCATCTTTTTATATCAACTTCAGTTTACTTATGTGTAGAATCTGAGTGGTATTGGAAAAAAATAAGTATCATGATAACCAACCACTAGATATTTAAATGTTCGGAGATCTACAACCTATAGTGAAAAAACAGTTGTCGATGATGCCAAAAAGTCTCTTTTTTAATTTTTCATGAGGAATTGTTGTGTAAAGAGTGGAGAAGTCGTATGTTTTGTTATAATGAATTTGAGAAAAATTGTGTGCCTTAAAATTTTCTAAAAGTTGTTTAGAATTTTTAAATATCCACATCTGATTTACACCACTTCTGGAATAAGCAACTGTACAGTATTGCTGACGGTTTGGTGGAACATTTCCTGGATCTTGCTATGTTCTCCTATTAAATATGAGGTTTTGTGAAGTATAAATTCGGCAGTTCAAAATCAGTATCGGTTGTAGATACATCAAAAGAGCGGAATACGGACACGTGATTTTGAAAGATCTCGTCCTTTGGAAGAGTGCTACGTGTGTATGTACGATTACGTATTAAACCCTAGGTCTTCTAATAAACAATTATAGCTGTGATACGTCTGACAAATAAAATCTATATTATTTGAGGCTTTGTCTGCTGGGATCAGTCCATATTGTTCATGTAATCTATCCAGAATTTGAGTGACCTATTCGATAGTGGTTGATAAATCTACTATAATTATTGTGACCACAATTTATTCCTCACTTATGTCATTTCGATTTGATTGTGGACTTGCAGGGTGTGACCGGTCAACAGGGGATGCCTACTCCTCTATGGCAGTTTTTCCCACCTCTGTATTTGCATAAGTCAGTGTTCACCAGTTTTTTACATCGTCTTCTAAATTTCATGACTATTATACTTTAGTATCTCATTTAATATTCTGATTAACAAATAATCCCATTAATAATATCTACTATTACTATACAGTTACAGACCATCTTTAGCATATTTTCCATGTACTGACTTAATTATCATTCATAGTTATGTTTTTAAAATTATTACCCTTAATAATACGTGCAGATGTGAAACAGGTAACATCTTTATACTTCCTTATCTATTAACATAAAATCCTTGCCGTAAAAACGTTGAATTTTAGTTGTTTACCTTTTGACGTTGATTTATCTATGTTCAACTTATTAAGGAGTTATCAGCCCCTACAGAATTTAATATGTGAACGATTATCGTACACCATGTACAATCTAAACTATATAATTTTCCATTCTTCAGGTATTCAACGGAAGTGTATTTTAACGACAACCAGAATCAAGTCTGTCAGCAATATAATTGGTTATTACAAGATCTTATAGAGGCCAATAAAAATCGTCATGTTCGACCTTGGATTATTGCAATGGGACACAGACCGATGTATTGTTCTACCAAGAATCTTGACGATTGTACGGGTAGAATTTTAGGCTACATAGTGAAAAACGGGTATGTACATCCGTAAAACACGAGTGTTCTATTAATGAACGTGTGGATGGTTTATGGTTAGATTCTTTGTCATTGGCGATAATATCACAACATATTTACGCTTTATTCATATCTTAAATTTGCGTTTGTCGTAAAAGTTTGATGTTTTGAACGTAACTGCATTAACTTTAAACAATATATAGAGAATATAGACGATATGTGCCATTTTTTTTATAAATAACATTTTTATTTCATCGCATGAGGCAGGGAAATAATATTTAACATGTGAGTAGCGAGAGTGTTACATGTGCACTCTGTTGACTTTCAAGATATATATCTTGTGAGTCAAAGGAATACACACACAGACGCACACACACACACACACACACACACACACACACACACACACACATATATATATATATATATATATATATATATATATATATATATATATATATATATATATATCAATTAGTCGAATGATTTCCCAATTTCAGCCTAGAGGATTTATTCTATGCTCAAGGGGTTGATCTTGTTATAGAAGGTCATGAACATTTATACGAACGGTTGTGGCCGGTATATGACGAAGATGTAACAGCAGAGAGCTATGTAAATCCCAGCGCACCTGTACATATTATATCTGGTGCAGCTGGCTGTAAAGAAGGTGAAGGGAGATTCCAAAAACCAGGTAATAGTCAAGATAGTAATCTAAAATAGTTTCATTTATTTCTTTTAAAGACCTCTTTATTTGTCATAAATATTGGTATGACTTCTTTATGTCATAGATATTAGTATGACTTCTTAATGTCATAGATATTAGTTAGACTTCTTTATTTGTCATAAATATTAGTATGACTTATTTATGTCATATGTATATTAGTATGACTTCATTATGTCATATACATATATATTAGTGTGACTTCTTTATGTCATATATATTAGTATGACTTCTTTATTTGTCATATATATCAGTATAACTTCTTTATTTGTCATATATAGTAGTATGACTTCTTTATTTGTCATATATATTAGTATGACTTCTTTATTTGTCATAGATATAGTATGACTTCTTTATATGTCATATATATTAGTGTGACTTCTTTATGTCATATATATTAGTATGACTTCTTATATGTCATATATATTAGTATAACTTCTTTATTTGTCATATATAGTAGTATGACTTCTTTATTTGTCATATATATTAGTATGACTTCTTTATTTGTCATAGATATTAGTATGACTTCTTTATATGTCATATATATTAGTGTGACTTCTTTATGTCATATATATTAGTATGACTTCTTATGTGTCATATATATTAGTGTGACTTCTTTATGTCATATATATTAGTATGACTTCTTTATTTGTCATATATAGTAGTATGACTTCTTTATTTGTCATATATATTAGTATGACTTCTTTATTTGTCATAGATATTAGTATGACTTCTTTATATGTCATATATATTAGTGTGACTTCTTTATATGTCATATATATTAGTGTGACTTCTTTATATGTCATATATATTAGTATGACTTCTTATATGTCATATATATTAGTGTGACTTCTTTATGTCATAGATATGACTTCTTTATGTCATATATATTAGTATGACTTCTTATATGTCATATATATTAGTGTGACTACTTTATTTGTCATATATATTAGTATGACTTTTTTATTTGACATATATATTAGTATGATTTCTTTATTAGAAAATCTAATATTTATTTTTAATGCTGTAACATTATATTCAAGTTTTCTGAATGTTATTTCATCATATTGTTTGATATTTCAGCGAAAATTGAAGTAAATAACATATATGTTTCGGTATTTTGATATGTATAATTATACTTTATATGTTAATTCAAATATGTGCGTCATTCTGAAATTCAATTTGTCACTCTGAACTCATATTATCAGTTTCAAAAAGAAATTGATTAAATATGTGGCTTCTTAATCTATTCTTTAAAGAGATTGTTTCAGTTTCCCATTTACCGGATTTTTATCATTTATTTTTCAGGTGTTTGGTCTGCTTTCCGAGTTGATAAGGGGAGTTTCCATTCCTATGGAAGACTCTTTATTCATAACAATACACATCTGTACTTTGAGCAATTTGATGCCAGTCCCAAAAAGCTCTTGGATAGTTTCTGGATGATACAAAATAATCATGGACCCAATGTCAAAAATATCAACTGTGATGATTATCGGGAAAAACATCACACGTGTTCGTGTCCTCGTCCGTTTCACTATATGACCTATTTAGCTGTTATATCAGTTGTGTTATTTGTCGTCATTGTTGTATCTGTGACACTTTACTGTTGGTGTTGCTGCAGAAAAAAGTGCTGCTCAAAGGCGAAACAGAACTCACGTCAATCTATGTACGGCGATTTACACGATATCAACATGGACGCATCCGACCGAATGTTACTTATGAGTGATTACGATGGCAATGATAACATCTAATGTTGTTTTCGTCTGATTTGACGCTTGTCAGAATATATTTAATGACCTTGTTTATAAAATTTAGAATTTGAAATACAAACATTACTCAACTGTAAAGACAAATAGAATAATTGTCCACAGAAAGTCCAAACGTGGGATCATGTGCAATGCAAAGGCAGTATATAAAATATGAATGTTATTATACCTGTAATCCGGAAGTAATGTTCCGTTTTGTTGTTCTATTTTAAATGACAAATTATTTTAAAATGTTTAAGATATTTTTTTGATATTTTAATATTATTGTTATACATGTAGTTGTTATTGTTTGTTGCGATTGTTGTTCGCTGGATTTATGTCATATATGCAAAATCTTCATTCTTCTTCAGAAGTATCAAATTTAATCTATATTTGTTGAAACTCGTGTGCATACACTGTGTCGAAATACTTCTACCAGTTATATCTAGCAGTATTACTTTATCAAATTATCTATTAACACAGTAGGATCTGTTGCTTAGTCTTGTGTGGTATCACTTTACCTTTGGGATCTGTTTTAGACTGGAGCTCAGCTGGCGGGGTCTGGTTGGCGGACGCGGTCGTCTTGAGCGTTATGGCTTTGTTGTTGTTTACAATATTTCTTCTCTTTATCTATTTTGCGTACTGCAACATTCCCTGTATTAGTTCAATTGTTGTATAAGTTCAGTTCTTTTGATGTACCTACAACCGATACTGATTTTGAGCTACCATATTTATATTGGATACCTAAACTTCATAAAACCCCCATATAAGCAGAGGTACACAGCAGGTTTCAGCAAATGTTCTACCAAACCTTTATCTTTATTCCTTACCAAGATTTTGACATCCGTTAAGGAGAAACTTCAGCAATGTGCAGTTGCTTATTCCAGAAGGGGTGTAAATCAGAATTGGTTACTTAAATTCTAAACAACTTTTAGAAAATTTGAAGGCAAACATTTTCTCTCTAATTCCTAGTATAAAAACATTTTTTGTGCTCAGAGGCGGCTCTTCAAAGCCTAGACATATGGAATAAGTGCATGTAGTGTATTAATTGTTCTAGTAATATGTTAGAACGCGAGAATTAGAGGTGACATGACAATATATATCAAATATTGAAGGTTCTCAGATAACCCGAGCCATTCTTCATTATAGCACTTAAGAAAGCATGATTTATTTATGGATTGTTTTCATTTTTTGGAATGCATCGAGTATAAATGCAATGGATTATGGAAAAAAAAGTTCTTTGCAGCACAAAGTGCTGCTTATTGAATTTTTTCCATAATTCATTCATTTATACTCGATGCATTTCAAAAAATGAAAAACAATCCTTTTATATATATATATATATATATATATATATATATATATATATATATATATATATATCAATATATATATATATATATATATATATATATATATATATATATATATATATATATATATATATATATATATATATATATATATATATATATATATATATATATATATATATATATATATATATATATATATATTATATATATATATATATATATATTACCATTTTCTGTGAATCTGTAGTCAGCTGGTTATGAAATTTATTCTATGTAATTGGCTTTGCGATAGGAGATTTTTCATATGACGTGACAGCTAAACTGCTTTCTGAGACAAGAAGTAGTTCCCCTTTTCTGTCCGGAAATACTAAATGGAATTAAGGTTTATTTTCTTATTTCCATATCATTTTGAAAGAAACTGGTGATATGGAAAATTTTGAATAAGTGTCAGATTTGTTTTTAAGTTATTTTAGAATATTCGTCTTCTTGGTAACCAGAAGGTTAGAATTGAAAATACAAATGGCCGCGCCCATGAGTATACTGTATAATGTATTTACAACGAAATTTGCGTTTGAATGATATATTATTAATGGGATATACTATAGAAAGTTTGAGTGTGACTTACAAGAAGTGAGACAGCTAATATTCATTCATGACAACTGAAAGTAGCCATTTTATTTGACACTTTTTTACCAATCAGCTGGAAACCATGATGACTAATTGGTACGTAACCTACATAAGTAGGCCTATTTCGCACGACCTGATTTCACATGATGCGGGTGACGAATTGTTTCCGATATGAATATCCAGTGAAGACAAAGAAATCGACTTGTTTATCAAGTGATGCTTGACAAAGTTGCACTAGGCTTTACTCTCATTTTTTTGTTGTAACTATGAAGCGAACTTTCATTTCTCTGCCAGACTGTGGTCTGTGGTTCTGGTCATAACATGACCTCGATAAATCGCGGTAGGCTTTACAATGTGCTACAGATGTAGTCTCGTGTTTCCGATTTCTTTCTGTGATTTTTATTTGCCTAATGTATGGCTTTTAAGATTAAATATATAAGAAATAAACATGTGATATTCTATTCTTTATTGATTTGTTCATGTATTCTTACGCTGAAAAGTAAAGCGGTTAATACTCGGGGCACGCGACTGCATTTACAGAATATACAATATATCGCTCTATATATATGCAATGGAGGGAATAGCAGTCGGTATGTATTTTTTTGTATTTTAATTACACCAGCATTGTACATATAGATACACACACATACCCATATACATATACATATTCATATATAGTCCGTTTGCTCTCCATTGAAACTGCTGTTTAGTCATTTTTTGCAAAAACTACATAATTTATTTATTTTAAATGCTCATCATTGTTATTTTAAAGGTTATTCATAACTGAAAATGAATTTTAATTGCATCAAGCAATTCAAAGGAGAAAGTTTTCCGTTACTAATAATATAAGAGTTCTTTCAAATTTAAAGAAAAATTACGTGGGTGTTAATCCAATACATTGAACAGCCATAATACTGTAAATATAAACAGTGTTCAAACCACATGGTTACCTAAAAATAGCCAATGTGCCGCCTACTTAAATGCAATACTCTTCATCTATGAAAATAAATAAATCCCTTGATTCAATATCATTTTGCCATAAATATCAATAATCACTTGATTCAATATCATTTTGCCATAATATTCAAAGGATGCATTTAAGATATATATGATAATTGATAAACAAATGTTGTAACCTAGAAGGACATGGAATTTACATTTTTTACAGGAAAATATATATATGAATCGACTTAACTTGTCACACACTAAATTCATGCAGACTTTTCAATAAAGGATCATCTCAAAATTGCAAGTCAACACGAGTTTTAAGTTAACATTTTTGTTTGTTTTATGTTGATTTGCATCCAGTGTGCCATGAATACTACTAATAAGATAAGATAAAATTGTTTCTGTAATATAGCTTGTGCATTATATTAAAAATGATGCAGACTTATAATTCTGATCTTTTAAAAATAATGATTAAATTATGAGACAATCCCATGCCAGTCTACTGTCATATGGCCCCGAGTTTCTGATTTGCATACGACCTACTTATGCATGAATCAGAAAGAATTATGGGTGCTGTTTTATCAACTCTGCATTTACCCACACAAACGTTTACAAAATTTTGTATTGGGGTAAATTGGTAAAAGTTTTGTTAGCAAACCAAAAATTTGCATATTCACAATTCAGTTATGTATGGTAGAAGTAAAATTCTGTTTTGATGATTAAGTGAAATTTAAGAAAACCCCAGTTTCAATGGAGAGCAAACGGACTATACATGTACGTGTACATTGTAACATTACTTACCTTTGTATGAAAACATATTCATATACATATATGTTTATTCAAATACAGATTCAAATTTCATACAACTTAAAATATCATTGATATATATTGTTACACATATATATAAAATCAACAGTCAAAGTGTCCAATCGAAAAGTCTTTAACGTAAAAAAAGTACAAATGGATATTCCAAACCGGAAGTCCATTTTAGTACGACAAATTGGAAAGATTAACGAACTCTCAACACGACCAACAATTGCGAATGGGATTATGTGACCGACAGGAGTCAGCATCCCCTGGTAAGATTTGCCGCAAATGTTACGTGAAAACTTTTCACCTGTGCTATGGACTCATGCTAACTGTTTCATTCCTGTGGAGAGCAAACATTGTATAAATCCCGCTGTATAAGAATACAAAACATGTCAAACAGGATAGGGGCGAAGTTGGTAGCCACTGGAATGTCTTTACCGTACAAATATATTTGTACTTTTTATTGGTTATATTCAATAACAAAATGGATATTCATTCTGTTTGCACTTTTTTATTTGTCTTATCTTATTGACTAACAGGCAAGTACAAATTCATTCCAAGACACATTTTACCCATAATGCATTTTTCTTAGTAACATTGTAAACGTTAACAATTATCAATAAAAAACACTGGTAAATATCACCTCGTAAAAATATTCTGGATATAATAGAATTTAGATACAATATGATGATAAGCAATCGCAGCCTTGTCAATAAGAGTTGAGAAAAATAAATTAATGATTTGGTGACTAGCAGTTATTTCAACAGCAACATTGCTACTTGAAATACCAACGATGAGAATGACAAAATTAATTTTACATAGTTTTCGTTTATATTAAGCTTCTAAGAACTGATTATTAAAAGTATCATATGAATTTCACTTAAAACTATATAACATCTGAACAAACAAGTATACGTGAAAAATATGGATCGTAATAATGTTAAACTCCTGTATTTATAATGTTCTCACCTATGTGACGTACCCATATACTTAACATTCTTAGCTCTATAACATTCTCATCATAATAACGTTCTAATATATATAACGGTCTCACCTATATAATGTATTAATCTATATAACGTTTACACACACACACACACACACACACACACATACACATATATATATATATATATATATATATATATATATATATATATATATATATATATATATATATATATATATATATATATATATATGGGGGTGGGGGTGTGTGTATGTGTGTGTGGGTGTGTTCTGATTTATATACCTTTCTCATCTATTTAACATTCTCACCTATATAATATAATCATCTATTGAACGTTCTCATTTATATGAAGTTCTCATTTATATAATTTTTTCGTCAATATAACATTCTTCTGTCTATCACTTTCTTGGCTGCACAACATTCTAATCAATTATTATCTATACATTATCCATATCACGTTCTACATAACTTTTTTATCTATATAACATTATCATCTCCATATAACATTATTATCTATATAATGCTCTATACTGTTAAAGGGGCATTAGCTGTTTTCCTTTTTCAAAACATTATATTTCCGTTTTTACTACATAGACTGATATACAATAACAAAAAAGAGATATAAAGAGGCACAAAATTCTTGAATTCCGATATATTCTGCGAACATTGCTTGAGAACCAAAATATGGAAATTGTTCACTTGCAATTGACTACTTCAATATAAAACATCCCAGATACCAAACCATAAATTGTAAGGATGTCCGATACAAATCCAACACAGACCTCTGGAAACTAAGTTGTGGGATCAGGTGCCATGGAGGAGTAAGCATCCCCTGTCGACTGGTCACACCCACCGTGAGTCCACAGTCAACCTTACTTTTTGTACATGTATACCACACTGTGTATAGCTATCATATGTTATTGTACATCCAGTACAAGTAGTCAAAGTAGAAAAAAATGAAAATAATTTGTTTTGGTTAACACAGCCAATGCCCTTTAACGGTACATTCTATATGTCCTTTCCAAAATGATGTTTTCATCTACATAATGCACATGTCCTGATATAAAATGTTCTTATCTAAAGGTATTGTACGCTGAATCAGGTACATATACATATATATCAAGTTCTTATCAAATTGAAGACTCGACTTAATCATACTTAATTGCATACCTAATAATTGTATATTCCTGTTTGTTGCATTATAATTAAAAACACAAAACCATTTCCTATCTCTTATATGTTAAATATACCTTTTAATTGCAAAGGTTAAACCAAGAATTTGTGTTGATTACATAAAATATTCCACAAAACGGGGAAAATGTACTGATTATGGTAAAAATAATTATGTGGAAATGCTACTTTAATAGAAATGAGAAAATATCAAACAAATGTTTTACATATCAAACTACGGTAGATGTTTTATGAACATTTTGATTTTATGACATTATTTTACCGTAAAACTTATTGAGAATCCATTACTAGTGTACCATGAGTGGTTATAATAGTATTATATATACAAATGATACGATTAGATGAACATTAATCATCATTGATCACCAAAATACACTAATTCCTGTTAATTGCACATTCCTGTTAATTGCATGATTTTCTCTGACATTTTGCCTATGCAATTAAGAGGAATTCACTGTACCGGTATATATACAGTTTACGGTAAACAACAGTAGATACCCAATGTATCAATGTGCACGTGCCTTAAATCGTTGTACAATGTTCAAAGTAGTATCAGAGTTATTACGTCAAAATCTCAACATAGCGGTTTTCTCCAGGCAATGTGATTCACCTACGTTAGGTACCCTTCACTGACCCAGCGGTCTCATAATTTGGGTATAACTGTAAGTTAATTGTTGCAAATAATGAGGTGTATTCTCCAGACAATTACAGTGACATTGTACATATCTTCTTGGAAATGACGTCACACAAATGAACAAAATTTTATTTTAAAATGAAAATGCTAAAATACAAGCATTTAAGTAGAAACCTAGAGGATTTTCATAACCCATTATGGAATGTTTATACACATATGCTCGCAAAATGACATTACATTGTAATATTTATATACTGGGGCGATATACATATACTGAGGGCGATATACGACAGTGTGCTCCATAGCTAAGGTCTGCCTGTTATTCTATCACAATTAAACATTCATGAACGTAAGGAATATATGCTAATGCATAAAATGTAAGTTCAACATTTTGAATGATGACATACTTTCAGTTTGAATGCAAAATTATGACTATGAAATTTACAATGAAATAACACATACGTATAAATAAAGGTCTTGCTATAACAAGTCCTCGTGTGACTCTGTGTGTCCTTGCACTTGTGGGTATACAAGTAAGTTTTGGGTTGCATATTCTAACTGCAATTGAGCAATCAGGTGATAATCATAGACAACAAATACTCAACATTTTAGAATCAAATAATATCATCATCCATATCGTCACTAATCAACAATTTCTCGTCCGATTCTTGTACATGTAGGTTATGTAATAACTGAAATCCATTCTGGTATTTTTTCACACAGCACCTCTTTCGTTTACAGCACCAGCAACAAATTGATACTGATGCAATTAAACAAAGTACAAGCAAAACTCCTATCACCGCTGCGACGGTGATATAATGAAACGGAAGCGGACACGTACACGTGAAATGTCTTTTGAAATACGAAGCGTCACAGTTGATGTCCTTGATGTTTGGTCCATGGTTATTCTGTATCAGCCAAAAACTATCCAAGACTTTCTTTGGACTAACATGCACTTGCTCAAAGAAAATGTGAGTTGCGTTATGTACAAAGAGTCTTCCGTAAGAATGGCTGCTACGTTCATCGGCTTGGAATGCAGACCATGGACCTGAAAGTAAAAGGTTTGGATAATCATATATAACTTCAGTATACTCAGCTGGTACCAAAATACCAGTTTCTGCGATTGTCAATACACTCAGAGACTCAAACGGTCCACCAGCAATGGACACGAACCAGTAGTTGTAAATATCATATACATAATACATGATATATAGAACCTATAGTTTTGTAAAAACGGCCGAAATATATGCTCAAGACGATCCTTTCTGTCAAGACTTCATCAGTTAAGCTAGTAACATACAATAATGGTATATCAAGTGAAATCAGGCAAGATAGAGTGACATCGTGTACTAATCAGTGACATTGCATGGTGACCTGTGACATTGTGTTGTAATATATAAAACATCTCAGATACCAAAGTATAAATCTTTACGATGCCCGGGATATAGATACAAATCTGGTAAAAATGGATAAATAAGGAACATTGGAAACCAAGAGGTGGGATCAGGTGGCATGGAGGAGTAGGCATCCCCTGTCGACCGATCATCCCGCCGTGAGTCCACAGTCGAATCCAAATGAAATACACGAGGAACGAATCCTCGTCACAATTAGTACAGACGTCTCAACAACCGCCAACGAAAAGCCAACTCAACAGAGTAATCGCAAACAGGTTCTTTTATACCGACCGTAAATTTGCACAACGTTGACATCAAACGCGGTTTTCCATATCCCTGTGTTAATGATTTGTCACCGAGTAGCTTACATTTGTATATGAAATGTTCATATATTGTACACGCCCTGGCATATCGGATCATTTGTGAAATATAAACTCCATATGCGGGTTACTGAGAGATATTACTACTCAAATTTGGAAAATTTACGATGGGAAAGCCGAAATCGCCGCGTTTGTCGTATAGCTTAGTTGCCAATTTCCCGTCTGCATCTATATTAAGTAAAATGTCTAAGTACGAAGCGTGTGTGCTTGATTCTGTTGTAATTTCTAGTTCGCCGGGACATATCGCATTGACATATGTATGGAAATTGTCATTATTAATTGACAAAACGTCGTCAATATAGATTCAACAGTTTCTGAATGAACTCTGCTTCTAACAAATAAAGGATCACAATTGATACCCATAGGAATGCCGAGTTTAATGAAAGATTACGTAACCAACGATATTTGATAGTAAACTGTAAAATTACGTATTAACCATTGACATTACATAGACACTATAAAATTGCATAGTTAACAGTGTCATTTCATAGTAAACTGTAAATTGCGTAATAACCAATGATATTTCATAGTGACCTGTAACACTGCGAAGTAAGCAGTGACATTGCATAATGACCTGTAACATTGCGGAGTAACCAGTGGCAATGAATAGTGACTTGTAACACTGCGTAGTAACCAGTGACATTGCACATTCACCTACGTAGTAACCAGTGACATTACATAGTAACCTGTAACACTGCATAGTAACCAGTGACATAACATAGTAACCTGCAACACTGCATAGTAACCAGTGACATAACATAGTAACCTGTAACACTGGATAGTAACCAGTGACATAACATAGTAACCTGTTACACTGCATAGTAACCAGTGACATAACATAGTAACCTGTAACACTGTATAGTAACCAGTGACATTACATAGTAACCTGTTACATTGCACATTGACCTACGTAGTAACCAGTGACATTACATAGTAACCTGTTACATTGCACATTGACCTACGTAGTAACCAGTGACTTTACATAGTAACCTGTTACACTGCACATTGACCTACGTAGTAACCAGTGACTTTACATAATAACCATTGACATTGCACATTGACCTACGTAGTAACCAGTGACATTACATAGTAACCTGTAACACTGCATAGTAACCAGTGACATAACATAGTAACCTGTAACACTGCATAGTAACCAGTGACATAACATAGTAACCTGTAACACTACATAGTAACCATTGACTTTACATAGTAACCTGTTACACTGCAAAGTAACCAGTGACATTGCACATTGACCTACGTAGTAACCAGTGACATAACATAGTAACCTGTAACACTGCATAGTAACCTGTAACACTGCATAGTAACCTGTAACACTGCATAGTAACCTGTGACATTGCACATTGACCTACGTAGAAACCAATGACATAACATAGTAACCTGTAACACTGCATAGTAACCTGTAACACTGCATAGTAACCTGTGACATAACATAGTAACCTGTAACACTGCATATTAACCAGTGACATAACATAGTAACCTGTAACACTGCATAGTAACCAGTGACATAACAAAGTAACCTGTAACACTGCAGAGTAACCTGTAACACTGCATAGTAACCAGTGACATAACATAGTAACCTGTAACACTGCATAGTAACCTGTAACACTGCATAGTAACCTGTAACACTGCATAGTAACCTGTGACATTGCACATTGACCTACGTAGTAACCAATGACATAACATAGTAACCTGTAACACTGCATAGTAACCTGTAACACTGCAGAGTAACCTGTGACATTGCACATTGACCTATGTAGTAACCAGTGACATAACATGGTAACCTGTAACACTGCATTGTAACCAGTGACATAACATGGTAACCTGTAACACTGCATAGTAACCAGTGACATAACATAGTAACCTGTAACACTGCATAGTAACCAGTGACATAACATAGTAACCTGTAACACTGCATAGTAACCTGTAACACTGCATAGTAACCTGTGACATAACATAGTAACCTGTAACACTGCATAGTAACCAGTGACATAACATAGTAACCTGTAACACTGCATAGTAACCAGTGACATAACATAGTAACCTGTAACACTGCAGAGTAACCTGTAACACTGCATAGTAACCTGTAACACTGCATAGTAAGCAGTGACATACCATAGTAACCTGTAACACTGCATAGTGACCTGTAACACTGCATAGTAACCTGTAACACTGCATAGTAACCAGTGACATAACATAGTAACCTGTAACACTGCATAGTAACCTGTGACATTACATAGTGACCTGTTACATTGCATAGTAACCAGTGAAATTACATAGTGACCTGCAACACTGCATAGTAACCTGTAACACTGCATTGTAACCAGTGACATAACATAGTTACCTGTAACACTGCATAGTAACCAGTGACATTACATAGTGACCTGTTACATTGCATAGTAACCAGTGAAATTACATAGTGACCTGCAACACTGCATAGTAACCTGTAACACTGCATTGCAACCAGTGACATTACATAGTAACCTGAAACACTGCATAGTAACCAGTGACATAACATAGAAACCTGTAACACTGCATAGTAACCAGTGACTTTAGATAGTAACCTGTTACATTTCAAAGTAACCAGTGACATTGCACATTGACCTACGTAGTAACCAATGACATAACATAGTAACCTGTAACACTGCATAGTAACCAGTGACATAACATAGTAACCTGTAACACTGCATAGTAACCAGTGACATAACATAGTAACCTGTAACACTGCATAGTAACCTGTAACACTGCATAGTAACCAGTGACATAACATAGTAACCTGTAACACTGCATAGTAACCAGTGACATAACATAGTAACCTGTAACACTGCATAGTAACCAGCGACATAATATAGTAACCTGTAACACTGCATAGTAACCAGTGACATTACATAGTAACCTGTAACACTGCATAGTAACCAGTGACTTTACATACTAACCTGTTATATTTCAAAGTAACCAGTGACATTGCACATTGACCTACGTAGTAGCCAGTGACATAACATAGTAACCTGTAACACTGCATAGTAACCAGTGACATAACATGGTAACCTGTAACACTGCATAGTAACCTGTAACACTGCATAGTAACCAGTGACATAACATAGTAACCTGTAACACTGCATAGTAACCAGTGACATTACATAGTAACCTGTAACACTGCATAGTAACCTGTAACACTGCATAGTAACCTGTAACACTGCATAGTAACCAGTGACATAACATAGTAACCTGTAACACTGCATAGTAACCAGTGACATAACATAGTAACCTGTAACACTGCATAGTAACCAGTGACATTACGTAGTAACCAGTGACATAACATAGTAACCTGTAACACTGCATAGTAACCATTGACATAACATAGTAACCTGTTACACTGCATAGTAACCAGTGACATAACATAGAAACCTGTAACACTGCATAGTAACCTGTAACACTGCATAGTAACCAGTGACATAACATATTAACCTGTAACACTGCATTGTAACCAGTGACATAACATAGTTACCTGTAACACTGCATAGTAACCAGTGACATAACATAGTAACCTGTAACACTGCATAGTAACCAGTGACATAACATAGTAACCTGTACCACTGCATAGTAACCAGTGACATAACATAGTAACCTGTAACACTGCATAGTAACCAGTGACATAACATAGTAACCTGTAACACTGCATAGTAACCAGTGAAATTACGTAGTAACCAGTAACATAACATAGTAACCTGTAACACTGCATAGTAACCATTGACATAACATAGTAACCTGTTACACTGCATAGTAACCAGTGACATAACATAGAAACCTGTAACACTGCATAGTAACCTGTAACACTGCATAGTAACCAGTGACATAACATATTAACCTGTAACACTGCATTGTAACCAGTGACATAACATAGTTACCTGTAACACTGCATAGTAACCAGTGACATAACATAGTAACCTGTAACACTGCATAGTAACCAGTGACATAACATAGTAACCTGTAACACTGCATAGTAACCAGCGACATAACATAGTAACCTGTAACACTGCATAGTAACCAGTGACATTACATAGTAACCTGTAACACTGCATAGTAACCAGTGACTTTACATACTAACCTGTTACATTTCAAAGTAACCAGTGACATTGCACATTAACCTACGTAGTAGCCAGTGACATAACATAGTAACCTGTAACACTGCATAGTAACCAGTGACATAACATGGTAACCTGTAACACTGCATAGTAACCTGTAACACTGCATAGTAACCAGTGACATAACATAGTAACCTGTAACACTGCATAGTAACCAGTGACATTACATAGTAACCTGTAACACTGCATAGTAACCTGTAACACTGCATAGTAACCAGTGACATAACATAGTAACCTGTAACACTGCATAGTAACCAGTGACATAACATAGTAACCTGTAACACTGCATAGTAATCAGTGACATTACATAGTAACCAGTGACATAACATAGTAACCTGTAACACTGTATAGTAACCATTGACATAACATAGTAACCTGTTACACTGCATAGTAACCAGTGACATAACATAGAAACCTGTAACACTGCATAGTAACCTGTAACACTGCATAGTAACCAGTGACATAACATAGTAACCTGTAACACTGCATTGTAACCAGTGACATAACATATTAACCTGTAACACTGCATAGTAACCAGTGACATAACATAGTAACCTGTAACACTGCATAGTAACCAGTGACATTACATAGTAACCTGTAACACTGCATAGTAACCTGTAACACTGCATAGTAACCAGTGACATAACATAGTAACCTGTAACACTGCATAGTAACCAGTGACATAACATAGTAACCTGTAACACTGCATAGTAACCAGTGACATTACATAGTAACCAGTGACATAACATAGTAACCTGTAACACTGCATAGTAACCAGCGACATAACATAGTAACCTGTAACACTGCATAGTAACCAGTGACATTACATAGTAACCTGTAACACTGCATAGTAACCAGTGACTTTACATACTAACCTGTTACATTTCAAAGTAACCAGTGACATTGCACATTGACCTACGTAGTAGCCAGTGACATAACATAGTAACCTGTAACACTGCATAGTAACCAGTGACATAACATAGTTACCTGTAACACTGCATAGTAACCAGTGACATTACATAGTGACCTGTAACACTGCATAGTAACCTGTAACACTGCATAGTAACCAGTGACATTACATAGTAACCTGTTACATTGCATAGTGACCAGTGAAATTACATAGTTACCTGTAACACTGCATAGTAACCAGTGACATTACATAGTTACCTGTAACATTGCGTAGTAACCAGTGAAATTACATAGTTACCTGTAACACTGCATAGTAATCAGTGACATAACATAGTAACCTGTAACACTGCATAGTAACCTGTAACACTGCATAGTAACCATTGACATTACATAGTAACCTGTTACATTGCATAGTAACCAGTGAAATTACATAGTTACCTGTAACACTGCATAGTAACCAGTGACATAACATAGTAACCTGTAACACTGCATAGTAACCAGTGAAATTACATAGTTACCTGTAACACTGCATAGTAACCAGTGACATAACATAGTAACCTGTAACACTGCATAGTAACCGGTAACACTGCATAGTAACCTGTAACACTGCATAGTAACCAGTGACATAACATAGTAACCTGTAACACTGCATAGTAACCAGTGTTTCATATTCATGTACATACTATGCTAAATCTGGAAAAGGAGATTTGAGTTCAAAGATAAAAGGTTTTTGTAAAACAATTCGGCAGTGGGTCTACCTGTAAACCATGCAAATGTAAAATATAATATAAATGTAGTACATACTTTGCAATGAATTGTGAAAGGCGAGAATTAAATATTATTTACAATATCAAAGTTATAGGTTTACAATAAAGGCTAAGTCACACAGTATATAAACAGAGTTAATATAAAACATGGATTTCTGGATAATTTAGAGATAGGATCAGGTGTCTTGGAATAAAGGATTACTCACCTGGTTTACCCATTCTGTCGACACCTTCATTACATCCAGCCGCACCAGAGATGATATGAACAGGTGCTTTAGGATCGGTGTAGTTTTTAGCTTTCACAATTCTATCATAAACTGGCCATAACCGTTCGTATGAATGTTCATGAGCTTGTATAACAAGATCCACTCCTTGTGCATAAAATAAGTCTTCTAATCTAAAATGGAGGACATATTCATTAGCCACACTATCAAAACTTTACCCACAAATGTCAATTTTAGTGACATCGTCAAGTTAATAAACGATTACATCATTCTGACTTAGTAGTCATGATGATTACATGAAACTGAAATTAGTCTAGCCGTACTGTCATGTTGCCGACTAGGATCGTATGTTATACGATCATGTCATGGCATTGCAGTCTTGACTCTATTCACAATATGACATCACAATGCTTACAACAGTGTTTCTCACAACTGTCAATAATGACCTAAAAGCGTGATTAATGTAAATAAAAACATGGCAAACGATGTTTTTATTAAGATTCTACAGTTTATTTAGTAACATTTTACTCCTTCAATAGATTGATAAAGCATTCACCTTACGACTTGTATCATATCAAATTGTTATATATTGAAGACAGATCTATTATTGTATAACAAATTTAATCAAAGCTAATTACCAATTCAAAATGGAAAAAAAGAGTTATCTCTCTTGTGTGGACCGTCCACACAGAGATGCCTAAACGTGTAGGATTACCATCAAATATCCTTTAGACACAATCTACCGCTTGTTTATGGTGGCATCACGTATATAGAACGAGAACACAGTAAGAATGTAGAATTATATGTGCTGTAACACTACACAACAAGATTGATAATGTATGATGATTCGTCGTTTGTCATCTCTTGTGGGTCTTTTGGATGAGACTTAAAACCGAGGTCCCGTGTCACGGCAGGCGTGGCACGTAAAAGAATCCTCACTGCATTGGGGTCAGTCCACAACACAGGTCAAAAACTGTTGTACCTTACCGAAAGCCGGTGAGAACTCCTTAAAAGTGAAAAATGCTTGACCAGATGTAAAACAACAAACAAACAAAAGTTATCTTTAATACTTCTCACGGTTCTGATTTGTGGATTGCAAATTAAGGGATACAGTGTAAAGAATGAGTGTCCAGAACATAGTAATAACTTTCGGAATTTGTTGTCGTCTAAGTTTAACAAATTCTTAATCATACCTCAAAACAACTGAGAAAAAGTGTAACATTCTGAGTCTCTATTTTGAAACGTACCCGTATTTCACCCAGTGACCAAATAGGCGGTCTGTACAATCATCAGAGTCTTCGTTAGAGCAATACATCGGGCGATGTCCCATTGCGATAATCCATGGCTGAATATGACGATTTTTATTGGCCTTTATAAGATCTTGTGATAACCAATAATATTGCTGACAAACTCCATTTTGGTTGTCCATAAAATACACTTCTGTTGAATAGCTAAAATGCAAATATCGTTTGATATACTCCATGATAATTTTAAGGCAATAGGAGTAGTAAAACATGTTGCAAGTGACTTGGTTCTAATGAAATATTTGCCACTGTCCTCTATTCATATATATACTTTTACATCATTTTTATAATTATCACCTACGGTTTCTTACTGTGTACTTTTATTTTAATTACACATGTAACATTCGATATTTCATAATCCTCCGATTGCAAAGTAGGTAAAATATGTAATATCAATAATCACTTGATTTTACAATGGAATTTATGCCAAACTAAACAAGTTGTCAGTTATATGGTGACGGTCAGTTTTAATGGTGGAGGAGAGAATCCGACTTGCTGGACCGGAAGTGATCACCGGCGTTCCAGAAGTAAACTGGAAAACATTCTTACTATATACGTTGCTGGACGCTGGTGGTCTCCTCCCTGGTACATTGTACCCGTGTTCTATTTTTCGTCATTAAAACTGGCAGCCACCACTGAAAAATTGTTGTGTGACGTAAAATACTAATAAAAGATAAATAGCAGAAAATTTAATATTCCGTCTAACGGCATCATAAAACTACACGATACCTTATGAAATGAACTGGTCCTATGTTATAGCTGTACCATAATTTTTCTTTTTCCATTGGCCATCCAGAACGAGGCATTGAAAATCTTGTTCGATAGTGATGTAAATCATTTGCAAGTTCTGAAAAATACTGATACACGTGATTCATCTTTCCCATCAATTGTTTTGATTCCTAATGCATTTATTGTAAATTTAAGTATGTTAACTACAACCAAAACAGTACACTGCAATTTGTTTACTTGATATCATAGCTTAAGCTGTCTTAACAACGAAATCAAAATCTATTAAAAGAACAGTCTAATTCTGTTAGCGGTGTGAGGAAACAAACATTTTGTTGTATATGTGTAAGATGATCTAATTATAAAACAATCAAATTATCAATATTCAGGAAGAATCTTTTTTCACTGCACTTTGCTGTTGTACATATACAATCATAAGTTTGTAATTGTTTTGTGTGTATTTAGCAATAATAATCAGTTTCCTTATAGCTATAGTAATACCCATATAACCTGGCTGGTGGAGAATTGTTATAATGATATATCAGAAAATATAATCTATATATTATTGCTGTACTCAGAAATGAAAATATAAGATTTAAATAATGTTTTAGTTGTAATAATTTACAGAATGAAAGTAAGACAGAAATTATTCGACAAAGATTAATGATAAAATATTTTACCATGGTTTCCTGGTGACGTCATATAAGGTATTCTAGCTGCCACTCGTTCTATGTTCCTCAGAAAATCATCACCTGTCTAAGGTCAAAGGTCAAAGAACAATCAGTGTTAATATTTTCAGAAATGATTCAGCTGACGTACTGCACTGTACATATATTTATTGAATACAATTTTGCTATTGAACATTTAATAAATTGCAATTATATACAACTGTGTACATGTTCTTACTACAAACGATAACTTACAAGGAATGTTAATTACAGTAGTCTTTTACAAGACAGTCTAACCTGCCTTAGGGAGGACTCACTATCTCTCTTATGCTATCTACTTCAAGTAAAACTCTATACCCTCTGTCCCATAGTTTCAAAGTCCCTTAACAAATGTTGCCATATGCTGGTCTTACTGTAACTCATCTGATATAAAGCAACATACAAAATCTGATTGAAATATGAGATGTTTGTCGAATTTCAAAACGAAAATATTGCCAACAGACAGAGGAACCAAAAATAATCGATAGGTTTCCATAGGTAGTATTTTGACAGAGTTACTTCCCTTTAGCGGTCATAATGTAAGGCAACATAACTATAATATATTTCCCTTTATTTAATCGACCTGGCTCAGACGGTAGCGGGCTCAACTCTTGATCGTGAGGTCGTGAGTTCGAGTCCAGCCGACGGCAAGTTGTTTTCCTGTCGTTCGGATGAGATAGTAAAAACCCGAGGTCCCGTGTCACGGTAGGTGTCGGCACGTTAAAGAACCCTCACTCCTCAGTGGCCGTAAGGCCAAATTTTAAAGCCCGGCATTTGGTGACGTCTCCGTATGAGTGAAAGGTTCTTCAGTGGGACGTTATACAACAATAAACAAACAAGGAAAACAACTCAGCAATATACACGGTAAAGGGGAACAACTCAGATAAAATACAATACTGCTCATAGAAAACTTTCAATACATCATCGGTCTTCAATCTCAGGGCCATACAATACCATTTTGTTAATCGAGAAATCAAACCAATAACTCAATTTGTCTAATAAACAGACCTTTCCGCCATTTGAATGCATGTCATAAGCAAAATCTCCTATATGCCAAACCGCGTCATATTGTCCGGACCTCACTTCATTTTCAAGAACCGGAAATGTCGTCACACCCGCCACGGCACCAAGATCTCCATATAATAATACCTTTGTTATATTCTGGGAATAAATGACACAGGTACAGTGATTTACAAATATAAAATCTTGTTTATCTACATATTCATCACTCGAACATGTCTATCACTAATATTTTCTATTATTTTATAGATAAATGAGAAAAATCAATAACACATCGTATAAGTCCAAGCTCTGAAAATATATTCTGTCATATCATTTGCTGATATGAATTTCCACTGACCAAATTGAATAGTTGATTAACATGATATTTAAACGTCAATTCGAAATCTAGTTCCACGAACATCTTTCATTTCATGAATTTAAATTTGAAGGTTGAACAAATATACATAACATTAAACATATACAAGTACATTAACTGTTTGATTAATTATGAAATTATAAATATACAAAGTTTAATATCACTTAAATGTGTAAATCATTTTTGTTTCTTTTTTCTTAAACGAATAATGTCCAATAAACAATGTCATAATAGTGTACAGTAAAATGAATATCAATTTTGTATTTTTTATAATATACAGATATTTTTGTTTATTTATAAACTAATCTTTTTAAACATACAATTCATTGTATCATATTGTGTAGATATCGAACAGTAAATTAATTATATAAACTATCATCAGAACAAAAACAGGAGAAAATACAAATGCTTGTCAGTGTTAGTTTTATAAAGCACTCATTTTTAAAACAAAACAATATACTTCTAATTGTATTGAGAGAGAGAGAGAGAGAGAGAGAGAGAGAGAGAGAGAGAGAGAGAGATATTTATATGCCTCAACTGTTTATATATCTATGTCAATCTTGTATCTCCCTACCTACCTATATATATCTACCTATCTATATATACATGTACATGTTTCTATACATTTACTATTTTACCTGTTGTAACTTGGGTGTATGGAAGCTGTATATGACACTACCTTTCTCTTGAGTCCCCGACGTCATACAATATACTTGATAATGGTATATTGTCCCAGGTTCTAATTCCTATGTAAAAACAAATAGTTTCGACTGTAATAAATAAAAATCTTATTCATTGTAAACAATTATACAACATATATCTTTGTAATCATTTTTACAAGTTGTTGGTACAGCTTATGCTTTTGTAAATCTAATGGATATAAAATCATAGATACTAAGGTATTAATCCCCAGGATGTCTCAGGATACAATAATAGACAAATCTTGTGAATATTGGACAAACGGTCCCATGGAATTTAAAGGTAGGATCAGGTGCCATGGAGGAGTAAGTACCCCCTGTTGACCGGACCACAGCCAAACTCAAATGAAATAAGTGAGGAATAAATCCTTGTCACAAATTGCTACAGACGACTCGAAACCCGCTATCGAACAGATAACTCAACACTTCATATAGTGAGCCAGAGTAATCGCAAACAAGGTCATTATACCGACCGTAAAAAATGCGGAACCTTGACATAAAAATTTTAATTTATAATTACAAGAATTTCAAACCTTCATTTCCGCTCTGTGGATGAATTTCAAAGCCTGTTGATTATCACTTTGTAAAACTGAAGTGGTACTTTTGGCTGTTACATTCATCGCTTCCGCTAGCATTCCAAACCGAACGAATCCCTGTGTTTCCAGATGAGTTGCCCACATAACAACCATTGTATCCTCGGTATCTCCAAAACTAAGGTGAATCTGCTCTGGGATCATCTGTCCACTTGCAACTATTAGTCATGGAAGAAAAGGTGTATTTGTTTGAAAAAAAAATTTCGCAAATGAAATTTTAAATTACATGCACGTGTATTTATTTTTCATCGTGAAATATACGTATACAATGAAAGATAATATACCAAAGTGTGAACGGTCATAAGGTCCAGGAGATAAATACTGATTTAGTATTATGGAGAACGTTGGACTAACACGTAAGGAGGTGAGATCACGTGTTACTGAGGGGTAATAATCTCTGTCTTCTAGTCACACCCGCCGATAGTCTAACCCTGCATCAAATGTCCCATCAAACACTTGTGATTATGACATCACAATCGAATGACGTCAAAAGAGCACATGGACAGCCGTGTGTCAGACACTTGGCGATAGGTCAATCGGTATAACAAGCGGTTCATCAAGTACTATCGAACATGTAACAAATATAAATACCACAGATACCAAAGTATTATTAAGAATGTGACATTATACAGGTGATCATTGGACACACACGGACCTCTGACGATCTAGAGGTGCAGTCAGGTGCAATGGAGGATTAAGCATTCAATTAATACTTTAAACAATATTTCGCTTTGTAAACCATCGTGATTGCAAACAAGATAATTACACTGAGAAATGTAAACATTCTTGTGACAATGACTAAAGTAGTTTACCTGAAAATTTTCATTTACTGCACATTTCGTTTAGAAATTGCATTCCAATTTAAAAACAAAGCACGGCTGTGGAAAGATCTATGGAGTTTTAAAAGACTTACTATCCCAACCATTAGACCCAAAATTTATTATTTGTTTTCAGTTGCTTAAGTTTTATTTTGAAAACCCTCTCGCATATCACGAGACGTGACTTTACAGCCTACTATGCATACTTTATTATG
Source organism: Atrina japonica (assembly GCA_030159075.1). Classification (NCBI taxonomy): domain Eukaryota; kingdom Metazoa; phylum Mollusca; class Bivalvia; order Pterioida; family Pinnidae; genus Atrina; species Atrina japonica. Next base: position 706,912 of record BROG01000194.1, on the reverse strand, counting down.
GACAGGAACTTATATAAACTTATATACAGTTCAAACGTTTTCTTTTTTCTATGATTTCACCGACCAATTTTACATCAAACGTCCAGAATTTGATATAAATGTAGGATCTGCAACATAATGTGATAGATGAAACATTCAAATTGTTTCCATAAAATGAAGAAAAAAATCTTTCGAGAGCAAGCATATGCTGGAGTGATTAAATATCTGTTTGATTATGTATTACACGATGAGTTTTATATTGTGGGGAAGCGTAATTTATACAGGTATTTCAATACATTTTAGAATCCTCTCACAGATTAGTATGTGTATAATCATTTTCGAGTAAACTTGCATAATTTTTGTAATTACTTGGTGAGATGAACACAATTAAGCCACCTTAAAACAAATTAGATAATCAAAAATTCTATGAATCTACTTCTTCTGTACAGTTTATATAATTAAATTCAGAAAGTGTCTTGCACATTAATAGTATAAAAATATCAGATACCAAAGTATATATCTTTAGAATGTCCAGGATATAGGTAAAAATCTGGTAGAAATGGACAAACAAGTACCTCTGGAAATCACGAGGTGAGATCAGGTGCCATGGAGAAGAAAGGATCATCTGTTGAACGGTCTCACCCGCCGTGAGTCCACAGTCATATCCAAATGAAATATGTGAGGAGCAAATCGTGGTACAGACGTCTCAACAACCGCCATCGAACAGGCAACTCAACATTTCACTTAGTGAACAAGACTAATATACCGACCGTAAAATTGGCGGAACGTTGACATCAAACGCGGTTTTCGATATCCCTGTGTCAATTATTTGTCAATGAGTAGTTTATCTCTGAATATGAAATGTTCATATGTTGAACACTGCCTGGCATATCGGATCATCTGTGAAATATAAACACCATATGCGGGTGACTGTGGGATATTACTACTTAAATGTGGAAAATTTACGATGGGAGAGCCGAAATCGTCGCGTTTGTCGTATAGCTTAGTTTTTGATGTCCCGTCTGTGCTAAGTAAAATGTCTAAGTATGAAGCGTGTGTACTTGATTCTGTTGTATCTTTAACTTCTAGTTCGCACGGATATAACGCATTGACATTTCTATGAAAATTGTCATTATTAATTGACAAAACGTCGTTGATATATCCAAATGTCAAATTAAAGGACACCTCTAGCTTTTTCTTCTTTCAAATTAAGCAGTTTCCGAATGAAGTCTGCTTCGTAGGAATAAAGGAACAGGTCAGCCAATAAAGGAGCACAATTTTACATTATTATCATTTCAGGAGAAACACAAGTATGTCAATATAACATGAAATGTGTAATTTTTTTATGTTTCTTCTTAACGGAATTCCACAGAGTTCTGACTCTTTTTTCTTTCATTTTGATCCTATTCAGAATTAGATGTCATTCAGTGTTATATTCGAAAACATAAAGGAACTATGAAAACACGTTATCCCTCTGTATTTAGTGATCCAGAAGTGGTAACCGAGCTGGATAGATTACATTACCAATATGTACTGGTCCCAGCAGACAAAGCCTCATAATATATTTTTTATTTCTAAGGCACATTACAATAATTGTTTATTAGAAAAACTAGATTTTAATACGAATTCTGGTAATCCTATATACACAAGTAGTCAACTTTCAAATGACAAGATCCTTCAAAATCACGTGTCCGTATTACATTCTTTTATCTAACATACAACCGATACTGATTTTGAGCTACAATATCTATATTGGATACCTAAACTTCATAAAACCCCATATAAGCAGAGGCACATAGCAGGGTCCAGCAGTTCTACTAAACCTTTATCTTTGCTCCTTACCAAGATATTGACAGCCGTTAAGGAGAAACTTCAGCAATACTGTACAGTTGCTTATTCCAGAAGCGGTGTAAATCAGATGTGGATACTTGAAAATTCTAAACAACTTTTAGAAAATTTGAAGAAATAATTTTTCTCAAATTCACAGTATCATGAACATTTCAAATACAGATTTAAACTACTCACTTACAAATTATTGACACAGGGATATCGAAAACCGCGTTTGATGTCAACGTTCCGCATATATTACGATCGGTATGATAGTCTTTTTTGCGATTACTCTGTTTCACTAAATGAAATGCTGAGTTGCCTTTTCGTTGGCGGTTGTTAAGACGTATGTACCAATTGTGACGAGGACACGTTCCTCACGTATTTCATTTGGATTTGACAGTGGACTCATGGCGGGTGTGACCGGTCGACAGGTGATGCTTACTCCTCCATGGCACCTGATCCCACCTCTTGGTTTTCGAAGATCCGTATTTGTCCATTTTTACCAGATTTGTATCTATATCCTGAACATCCCATATATTTTGTTATCCGAGATTTTATTTATCTATTTTATTTATAATGTTCTCACCTACGTAACGTCCCCATTTCCATAACATTCTTAGCTCAATAACATTCTCATCAAAATAAGGTTCTAATATATATAACGTTCTCACCTATATAATGTATTAATCTATATAACGTTTACACACACACACACACACACACACACACACACATATATATATATATATATATATATATATATATATATATATATATATATATATATATATATATATATATATATATATATACTCACATTAACACAGGGTGTATGTAAAGTGTTTATTGTAAATCAACAGGAAACACCTGTTGGACAATAAGTAGACAACGGAACAGAGATTTAATACGGACTACATACAGTACTTATTTTTCCGGGATACAATTAAGCCATCTGTACTTGCGCATCATCGATCATTTCCGGCGATAATAGTCGTTTACAAATCTAATTAGCATTAGCATATTTAATGGAAACATCTGAATTATATATTTCCTACAAGTCGGAAATATTAGGGAAAAAGTTGAACATCATATCTTCCGTCATTATGAGGAACGGAAATGATTCATTGATGTGCCGTTCCTGAAGAATTTCTGAGTTAGGACCGAAGGATTTACATATTCAAAATATCAAATATCTCATTATGTGAATGAAAATCCACTCTTAGTTGAACAAATAAAACTTACAGTATGGATTGTGTCATTATATAGATGAATGGATATAAGTTATAAAAGAAAGTTGTCAAACAGTTATGTATACACAACGTAAACGCATTGTTGACATGTTTATGGTAAAGGTGCATTTTACATTTTAATACAGTCTAATGGCCAAATACCGATACCAATTTGCTCGAGTCAGGCGATAAACAGCTTAGGTCTAAATATCAGCGTGATGGCAGGGCTCAAGTAAAGCAGGTAACTTTCAGGTGCGATAACTCGTAACAACAAACAAGGGAACAAATTGTTGGGTATGATAAAATCAACATATACGATATTTAGCACAAAACTTTAGTTATTAAAAAGTCATTGTCATACGATGTTTTGTATTCCTGTAACTGGGCATGACACAACTGGTGTTTACTACAATATCTTCTGAGACTGCTGTTTTCTACAATATCTACTGAGACCTCTGTTTACAACAATATCTTCTGAGACTGATGTTTAAAAGTTATATTTGTCAATATATATCCTGGTTAGAACTCTCAGACTGGAATTTCCACATTTTGACTTTGCATCACAAATCAAATAACTGTATCTTTCATTACTTATTGGAACTATCAATTAAAATGCTCATTTTAGTATTGTATAATGATACTGCAAGTACAACTAAATCCGTCACGCTGTAGCTTCAAATGCCCTTTCAAATATTTCCCAAGAAAATGAAATTGTTATTATAAAAATACCCAACTTACTATAAATAGTCTGGATGTATAGCATTATTAGGTCCAAAATTGAAAACGAAACCAATTCATGTTTCTAAAATGACATTACAAAATCAGTTGGAATTTCTCAGCCATAAGAAATCACTGATGATAAATCACACATTCTAAGATACTTTCGACAGAGGAATACGGTTTTAAGCATCAGGTCGGTAATATGGACATTAAATACAAAACTAAGGTATGATCCAGATAGTATCTATTACTGCAAATACATATCAATAAAATACCTTTAAAATACAAAACTGTAGGTACGGGATTTGTAAAATACAAAACTGTAGGTACGGGATTTGTAAAATACAAAACTGTAGTTATGGGATTTGTAAAATACAAAACTGTAGTTATGGGATTTGTAAAATACAAAACTGTAGGTACGGGATATGTAAAATAAAAAACTTTAGTAACGGGATATGTAAAATACAAAACTGTAGTTATGGGATTTGTAAAATACAAAACTGTAGGTACGGGATTTGTAAAATACAAAACTGTAGTTATGGGATTTGTAAAATACAAAACTGTAGTTATGGGATTTGTAAAATACAAAACTGTAGGTACGGGATTTGTAAAATACAAAACTGTAGTTACGGAATTTGCCATCCGGTCGATGATATGCGTAAAGAATGCGGACACAAAATATCATTTCTTTAACTATCTTTTTAAATTATATAACACATATAACTGTGTATAACACGTATAACTTTGAATAATACATATAATTGTGTATAACACGTATAACTTTGAATAACACATATAACTGTATATAACACAACTATATAACACATATGGCTGTATAACACATATAACTGTATATAACACAACTATATAACACATATGGCTGTATAACACATATAACTGTATATAACACAACTATATAACACATATGGCTGTATAACACATATAACTGTATATAACACAACTATATAACACATATGGCTGTATAACACATATAACTGTATTACACATGTCAATGTATATAACACATATAATTGTGTATAACACATATAACGGTATAACACATATAACTGTATAACACAACTGTATATAACACATATAACTGTATAACACATGTCAATGTATATAACACATATAATTGTGTATAACACATATAACTGTATAACACATATAACTGTATAACACAACTGTATACAACACATATAACTGTATATAACAATACTGTATAACATATAATTGTATAACACACATATATGTATAACACATGTAAATGTTTATAACACATAATTGTGTATAACATATAACTGTATGACACATATAAATGTATATAAGACATACAGCTGTATAACACATATAACAGTGTATAAACATAACTGCTATAGATACGCCTACCTTTGTACATGTTATATAAGGCTACCTGTAACTTTTATCATTGTTCATCTTCTTCGCGTCTTTTTCTATGGTTTGTTTAGGTTGGCAGGTTTTTTGTACCTTTATCGCCATGAAAACAACGATCAAACGACAAAATGTGAAGAAATACCTTTCACAATGTCAAATAAAAGAAACAGGGATGTCGACAGTATCACAATTGAAGATAAAATGAAAAATAAGATATTGTGTTGTTTACAATCTATTTGGCATTTAACACAGCCGTGACGATCTCGTTCCTATGTGTGTGTGTGTGTGTGTGTGTGTGTGTGTGTGTGTGTGTGTCTTAACGCCTTAGTCAACAAATATTTCCGTATTATATAGACAAGGAATTTTAAACAGTCGGGATTAGAAAACACGGTTACAATGCGCCGGGCAGGGAAAGACCGCCGACATTCCAAAAATAGTAGTATAAAATGTATTTGCAAATTGGAGAAGGAGGTTAAAGTAAATATCAAATGAACTATTATACACTTGTAAAGGACCTCAGAAGTTCTTGTTTACGATACAAACACCAAAGCCCCCGTTTTCCCTGTTTACAACATATCTACCTGCACATTTTCACCTGCATGGTATTTAATTATGTCCAGTGGGTTTTGTCGTGTGTTTAGAGTGATTAATGAAATTGATCAAAATACCCTTGAGCTTATTTAGTTGACGGTCGCCGTGAACATAGAGGATGTTTTAATGTTATGTATACGAAAATTCCTGACAGCAGATCATGAGATCGATCATTTCATCATATGACGAGAGTAATCGACATAACAGTCAGTTAACATACTACCTGCTTGATACCTCAAACCAATGAATACCTGTGAGAAATTGACCACATTTGTAGTAATTAAAATGAACCAAATTAATCAGGGTGAATTGTTTATACTAGTACATATATTTACACATCTATACGTGTAGTACATCATTGACAGAGAAATAGATAACATGATTGAAATTAATTTGTTTCCTCGCCTTCCAACTTCAAGCCATCAAGAAAAAAAAACCTCAACCTGAATATTTACAGGTGAACAGGACATCAGTGCTTGAGACACAGAGCTTGTGGACAGGACCATCTAACAGTGCCTTGTCCATTACCGCTTGATTTTTTATTTATTCTTTTCATATAAACATGGTAATTTTGAGATATATCAAGAAATATGGCCGAACAAAAGACTTACGTCAAATGTAGTTACACCCTATATATAACTATATATATATAAAAAAGAGAAGTTGGCCATATTTCTTGGTATATCCCGAAATTAACATGTTTTGATGAAAAGATTTAATAAAATAAAATAAAAATGCACAATTAGATGGTCCTGTCCACAAGTACCTGTGGCTTGTGTGAGATAATATTTAAACTAGACCCGATGTGTAAATACACGTTAGGGGTAATGAAATGAGGTATACTGTATAGTTCAAAATGAAATGAATCTAGTCGGTAAATAGCTCTTTAGTCGGTAAATAGCTCTTTAGTCAGCTCTTTAGTCGGTAAATAGCTCTGTAGTTGGTGTACAGCTCTCTAGTCGGTAAATAGCTCTCTAGTCGGTAAATAGCTCTCTACTGTCTGCAAATAACTCTTTCGTCTGTAAATAGCTCTCTAGTCGGTAAAGAGCTCTCTAGTCTGTAAATAGCGCTTTAGTTGGTATATAGTTCTCTAGTCGGCAAAAGCTCTCTAGTCGGTAAATAGATCTTTAGTTGGTAAATAGCTCATTAGTTGGTAAATAGCTCACTAGTCTGTACATAGCTCTTTAGTCGGTTAATAGCTCTCTAGTCGGTAAATAACAGTCTACAGTTACTGTTATATGTTATATGTCCGACTTTAGATAACTGTTATTCGATTTATTCAATTCGATATCTTTAGTAATACTAGTATGAAAATTATCATGAAGATTAATTTTGAAAACTTGACTTGCATAGGCGTCGGAAGCAAATTGAAAATGGGGGGGGCTAAACCAACTTAAAACACACACACGCCAGAAGTGGGGGGGCTAAACCAACTTAAAACACACACACGACAGAAACGTCTTGGGGGCTAAGCCCCAATTTTCAACACCTATGCCTATCTTTGCAAAAAAGTGGGGGAGGGTTAGCCCCCCCCCCCCCCCCCCCCCCCCGGCTCCGACGCCTATGACTTGTACTAACAGACGACGGGACTAGTACTGGTTATTTCAAAAAGACTATGCGCTACATGACTTGCGCTTGACCATCATAGTAATGAATATTCATTACTAGAAGACCTTACACAATTACCTGCTTCAGAGCTAATTTACGGGACTATAAATCAGTGATATTGTTATGATCATTATACATATGTACATAATATTTAAGAATCATACACACAATCGAAATATATTTCTTGTTAAGGTTTTGTTTGCCTGTTCATTTACGCCACACTATTATTTTTCAGTTTAATGGTGGCAGCCAGCTTTTAATAGTTGAGGAGAGAACCTGCTTACATCCTACATGGGAAGAGACCACCGGCCTTCCTCAAGTCAACTAGCAAACTTTCTCACAAAATGATGAGCTTAGGTTCCAGCGGGGCTCGCACTCTCGCTGACCAGAGGGGAGAGATTTCATGGTTAAAAGTCCGATATTCATATAACTAATGTTTTACAATTTTTGTTGAAAGTAAATTGAAATTTGTAAAGGAATGTCATTTAATAGATAAACACGAGTTGGATTGAAAAAAGAATTAAAGTGCGATGTTCATAACACTGATATTTTACAATTTTTGCTGCATTTTTTATTAAATTTTGTGAAAGGCAGATCATTTAATAGATAAACACGAGTTAGTGTGGAGAAAGTATTTGAGATCAGTGATGTCTATGTGTGTGTGTGTGTGTGTGTGTGTGTGTGTGTGTGTGTGTGTGTGTGTGTGTGTGTGTCCTTCTAGACTTAAATGTCAAAATATCAAAGACAAGTTTCCAGGTCATATACATGTACATAGAAATTATCTAAATTTCAAATTTCTTCTTTGTCAATTTGTTTTCATATGATATCGTCTCTAAATAACAAACCTATTCATAGGTCTATACTTAAAACAAACATATATTGACTGATCTATATTTATATATAAGAATTACTGGCCTGCATGCTGTAAGTTTATGTTTACATGTATGTTCAAAATTCAAAAGGACTTACCACAGAGGAGAAAAATTATAAACATGCCCATGTCACTCGTAGTCAACATTTTCCTAACAGCTGATTTAAGCGAGTACATCAGCTTCCACGCAAGTATTATAGATGTCACGTGATTACTAAGCGCTAAGTGTGTTACACACATGTACAGCTGTAATGTTACACAGATTGATGTATGGCCGTGTACAAAGAAAACGCTACATGAGATCACACCACACAGACAAATGATCTCCCCGTCAGTGCTTAATGCCTTCATTTCTTATTGATTATTGATACTAAATTTACTTATCAAATTTATATTCACAGTGGCACGTGCGATCTGTTTCAAGGATTTTTCAATTGTATGAAAAGACAATAACATCATCATCATCATCATCTATTTATTGTTATCCAATCATCATCATCATCATCATCATCATCATCAAATAAGGTAATGCATGATGTCTGTGCCAATTGTGACGCGGATACACTCCTCACGTATTTCATTTGGACTTGACTGTGGACTCACTGCGGCTGTGACCGGTCGACAGGGGAAGAATACTCCTCCATGGCACTTGATCCCACTTCTTGGTTTCCAGAGGTCCGTGTTTGTCCATTTTTGCCGGATTTGTATCAGTGTCCTGGACATATACTTTGGTATTTGAGATGTTTTATATATGACAATAGACAGTATAGCTTTCGTTTTACAAAACCCGGATTTGCCACTTAATGTTGGCACTGTTCTATTCATATTTATTCTTCAGCATTTTGTCGAAGAGAACAACTTTGTAGATTTTGTTTTGTGTCTTTTGTCTATCCCTTTATTATTGCCCGTCACCTGTCATAGGCGTCGGAAGCAAATTGAAAGCGGGGGCGAAACCAACTTAAAACACACACACGCCAGAAGTTGGGGGGGGGGGGGGGGGGGGGGGGCTAAACCAACTTTAAACACACACATGCCAGAAACGTCTTGGGGGCTAAGCCCCAATTTTCAACACCTATGCCTATCTTTGCAGAAAAGTGAGGGGGGGGGCTAAGCCCCCCCTAGCCCCCCCCCGGCTCCGACGCCCATGCCTGTAGATAGGATTTATCGAGCGACGGTGTGCACATATAAATTTATAATAGCCGCTTCTTCCATAATAACGCCACACAAAGGAATATTTGAAAATGGTTGATTGTTAAATATAAAATAAGAAACTGTCTATGACTATTTTAAAACTTTAACTTCACAAAAACTTTTTCGTTTCGTAAATTCATCACATTTCTGAAACAAACGTCCTTTGATACCTCATGATACCTCTATTTTAAGTCTCACTGCCACCTTAAAAAAAAAGTTTAAGGTATGATTCCGTACCGGCATTCGAACTCTCTTAAAGCTGTCTTTTGAAACTTTGTGAATTTGTTAGATAAATATATGTTGGTTAGATGATGATATCAAGCGGTCAATCTCTATTTATATTATGTCCAATAATCTCAAATTATATTTTACAAAACTATGGGTCAGTATATTTAAGCGTCGATTCCTTCTAGATAGACGCATCAATGGGCAGATGTTTCTTAAGTTTGATTTTGTAATTACGGAGGCTATGACTTGTAGTAAAACAGTGGCGTAAACGGCTCATAGATTAAATTGTTGCGGAGAGAACCTGCTCAGAACGTATCCGGAAGGAGAGATCACCGGCCTTTCGGAAGTGAACTAGCAAACTTTCTAACATAACCAGTTCCAAGTTCTAGCGGGACTCAAATTTCACTCACTGGATTTGAGAAACTAAATGATTTAAATCACTGAATGGAAACGAAAACAATTTGAATTAAAAGAACGACCAAAAACTCACAAAACTGAAGATTAAATGAAATATAGAAACTATTGCAATATTTTGTATTTGAGATTGTTTTAATGGCGTTCGACATCACATTCAACAATATTTCAGTTGTATGTGGCCTGAGAGTACCCAGTTACAATGTACCCGGGAAGAAACAGTGGCCTTCCGAAAGTAAGCTGGCAAACTTTCTCACAGAATTAGCTCAGAGTTCCAGTGGGGTTCGAATCTGCGCAGACTAGAGGTGATGGGTTGGTGATAAATTATAGCTATAAAACCTCTATCAGGCTATTAATTTTTTTTATTGTATACAAATGTATAAGTCTTGGGTAAGGCATGAGAATGGAAATCTCACCAAAACCTCTCGAATAAGAGTCGTTCGCCGTATATTTTAATGTAATGGATCTGCAAAGTTGGTGCCGAACGAATTGAAATATTTTTTCTTGTTTGTAGTAATGCGCTTCCGTACTTTTACAATCGATTCTCTTTCTCAGTTGACTAAATGCATGGTCATGTCTTCGCTTAGATCCTTAATAAACTGTCTTTTAAGTTTTATACTTAACTGCACCCCCTCATAATTTAAAAAATATATATTTTACCAATCGGTTGAATGTTCCTGTTATCAAATCATATTTTTTTTCTTTTTACTTATCTTATTTTATATTTAAGTCTTTAACAAATGCGACAGTTTCTGATTTTTATATATAAAGAACTGAAAAATCATTCTATTTTTCCTTACACAAAAGGTTCGCAAACTCGTCCTTACACAAGCAAATCTGCCTATTCGTCGTAACACTGACAAGGTTTCTTATTCGTCTTTAAACCGAGAGTCACCCAAATTGTCCTTACCCCAATAAGAATTATATCGATCTAATATATATATATATATATATATATATATATATATATATATATATATATATATATATATATATATATATATATATATATGGTACGTTTTCGAAGTTGATGCATACAAAAATTAGATAACAGCGTTTTACAGGTATGTCACGAAGTAATTTATCTTCCAGTGGAGATCCAGGTGTAATAATAAAGTGATAATGATATGTCAATATGACGATAATTATGTGATAAATAAAAAGGAGTGTGTGCTTCCCACATTTATCTATCTATTTGTTTAAAATCATTTATATTCACACACATACGTTGCACTTACCCAGGTTAAATGATGTCACTATGGATTTCTTGATTTCTTATTGGACTATTACGTTTTCAATAAATGAATTTTTCTTCTTAATTTTCAAAACAAAGTCAGACATCAATCTCTCATCGGAATAAGAACAAGTCAAGATATTAAAGTATTATAACAGTACTTCACAAAATGAGTGCGAGACAAAATGTTGCTGTATTGTTACAGTATTGCGAAATCAGAACGAGAAAAAATATCAAAATAATTTTTACAGTACTGCATGAAATTAGAGTGAAACATTATATTACAGTATAATTACATTATTGCACGAAGTCAGAACGGGACAAAATATTGCAGTATTATATATTACATTTTGTACGAAATCAAACCAGACAAAATATTGCAGTATTATTACAGTATTGCACGAAATCAGAACGAGACAAAATATTGCAGTATTATTACAGTATTGTACGAAATCAATTAATAATACACAAAAGATAGAAATGAGTAGAATTTATCTTTATCACTATATTTAAACGATCCATGTGACTAGGAGCAGTCAAACTTGTTATATGATGAACCCCCAGATTTGAATATTCAGATAGAAACGTCTGTTTACGAAAAACAAGAACACTGATGTATTAAACACCTTAATAGTGTAAATCATGTACTTCTACACTTAATTACAGAGCTTAAAATAAATTGTTAAATTTGTTTAGAGTTGGCCCCAGAGGAAGATAACCTCACGGTTTTCACCAACTTGAAGCTGCTTCATATGGGGATGCTTCCTGTCAAGTTTGGTTAAAATTGGCCATTATTTTCTTTGGAAAAGTCATTTCAAGAAAATGTTTTCATACGAATGGGCCCACAGCTATCAAACCATACCCAAATCATATAGAGAAAAATTCATTATATGAAATATTTTTATAATATCATGAAATAATCTACTATTACTTATTACTTCCTTGTTATTTCTAAATTGTTATTTGTTATTACTTATTTGTTATTACTTAGGTGTCATTTGAAAGTTATGCAACACAAACACTATTAAAACATGCATATAGTTATCAAAAAGTATGTTATAATATGGTCTTGTATATTGTTTGTATTATATGACATTGATGAGACGTAATATGGAAGTCTCAAAATAAACTGAATTTGTGGTACATCCATCCTCTTGTCTTTGTTTATCCATAATGGCAGAACAACATTTGAAGCACGCTTCCTAATTGTGAAATGCCCCGTTTTGATAACACATAAGTGATAACAAATAAGTGAAAACTGATTTATAAACTCTAATAAATAACTAAAAAGTCCCTCCAGGGCTTCCATAAATTTGTCATCCTTACAAGAACATTTTAATTTCTTATTTAAACTCTTTGCAGATGGACTATACGAGGTATCACTGATATTTGTAAATATTATGAAACCGGAAACAAACTTACCCGACAATTTTCTAGCTATAACATTGAGTCATGTATTTGATTCTGTGATACATGTATCTTTAAATCCTACAACGCTGGAATATAGTTATATTTTATACAATTCACCGGAAACAGAACACAATAAATACATCACCTATAGGAATGCAGAGTAAATACAAAAGATAAACATTGTATGGACACCATTATGAGAAGTATGATATAGATATCGCGTTAAACTAAATGACATTATTGATTGGCAAAACATCATCAGTTATAGTATAATTAAGATTCCAATTAATTATACAGACCACCACTAGCTTTTCTTCCTCTGCGTTAGATGTTTGCTTTGCGTACATTAAAACGTCCGCTAACAAAACCTGGGAAGGAAAGCCCAGAATTTGTCAATAGACTTAGTGTCTAAAGATGTAATAGGTTGTCAACTAGAAAACCCTATTTTATTTCTATACCCATGTTAGACAAAGCCGTAGAAAATTGACGCCATAATCTTAAATAATTCTTACTAGTACTCCAGTGTAGTTTTTGTATGCTTATAAAGATGCATAGTTGGTGCCCATGGGAAAGTCGACGGTAATTTTTATATAGACTTTGTTGCATAAGACTACACATATATTGTCAATAATAGAAATTCCGGTATATTTCAGATATCTGCTTTATAAAAAATTATTTCATAAAGTAAATTCTTTCTAAATTTCCAAATTGTTATAGTTTTTAAGAACCTGTGCGGTAACATTGCCTGGGAAACGCCTCCTACATGTACGTGATGATTATCGAGTAAACTTGGCTTTTATTTATACTGTATCTCACAGAAGACCCAACATATCCGTTTATGATTTCGCAATGTGTATATTGACATTCTTCCCTCATATCGCTCCATGTTTTGTCAATGATGTGGTGGAACAATCAAGCTGATTTAGTATCATTTAGTAATTTCCGTTGTTGGATTTCAAAATGATCCAAATGATACATATAGATGTACCGTAGCACGTACAGATAATTGACGTTTGGTAAACAAATGACACATATAGATGTACCGTAGCGCGTACAGATAATTAACGTTTCTTAAGCAAATGATACATATTGATGTACCGTCACGAACAGATTATTGACGTTTGGTAAGCAAATGATACATTAAGATGTACCGTCACGTACAGATAATTGACGTTTGGTAAGCAAATGATACATATAGATGTACCGTAGCACGTACAGATAATTGACGTTTGGTAAGCAAATGATACATATTGATGTACCGTAGCACGTACAGATAATTGACGTTTGGTAAGCAAATGATACATATTGATGTACCGTCACGTACAGATAATTGACGTTTGGTAAGCAAATGATACATTTAGATGTACCGTCACGTACAGATAATTGACGTTCGGTAAGCAAATGATACATATAGATGTACCGTCACATACAGATAATTGACGTTTGGTAAACAAATAATACATATTGATGTACCGTCACGTACAGATAATTGACGTTTGGTAGGTAAATGATACATATTGATGTACCATCGCGTACAGATAATTGACGTTTGGTAGGCAAATGATACATATAGATGTACCGTCACGTACAGATAATTAACGTTTGGTAAGCAAATGATACATATTGATGTACCGTCAAGTACAGATAATTGACGTTTGGTAAGGAAATGATACATATAGATGTACCGTCACGTACAGATAATTGACGTTTGGTAGGCTAATGATACATATTGATGTACCGTCATGTACAGATAATTGACATTTGGTAACCGTAGCACGTACAGATAATTGATGTTTGGTAAGAAAATGATACATATTGATGTACCGACACGTACAGATAATTGACGTTTGGTACGCAAATAATACATATTGATGTACCGTCACGTACAGATAATGGACGTTTGGTAAGCAAATAATACATATTGATGAACCGTCATGTACAGATAATTGACGTTTGGTGGGTAAATGATACATATTGATGTACTGTCACGTACAGATTATTGACGTTTGGTGGGCAAATGATATATATAAATGTACCGTCACGTACAGATTATTGACGTTTGGTAAGCAAATAATTCATATTGATGTATCGTCACGTACAGATAATTGACGTTTTGTAGGCAAATGATACATATTGATGTATCGTCACGTACAGATAATTGACGATTGGTAGGCAAATAATACATATTGGTTTACCGTCACGTACAGATAATTGACGTTTGGTAAGCAAATGATACATATTGATGTACCGTAGCACGTACAGATAATTGACATTTGGTAAGCAAATGACACATATAGATGTACCGTAGCACGTACAGTTAATTGACGTTTGGTAAGCAAATAATACATATTGATTTACCGTCACGTACAGATAATTGACGTTTGGTAAGCAAATGATACATATTAATTTACAGTCACGTACAGATAATTGACGTTTGGTACGCAAATAATACATATTGATGTACCGTCACGTACAGATAATGGACGTTTGGTAAGCAAATAATACATATTGATGTACCGTCATGTACAGATAATTGACGTTTGGTGGGTAAATGATACATATTGATGTACTGTCACGTACAGATTATTCACGTTTGGTGAGCAAATGATATATATAGATGTACCGTCACGTACAGATTATTGACGTTTGGTAAGCAAATGATTCATATTGATGTATCGTCACGTACAGATAATTGACATTTTGTAGGCAAATGATACATATTGATGTACCGTCACGTACAGATAATTGACGTTTGGAAAGCAAATGATACAATTAGATGTATCGTCACGTACAGATAATTGACGTTCGGTAAGCAAATGATACATATAGATATAAGCGTACAGATAATTGACGTTTGGTAAACAAATAATACATATTGATGTACCGTCACGTACAAATAATTGACGTTTGGTAGGTAAATGATACATATTAATGTATTATCGCGTACAGATATTTGACGTTTGGTTGGCAAATGATACATATAGATGTACCGTCATGTACAGATAATTGACGTTTGGTAAACAAATGATACATATTGATATACCGTCACGTACAGATAATTGACGTTTGGTAAGCAAATGATACATAAAGATGTACCGTCATGTATAGATAATTGACGTTTGGTAGGCTAGTGATACATATTGATGTACTGTCACGTACAGATAAATGACGTTTGGTAACCGTAGCACGTACAGATAATTGATGTTTGGTAAGAAAATTATACATATTGATGTACCGTCACGTACACATAATTGACGTTTGGTACGCAAATAATACATATTGATGTACCGTCACGTACAGATCATGGACGTTTGGTAAGCAAATAATACATATTGATGTACCGTCATGTACAGATAATTGACGTTTGGTGGGTAAATGATACATATTGATGTACTGTCACGTACAGATTATTGACGTTTGGTGGGCAAATGATATATATAAATGTACCGTCACGTACAGATTATTGACGTTTGGTAAGCAAATGATTCATATTGATGTATCGTCACGTACAGATAATTGACGTTTGGTAAGCAAATGATACATATTGATGTACCGTAGCACGTACAGGTAATTGACGTTTGGTAAGCAAATGACACATATAGATGTACCGTAGCACGTACAGTTAATTGACGTTTGGTAAGCAAATAATACATATTGATTTACCGTCACGTACAGATAATTGACTTTTGGTCAGCAAATGATACATATTGATTTACCGTCACGTACAGATAATTGACGTTTGGTAAGCAAATGATACATATAGATGTACCGTAGCACGTACAGATAATTGATGTTTGATAAGCAAATGACACATATAGATGTACCGTAGCGCGTACAGATAATCAACGTTTGGTAAGCAAATGATACATATTGATGTACCGTCACGTACATATAATTGACGTTTGGTAGGTAAATGATACATATTGATTTACCGTCACGTACAGATAATTGACGTTTAGTAGGCAAATGATACATATTGATGTATCGTCACGTACAGATAATTGACGTTTGGTAGGCAAATGATACGTATTGATGTACCGTCACGTACAGATAATTGACGTTTGGTAAGCAAATAATACATATTGATGTACCGTCATGTACAGATAATTGACGTTTGGTGGGTAAATGACACATATTGATGTACCGTCACGTACAGATAATTGACGTTTGGTAGGCAAATGATATATATAGATGTACCGTCACGGACAGATAATTGACGTTTGGTAAACAAATGATACATATTGATGTATCGTCACGTACAGATAATTGACGTTTTGTAAACAAATGATACATATTGATGTACCGTCACGTACAAATAATTGATATTTGGTAGGTAAATAATACATATTGATGTACTGTCACGTACAGATAATTGACATTGGTAAGCAAATGATACATACTGATGTACCGTCACGTACAGATAATTGACGTTTGGTAGGCAAATAATACATATTGATGAACAGTCACGTACAGATAATTGACGTTTTGTGATCAAATGATACATATTGATGTACCATCACGTACAGATAATTGACGTTTGGTAGGCAAATGGTACATATAGATGTACCGTCACGTTCAAATAATTGACGTTTGGTAAGAAAATGATACATATAGATGTACCGTCACGTACAGATAATTGACGTTTGGTAGGCAAATGATCCATAAAGATGTACCGTCACGTACAGATAATTGACGTTTGGTTGGCAAATGATACATATTGATGTACCGTCACGTACAGATAATTGACGTTTGGTAAGCAAATGATACATTTAGATGTACCGTCACGTACAGATAATTGACGTTTGGTAAGCAAATGATACATTTAGATGTACCGTCACGTACAGATAATTGACGTTTGGTAAGCAAATGATATATATAGATGTACCGTAGCACGTACAGATAATTGACGTTTGGTAAGCAAATGTCACATGCAGATGTACCGTAGCGCGTACAGATAATAAACATCTGGTTAGCAAATGATACATATTGATGTACCGTCACGTACAGATAATTGACGTTTGGTAGGTAAATGATACATATTGATGTACCGTCATGTACAGATAATTGACGTTTGGTAAGCAAATGATACATTTAGATGTACCGTCACGTATAGATAATTGACGTTTGGTAAGCAAATGATACATATAGATGTACCGTCACGTACAGATAATTGACGTTTGGTAAACAAATAATACATATTGATGTACCATCACGTACAGATAATTGACGTTTGGTAGGTAAATGATACATATTGATGTACCATCGAGTACTGATAATTGACGTTTGGTAGGCAAATGATACATATTGATTTACCGTCACGTACAGATAATTGACGTTTGGTAACCGTAGCACGTACAGATAATTGACGTTTGGTAAGCAAATAATACATTTAGATGCATCGTAGCGCGTACAGATAATTAACGTATGGTAAGAAAATGATACATATTGATGTACAGTCACGTACAGATAATTTACGCTTGGTAGATAAATGATACATATTGATGTACCGTCACGTACAGATAATGGACGTTTGGTAAGCAAATAATACATATTGATGTACCGTCATGTACAGATAATTGACGTTTGGTGGGTAAATGATACATATTGATGTACCGTCACGTACAGATAATTGACGTTTGGTAGGCAAATGATACATATTGATTTACCGTCACGTACAGATAATTGACGTTTGGTAAGCAAATGATACATATTGATGTATCGTCACGTACAGATAATTGACGTTTTGTAGGCAAATGATACATATTGATGTGCTGTCACGTACAAATAATTGATGTTTGGTATGTTAATAATACATATTGATGTACCGTCACGTATAGATAATTGACGTTTGGTGGGCAAATGATACATATAGATGTACCGTCACGTACAGATAATTGACGTTTGGTGGGCAAATGATACATATTGATGTACCGTCACGTACAGATTATTGACGTTTGGTAGGCAAATGATACATATTGATTTACCGTCACGTACAGATTATTGACGTTTGGCAGGCAAATGATACATATAGATGTACCGTCACGTACAGATAATTGACGTTTGGTAGGCAACTGATACATATTGATGTACCGTCACGTACAGATAATTGACGTTTGGTAAGCAACTGATACATATTGATGTACCGTCACGTACAGATACTTGACGTTTGGTAGGCAAATGATACATATTGATGTACAGTCACGTACAGATAATTGACGTTTGGTAGGCAAATGATACATATTGATGTACCGGCACGTACAGATAATTGACGTTTGGTAGGCAAATGATACATATAGATGTACCGTCACGTACAGATAATTGACGTTTGGTAGGCAAATGATACATATAGATGTACCGTCACGTACAGATAATTGACGTTTGGTAGGCAAATGATACATATTGATGTACCGTCACGTACAGATAATTGACGTTTGGTAGGCAAATGATACATATTGATGTACCGTCACGTACAGATAATTGACGTTTGGTAAGCAAATGATACATATTGATGTACCGTCACGTACAGATAATTGACGTTTGGTAAGCAAATGATACATATAGATGTACCGTAGCGCGTACAGATAATTGACGTTTGGTAAGCAAATGATACATATTGATGTACCGTAGCGCGTAAAGATAATTGACGTTTGGTAGGCAAGTGATACATATAGATGTACCGTCACGTACAGATAATTGACGTTTGGTAGGAAAATGATACAAATAGACGTTCCGTAGTGCGACTTGAAATATTACATACAAAAGAACCTATAATCCACAAATAGAAGTACATTTTCACGATAACTGCGTTCCTACAAATTTCACCTGCGCACAAACAGTTCTGGACGTCATCAAGAAGTTTCCACAAAACAAATGCTAGTTATTGAAAAATTAATCGTACTCTGTGTATGCTTTGTTTTTCATAAGGTACAATTTGTTTTAGGTACGAAACTCTTTGATGCCGTCCGGAATTCTCTTTAAGCAGGTGAAATTCGTAGGAGCCCAGTTATCGTGATATTGTTTTTTGGACTCCGTAAATTCTCATGTCGAACCAAAAGTAGTATAATAATTGTTTTATCGATAAAATTACATGAACGCGTACTTGATTTCATATTTGTCTAATAAGAGTAAACCTGATGTAATTTAAAAAGATACAGACTCTAAGGATAAATGGATAAATACATGTATATCAAAACAATTTAACCCTCTAGTGCCCTATGTCTCATATATAATACGATCTACAAGTAGTAAAACATAGTGAGAGTTGTCTCCCTTTATGCCCAACTGAAATTACTATTTAGGGCTCTGATGCTTTAGTTTCGAATTTTCCAAGCTCTACTTATAAACAAATCACAACCACTGAAAGATGGCTGGCCCCATATGGAGAGCATGATAGTTTGAGCTGTATGTGTTGACTGAGAATACTGTGGAAATTAGGTAAGTAAAATGATGAAGACAAGTTTAAACTGCAAGAAAAGCACGATAATTATATAAGAGTCTTTTCAGTCACAAATTTACATGGGGCATTTAAGTCATAAACCATAATTTATATCTTTGGCAGAAATTATATATTTTTTCTAATTTTATTTGAAAAGAAGTTTTAATAGTGTGGCTGTTCTTCTTGATCTCTATCATATACATGCATTTATACAGTGTAGAATATGTATCACATATTATACATAGGGCAGACAGAGAAAAAGAAAAACTAAAATGAGAGAAATTTGAAGAAAAAAATATTTTCGAAGAAATAGTTAAATGTGTATTTATGTTATACCTACCTTCATCAAATATTAGGTTTATATCTAAATTCAGAATGCCCAGTACTCGCAGTAAACGTCTGTGTACAACTAATGTATTAAACTACATTGATGGTGCGGATGGTAGTGACGAGGACTTTGGACTCTTCAGATCTAGTGAAGATGAATATCATCTTGATATTGAGAGAGGAACTCATTCTTGTCCATCAACAAAAAGCAGCAGTGATGACAGCGGGGACAATGTTTCAATTGCAACTCTGATAGGTCAAGTGAAGGAAAAAGCGACACCCTCTGATAGTGACAACAATGAAGATTTGGCACGTTTGGCACGAAAAGAAAGAAACATCAATCAAAATCCTGGATATAAAGGTCATTCAAACCTCCAAATGTCAACTCCACTAGAACACTACAGCCTCCGCCGCCAGGGGGTAAAATGGAATCAGCCTACACCTACTTCAAAAGATTAATTACTTGTGAAATGCTGGATAATGTGCAGCAGCAAACCAATTTATATTCAGTTCAGAAAGATGTCATTTCACTCAATACGACTCAGAAAGAAATTGAAATATTCATTGGTATTTATTTGCGTATGGGCTTAGTGAAAATGTCAACAGTGCGTGCTTATTAGGAATCCCCATCGCAGATTACACGCACCGGAAGAGATTTGAAAAGCTGGCTTCTACTACTCATTTCATAGACAACTTAGCAGTTACGAATGAAGAAAAGGGGGATACACTCTGGGAGATTCGTTCATGGTTAAAAGACCTCAGAGATAATTTTGTATCAATTCCACCAGAGCAATATTATTCAGTAGACGAGATAATTGTGTCTTTTAAGGGGAAATCTTCCCTAAAGCAGTATATTCGTGGGAAAAATCACCCCTGGGGATTCAAAATGTGGTGAAGAGCTGGTTCCTTGGGTATTCTTTACGACTTTGATATTCATTAAGGCAATTGTGGCACAAAATCCCAGAACTCAATTGGTGTCAGCGGAGATGTTGTTTTGAAACTCACAGAAACCCTGCCATCTGGAAAAAATTACAAGATATTGGCTGATAATTTTTTTTACATCCATGGCACTGGTAGAGGAGTTGTCAAAAAGGTCACTACTCTATATAGGAACAGTGAGAGCAAACAGGTTGAAAAACTGCAGCTTAAAAACAGAGAAGGAATTACGAAAAGAGTGATTACAAAATTGAAACATCAAGCAACCTTATTGCAGTGCGTTGGTATGACAACAAGACTGTAGATATTATTTCTTCGTATCAATAAATTTAACCTGTGCACAAGGTCAAAAGGTGGGACAAAGCTTCAAAAACCTATGTAGGTATTGACAGGTCTGCTGTTATTGAAACTTACAATAGTTTCATGGGTGGAGTGGATCTAATGGATTCTCTTACTAGCCTCTACAAGTCAAAGATGAAGACAAGACGCTGGTACATGTACCTATTTGGCACAAAA
The DNA here is from genome assembly GCA_030159075.1 of Atrina japonica. NCBI lineage: Eukaryota > Metazoa > Mollusca > Bivalvia > Pterioida > Pinnidae > Atrina > Atrina japonica. The sequence continues at coordinate 684,998 of BROG01000194.1, read as the reverse complement.
TCTTGCTTGCATCCGTTAATGTATGGCTTTGGTATAAGCTACATTGCAGAGCACTGAAAAAGAAACCAGTCAAGCTGTCCATGTTTATATCTGATATAGCTGAGGCCTGATAAATGTGAAAGCAAACGTTGTGTCGCAACATATTATCCCCAGTGCTTGCAAGGAAATCAAAAATCAGTCTGAAGTCAAAAGGGCCGATTGATGTCGTCAGAAAAGACGCAACATATCACTTTCCAGAATGGTCTGTTAACAGTACATGCGAACGTTTGACATTTGTAAAATGTGTTAAGTTTTAAATATATATCTGCTTTAATAGAGATAGAAACTGTTTCCTGGACTACCATTTATAAAATCTGGACACTTATGATTCTGGATTAGCACTGTGGTGAATTCTTGTGTAGAAGTGTTGACTTTTAAATTGTTGTGTGTTATGTTTTGAAGTCATTGAATAAAAGTTATGATCATTTTCTCTTCATAAAATGTATTGGGTTATGAATATATGTAATGTATCATATATGATACACGTTGCACTTAAAGCCCCATGTATCATATATGATACATTGTGATAAACAGGTAAAAAAATAAATTCGCTATTTTTTATCGTTTTAATTTTCTAATTACACCGTATCTTAAAAATTTTCAAAAGATATATTTTTCTGAAACCCTAAAAGGGTTCAGGGCATTAGAGGTAATATTTACGCTATATTATAAGTTTATCGAATGGTATGTATACCTAATAAACAACACAGAACACACAAGACCCTGGATAGTATTGAATCAGTAACAATACTCCAAATCAATTTTGCGTTCTGACAAGTTCTTTATTTTATAAAATACATACCGTTACATCTTTTACCATTCGATAAACTTTCAGTATCTTGTAAGTTGTACTTTCATCGGTCGAACAGTACATATCTACGAGAAGTTAATTGAAAGTGAAACCGTATCACATCTCATTAGATCCTCAGCGCAGTATATCAGAAAACGGGAGCGATCAGAGATAGGGTATTAATTAGATTGATATCAATCGATCACGATCTTGGGTATCTGCATCTCATACCTGAATTGATCGGGTATAAAACAGCGTAAAAGTACCTCATGTGAGCATGCGTAAGAAATGAAAGTGACGGTCACATGTGCGCTACTGATCAATGATATTTATGGAAAATATTAAACCACGTGATGGTAACTGCAAATATATACAGGTATTTACTTTGACACATGTGTTGTTAGTGTGTAAATATATACCCGGTATGTGAAAAATTATATTGTAAACTAGGTATACATTACCTCACAGGCTCCATATATTTCTGAAATTACTAAAATGATATTTCGTATGATCGCACCGTTGAATTTCTAAACTCCTGAAAAGCTAAAATAATCATCTATTTACAGTTGAAAGATTTAGCAATACATTTAGTTTTAGTATGTGACCTTGTATCATACGCCATTTCCCTTTCGGAATTATTTATCTATTTTAGATTCGAGTTCAAATGATGGTGTAAATATACCAAGCTTAAATACCTAATCACAGTAAAAATTGAGAAAAAGTTGTCATTAACTAAAAAAAAATTTTTTGTATATATCTGTACATATATATTTACTATGAATAATGTAGTAAGTGTAAAAGGAAAGTATTTATATAAAAACTTTAAACAGATTCTAACTTTGTAAGGAAATATAAAAACTCGGGTCAACAACAACAGTTGGATACATAGAATGATACTATTATGAACTGTGTTCACTTAACATAATGAACTATAATAGTGCTATGAAATATAAATAATTAAAAATATGTAAGACAGAAAATGTCTCAAAATTTGAATTTAACTAAATATTTTAATTTTCATAAATACCAAATTATACTACATTTTCATAAAACTGAACAGTTAAAGATTATAAGAGAGAAAAAATATTAAGATTTTGGCGGAATACTTAAATTTGACTAAATATTTGAATTTAACTTAATATAAAAATTGTGCTAAAGTTACCATGAATAAAGATGTGTTAGCGAGAACAAATATTAAAATTTAAATGAACACCTTAATTTCAATAAATAAATGAAAATACCTGAATACCAAAATTGTACTTGATTTATCATGAAATGGAAAAGTTAAAGTGTGTCAGCGAGAACAAATATTGAAATTTACCTGAATACTGTACCTTAATTTTATTTAATTAATATTTGAATTTACCTGAATTCCTTAATTTTAATGAATTTACAGTAAACGTGTAGAGAGGGGAAAATGTTTAAATTTACCTCGATGTCTAATTTTACCTGTACCTGTATTTTAATTAGTTTTAAATTGCTAAAACAACACCTGCCTACCCTATAAAACATCTTGTGTTCATACAATGCTGGAATAGGAGGAATTTGAATTTTTCAAATGTTGGAATAGGAGGAATAAACCCAAATGATGAAATCTTATTGTCCGAAATGTTCGTCTGAAGCATTCTTTTTAACTAATGCTTATACGTAATGTAACATAAGGGTATATAATGTGTAATCTAAACGTACGTGATATGTAATCTAAACATACGTGATATGTAAGCTAAGCGTACCTAATGTTATGAATCACGTATGCTAAGATTACACATTAGGTATGCCCTGCTTAAGCATTACACACGCTTAGATTACACAATATGTTCGCTCAGATGCATAGATTACATATCACGTACGTTTAGATTACACATTATATACCCTTAGGTTACATTACGTTTAAGCATTTGGGAACGTAGACGTTGTCATATGTTAAAAAAAACTTGAATTCCTAGATTTGGTAAAAAACAATTATGATAAATAAAAAAAATAAATCAACTTAAAACTGAAAACGATTGATTGGCTATAAATTATTCTACCAATGATTAAAACTGTTCTTGCTTTGGACTCAGTCTTCGACATTCCAGTCCGGTGTCAGTTGCATATGCTTTGTAGATTTTAGGTTTTTTGTAACGTTATAATTCGAAATTATGAACTAAGTGACTCACATTTGTTGTAAACAAGTGACCACTGTGCCACATCGCTAACCTGAACTGTGTCGATATCATACACATACAGTGGACCATTGTTTAAAGACCACCTCGCTAACCTGAACTGTGTCGATATCTTACAAACACAGTGGACCATTGTCTAAAGACCACATCGCTAACCTGAACTGTGTCTATATCTTACAAATACAGTGGGCCATTGTCTAAAGACCACATCGCTAACCTGAACTGTGTCGATATCTTACAAATACAGTGGACCATTGTCTAAAGACCACCTCGCTTTGCAGACCACCTCACATTTAAGATATAAAAACTCTCAGATACCAAAGTAAAAATCTATAGAATGTCCAGGACATAGATACAAATCCGGTAAAAATGGACGAACACGGACCTCTGGAAACCAAGAGGTGGGATCAGGTGCCATGGAGGAGTATGCATCCCCTGTGGACCGATGACACCCGACGTGAGTTCACAGTCAAGTCCAATGAAACACGTGAGGAGTGTATCCTCGTCACAAATGGTACATACGTTTCAACAACTGCCAACGAAAAGGCAACTCAACATTTCACCAAGCGAAACAAAGTAATAGCAAATAAGACTATTATACCGACCGTAAAATTTGCGGAACGTTGACATTAAACGCAGTTTTCGATATCCCTGTGTCAATAATTTGTCAGTGAGTAGTTTACCTCTGTATATGAAATCTTCATATGTTGTGCACGCCCTGAAACGGAGTTCAGTATGTATTCTGGGGTTGAAGAATCCGTGTAGGGTTTCATTCTTGCTTCCTGAAAACGTTTATTAAGAATTGTAAAAGGAACAGAATAAAGTTTGCTGCGAATGTGATGAAGACCCAATACCTATTCAGTTTCTTCACAAGTCTTTAAAATATTGAATAAGTCCAGACGTGCACCTTGCTAATAAGACCATTTTGAGTCAGTTAGTTAGGCAGTCTTAATAATGAGGTTATACTGTATATGGATTTAGGATTGGAATGCTAGAACAACTGATAGATTAACTTTAAAGTGTATTGTTTGTTTTCTAAGGTTAAAAAGTATTTAGTAGGTATTTCTCTTTCTTCTGACCAATGTGGATCTTATGATAACACCTTACATGTTTCATTTAGTATATTTTCTAATTACCTAAATTATCAGTTTGTTTCACTAAGTGACATGATGAGTTGCCTGTTCTTTGGCGGTTGTTCATACGTCTGTACCAATTATTACGAGGATTCGTTCCTCACCTATTTCATTTGATTGTGGACTCACGGCGGGTGGGACCGGTCGACAGGGGATGCTAACTCTCTCATGGTACCTAATCCCACCTCTTGATTCCCAGAGGGCCGTGTTTGTCCATGTTTACCAGATTTGTATCTATATCCTGGACATCATAAAGATTTATACATTGGTATCTGAGAGCTTTTATATTGCACCTAAATTTGATTCCAATTTAGGTATGTCTTAAATCAGTTGTTTTTCAAGTCTGTTGAAATAAAAGTAATACTATTACTTTTATCTTTATTTTCAATATTCAATTTATCAATACGTTACTTGAATACATGTACTTTGATATAAATGTTATTTCCAAATTAACTGTAACTTTGGAAATAACATTTATATCAAAGTACATGTATACAAGTAACGTATTGATAAGTTGAATATTGAAAATAAAAATGTTTTGAAATACATAGAGAAAAGAATAAACCTTACCTTACTTACTGCAGTTATTAGCTACTTGGCAAATTCAAATTCGTTGTACATCGTTGGTACTCATACTGAACGTACCTGCAATCGAAATGAGGTCCATCTGGTACTCCACATGACATTTCACATTTTGAAAATGCTGGGTTTATAAAATATGTTTTTGGGTTCTTATGCCAAAAACTGAGAAAAATAAGAGCAATCCATATATTCCTCAGACGAGAATCGTTTTGGATTCTATATATATTGCTAAAATGACTTCAATTTTGTCCATATCGTTAGTCATTTTAGTGCTTTATATAATTCGTTTTATGACTTGTATCTATTTGCTTAGATTCGACACCCTGGGAAATATAGTATATATAAATACAGTTAATTTAGTGTCACTGACTAATTTAGAAAATTTGATATAAAAGTGGTTGTTTATAATCTAAAACAGAGATTATGTATGTATCAGGGTTTGTTATAAGGTGCTTCTACTAGTTTGAGGTAGGGCTTCAGACTCATAAACCCGGTATCCTAGGTTCGACACCATGCGTAGGCATTATTTGTCTTGGTGTTATATATATATATATATATATATATATATATATATATATATATATATATAAGCATGGTTGATGCAAACATAAAATAATTCATATCTAGCGATATTGTATTACGGATGTTTCACATAAAGTGACATTTTACATTAAGAGTTAATATTAATTTAAACAATTTTGTCCATCACCACTCTGATTCTACATATAAATACACTTAAAGTGATATAAAAAGACACTGGAATTTCTAATATATTTGTAATGTAGGAGACGTGGTTTTTTTCGAACAACTGTGGGTATTCTTATTGGAACCGATTGTGTCCCTTTATTGTGCGACCTGGTCCTTCATTCATATGAAGCAGACTTCATTAAGAAACTGCAAAATCAAAAGAAGAAAAGGCTGGTAGTATTTAAATATATCGACGACGTTTTGTCAATTTATAATGACACATTTTTTTTAGCATTATAACTTTGTTTTTTTTTATAATATTTATAACCACCAGGTCGTTCCCACTGCTGGTGGACCGTTTGAGTCACCGAGGGTTAACAAAAATATAGTACCTAGTATTTCGGTACCAGCTGTTCATCTTATACTAAAGTAATATTTGACACTGTTAACACCATTTAAATTCGAAAATTTTCTACAGCTAAGATACTCATTTTTAAAGTGGTTACTCTTAGACGGATTTCGGCTATACTTTTAGAGATACTATTTGGCCTTGTATGATACCACTTTATCTTTAGATAATACACATACTGCTCAACTGATGAAGTCTAATTGACAAAAACGATATCGTCTTGAGCATTATAACTTTGGTATTATGTTTATAATATTTTTATACGTATGTCAATACGATATATTCCAGTGAACTAGAAATTAAAGATACAACAGAATCAGTACATATGTTTCATACTTACATTTTACTTACTATGGACACACGCGAAATTAGCAACTAAGCTATACGGCAAACGCTGCTATTTCGGCTTTCATATACAGATGTAAACTACTCACTGACAAATTATTGACACAGAGATATGACGTGTAACGTTCCACAAATTTTACGATCTGTATAATTTTCGTGTTTGCGATTACTCTGTTTCACTAAGTGAAATGTTGAGTTGCCTTTTCGTTGTTGTTTGTTGAGACGTTTGTACTTATTGTGACGAGGATTCTTTCCTCACGTAATTAATTTGGACTTGACTTTAGACTCATGGTGGGTGTGACCGGTTAACAGGGATGCTTACTCCTCCATGGCACCTGATTCCACCTCTTGGTGTCCATAGATCAAGGTTTGTATCTGTATCCCGGACATTTTAATGATTTATACTTCGGTATCTAAGATTTTTTATAGTAATTCTCGTAATCTATCCATTCCTCTAATATTCCTACTGTCTATGAAAATACCCAGAATGATTGTTATGAACGTCCAACACTTTAAATTTTAACACAGAAATACACACAATTTATGAATTCAATATTATTTCAATTTAATTTATTCAGTTTCTGGTATTTTCCCTAGTTTCGTCGATTATTTCTTTTCTTTCAGTACTTTTCCTCTTTTATAAAAACAATTCATTTTAGTTCAATATATGTAGTTTCCGGTACTTTCCCCTTGTTTTAATGATTATTGTTTACTATCAATACGTCTCCTCTTTTATAAAACAATTCATTTTAATTTCAATTTTGTTCTATTCATTCAGTTTCTTATATTCTCATCTTGTTTTAAAGATTATTATTTAATTTCAAATTTTTTACTAATTTATAAAACAATTCATTTTAGTTCAATTTATTCAGTTTCTGGTATTTCCACCTTCTTTCTACGATTATTGTTTACGTTCAATCCTTTCTGTCCTATTTATAAACAATTTCATATAATTTATTAGGTTTCTGGTATTTTCGCCTTGTTTTATTGTTTACTTCCAATACTTTTCATCTTTTATAAAAATATTTTTATTTTAGATTTAAGTTCTAGAATTTGATGAAACAATTAATTCTTACTCTTAGTTGTTTTCGTCTTCTGTCAAATAATTTTCATAATGTTCTTTCACAGATCGTAATGTTTTGGTCCATTTCTATTTTTATGTAAACTTATTTTTTGTAGAATTTGTCTATTTTTTATTTTACGAAACATGTTTTTGTTCATTTTATTTATTTTTATTTTTACGGAAACTTATACATTTGTTTATTTTAAATAATACCATTTTTATTTATTTCATTATATTTGTTTACGTAGACCTTTTTTGATAATTTCATTTTATTTATTTTTACGTACATTTGTTTTTGTTTATTTCATTTTTACATATACTTCTTTTTGGGTTTTTTTATCATAATTATTTCACATAGACTTTTAGTTTATTTTATCTATTTATTTTTATGTAGACATTTTGCTTATTTTATCTATTTATTTTTACGTAGACGTTTTGTTTATTTTATCTATTTATTTTTACGCAGACGTTTTGTTTATTTTATCTATTTATTTTTACGTAGACGTTTTGTTTATTTTATCTATTTATTTTTACGTAGACGTTTTATTTATTTTATCTATTTATTTTAAACTGTTGAGTTAAACATGAGTACAATAATTCAAAACATGAATAACAAAAAGCCATAATTTGTGATATATAGTTAATCTATTAAAAAAGCGACTTACACGGTTTACATGTTTGTTCACCACTTGAATGATATCCCTAAGTAAATAGAAATACTTTATGATAGGAAATAATAAAATTCCAGGACATGTGGAAGTCCACCTTTAACACTGTTGATATAACGATTTAATTTTCTTCTGTAGAGGTGTCCCGATGTGGGGTTATGGAGAGTGTCCCGACTGTGACAATTCTGGAACATATAATCCTGTCTGTGGTGTAAATGGAATAACATATGACAACGAATTTGTTACCGACTGTCTGTACGTAATCTAATCCATACATACATACATACATACATACATACATACATACATACATACATACATACATACATACATACATACATACATACATACATGTGTAATAAATTTGTATTGATGTGTAATTTGAGCATACGTAATATGTAGTCTAAGCGTACATAGCGTGTATAAAGTCTAATCGTACAAACTTTGTAATCTAAGCGTACATAATATGTAATCTAAGCGTACATAGCGTGTAATCTAAGCGTGCATAATATGCAATCTAAGCGTATATACTGTGTAATCTAAGTGTACATAATATGTAGTCTAAGTGTACATACTGTGTAATTTAATCGTACGTAACATATTATCTAAGCATATAAACTGTGTAATCTAAGCGTACATAATGTGTAATCAAAGCGTACATAATATGTAATCAAAGCGTACATACTGTGTAATCTAAGCTTACATAGAATTTAATCTAAGGGTACGTAATATGTAATCCAAGCGTACGTACTGTATAGCATACATACTGTGTAATATAAGTGTACGTAGTATGTAATCTTTTTTTTTTTTTATAAATTTTATTATGGTATTTTGGCCAGGATTTTACATCAATCTCTACAACTCCACCTGGCTAGGGAGTATGAGGACTTCATATGTATAACTGACCAAATACCACAGAGAGAGAGAGAGAGAGAGAGAAACAAAAAAATGAAAGGAATAACGCACTGATCCCTTGAAATACAATGTATAATTAAAAAATACAAAAAAGGCCACATTTTATATGTAGATCCAAAAACATACACACAATATGATAGAGATGAGGTGTAGGGGTGTCAGCTAACAGGGAAAGGGCGTTAGTTTGGTGGTCTTATTTTTCTTTTCTAAATTCCAAGGTATTTATATATACTGGATATTTTGGTTATATATACTTTATTTATTATAAAATAAATAGTATGCATTTCTAGACTAATCTTTTAAATAGTTCAATATCTATTGGAGATTTATTTTTTAATGATTCTATTTTTATCATATTTATAATAGCTGCTTTGGCTTGGTTGCAAGATAATTCTTTTTGTTTATTTTTTGTAAAGTATATATATATTTTTTCAATGTAAAAATAATTAGATTTAGTGTTTCATAGTTTTGTGACTTTTCAATAATTCCAAATATCATGTCTAGTTCTGTATATGTTATATTCAAATTAAGAGATCTATTAATCCATAATTTTATTTCTAAAATCAGCTGTTTTGTTTTGGGACAACTCCAGAATAAATGCTTTATTGTTTCTGGTTCAGTTTTACAGAAGTCACATAGATTGTTGTCTGTTACATTTATTTTTTGGAGATATTTATTTGTGGCTAAAATGTAATGATTAATTTTGTATTGTAGCCATTGTAGATTAGGATTTTTTGTTACATTAAATGGTAAATAATATATTCTTTTCCAATCTAGGTTATTTTTATTGACTTCATTTTCCCATTTTAATTGGCTTTTTATGGTATTCAGTTTTGTTTTAACAAGAATATTATATATAGGTTTAGTACCTTTTGTACAAGGCATGATCACAGATAAATTGAATGGTAGTTCTGGTCCTATGGTAGTATTGTTAGTCAATTTCTTTTTTTCAAAAAACAATTTTATATTTTTTATATTATTTCTTATACCAAGGTATTCAATAAAGTTGGGTTTAAAACTATATTTTACATAAAGATCATCATATGATAATATAGTTAAAATGTTGTTTTCTATTTTAACAATATCTTTCACAAAAAGAATTCCTTTTTTTATCCACTGTTTAAAGGCAATAGGTTTGTTATCAATTTGAATTAAATCTGAATACCATAACGGATATTTAATAAAATCTATAAGAGTATATTTATGACATTGTTGATTAAGAAAGATAAAAGATAACATCACATCTTTCCAAAAACTTATTTTTTGTTTTTTTAATAATAGATAATATAAATTCATTTCCATAATTTATAATTTGATTTATTGAACTGTTTGTTTCACTTAAAAAGATATTTTTCCATTTTTTGTCTGCTAACATTCTTTTTACCCATGTAATTTTTAATGCTGAAGCAAAGTGTTTTATATGTATCATATTTAATCCTCCCTCTGAGTATTGTTTTATCATAATTTCTCTTTTTATTCTATCAGTAGGACCATCCCATATGTAGTTAAAAAATAAGGTATTTAATTTTTTGAAAAAATCATCTGTTGGCTTAGGCAGAGATTGAAATAGGTGTGTTAACTTAGGCAGCATCAGAGATTTTATTAGTGTGATTTTACCAATAGGTGTTATAAAACGTCGCTGCCACTGTTTTATCATTTGTTCGATTTCTTTTAAAAACTATTTATAAAATTTGTTGTTGTCATATGCTCCAAATTAACATCAAATTTAATCCCTAATAAATCAAATTTTGTTTTATTCCAAGATAGTCTTTCACATATTAAATATTTGTCTTGACTGAATATTTTTGAACCAATCCAAATTACATAATATGTAATCTTAGCGTACATATTGTGTAATCTGAGCGTGTAATCTATAATCTTAGCATAAATACTATGAAATCTAAGCGTACATAATATCTAAAACTAAATCTTTAATTGTAATCTTCGCATACGTGATGTATAATATAAAAAACAAAATGCCAAAGTTATAGTCTTGCACAAAAGGTCAACAGAAGGGCTACGGGCAATCTTTTTGGACAATAAGAGTTCATCAGTTGAGCTCGAATCTAAAATACATGTATAGTGATAAAAGGGAAAAGAAAAGGGTATCATACATGGACAAATATTAAATATAAAAAAAATCTCAGATACCAAAGTATAAATCAATGGAATGTCCAGGACATAGATACAAATCCGGTCGCCGTGCTGTCCAGAATGCAACTTTTTTGGTTCTTGTTTATGCATTAAATGCATATGTACCGAGTGACAAGTATCCTCGGGGACAATATGTCCGCAAGCAGTGATACATACTCGGTGGTAAAAATATTTTTAAAAATCTCAAATACCAAAGTATAAATCAATAGAATGTCCAGGACATATACCTAACGTTATTGTCAAATCTGTCAACTGTAAATAGATGATAAGTTTAGGTTTTTAGGAGCAAGAAATTAGCCAGTGCTATCCATACCAAATATCAATTCGGTAAAAAATAATCATTGTGTATACATTACGGGACTCCAACGGTCCAGTAGCACTGGCAGTTACAAGTGATTGTAACTAATACAAACATAGCCAACGCTTTGATAAAATGTTATGGATGTGCTATGTATCAAACAGTGCATAACATTTTATCAAAGCGTACGTTATCTTCCAACAGGATACTGTCTGTACGCATATAAATAAAACATTACATGACACGTTTTAAAATCCTTTTATAATTTCAGAGATATACAGATAGAATATTATGGACCCTGTTGAGGTAATGTATATTATATTTCTGGTAACGTTTACAATATTATTTCTCACATACCGGGTATATATTTACACTCTAACAACACATGTGTCAACGTTCATACCAGTGCTATGATATTGGCAGTTAATATCACGTGGTTTACTATTTTCTTTCAATATCATTGGTTAGTAGCGCACATGAGACCACCGCTTTCACTTCTGACGCATGCTCATTTGATGCATATGAGGTACTTTGAGGCTAGTACCCGTTTCCTGATATATCGCTCAGAAGATCTACATTAAATGAGGCCCGACATGGTTTCACTTTTAAATAACCTCTCGTAGGTGTGTATTGTTCGTCCAATGAAAGTACGACTAACAAGATATTGAAAGTTTATCGTATAGTTATGAGATTTAACAGTACGTATTTTATAAAAAAGGAATTGTCAGTCCACAAAATTCAGTTGGAACATTATTATGATTCGATGATATCCATGGTTATGACAGGAATTCTCAACTTTTGGATTTGATGTGATCAGTGTTGTTTATAAAGTTGACATCACTTTACCATATGATAACCTTACAAGATTGCGAAAGCCACATTTTCAGTGGTCGAATATGATACATCTATAAGTTCAGTCGCCTGTGACCCCATACAGCGGATTTCATTAGATCCTGTTTGTGACATACCAGGAAATGGCAGCGATGAGAGATCGGTTTTTAATTAGATTGTGTTGATATATTTATCCATTTATCCTGTAAGCAGCGCCTGTATTTTTTAATCTTTATCAAGTTTACTCTAGTTAGATAAATATTTAATCAAATCACGCTTCAGTTAAAATTGGCAAATGATATTTTGCACACTGTTGTCAGAAGGTTTCGATGTTTATGACAATATTTAACAAGATGTAACTTTTTATGTATCACATCATTGTTGATGACCTTTTATGAATAATGCAATATGTTACATTTTCGGTTCACAATACATGTGTGTTTTTATCTTATCGACAGTGAATGGTAGTAACACAGAGAAGAATCTACAGTATCACATACAAGTCGGGAGAAATAAAGTGGATTCCGTGTTATAATCAGCACTGGTTCTCTAATAAATATTTGAAGCATTAAAATGACCATATCTTAAATTTTGTTTTTGTAAATTTATCTAAAAGTGATGAGCGCAAATAGTTCAAGAAACAACAGAATAAAACTCTGATGAATTTTAGACAAACAAAATTCTAGAGGAGTAACCAAATGAGATTGACGAATTACATCCCTTGCCAATTGCACCAAATGAGTTACGTCACCTGCCGATTTGTCACATCCACTATTGGTTTCTACCACCTACGTTATTGAGCGGCTGACTCATTAGACAAAATAAAATTCACGCATTTATTAAATGTGAGTTTTGCATTTATTAGATGTGCGCTTTCACGTATTTCAAAACATTGTATTAGTCATTTTGATACTAAAATATTATTTGAAATAATACGATATCATTAACTGCATTGTATTAAATTAAGTACTGCATTTCAAATTGAGAAGTCATGTTATATATATATAAGTCATATAAGTATATAATCTAAATATTAGAACGACATGGTGAATAATACAGAAGGTATACTATTGAATAACGATAATAATATTTGTAATTTGAATGTAAAAAATTAAATAATGTGATATAGAAAACCACAATGGAAGACATATTGTCTATCAAATTATATTTTTATCAGTGAAATCTGGTGCGTATTGATGTAAAAAAGTTCGATAATATTTCCGTGTCGAAACAATATTGGCGTATAATCAACGTCTATATCCAAAATTATTATTGATTGGAAAAACACAATCAGTTACTAAACTATGATACATTTCATAAAAATAAAACATTTACTCAATTTTTCATACAACTTCTCGGAAGTTTTAATATAACAGAACTATATATATTTGGAAAATACAGTTAGCCAAGAAAGGTGGATTAGTAGCTTTACAGACGTAGGAATAGTTTGTCATTATGTTATTTGTCCAGAGTTGTTGCCTAGTTACAAGTTATTTTCTCTTCTGGATCGTTTACGTTAATTGCACAATATGTGTTTGTTTAATTCAAGTATTTTTCTGAGTTTTCTAATTGATTGTACATATACCTATATAATACTTAGTATACATGATTGATATCACTCTCCGCTGTAATAATTGTAACTATATACCTATATAATACTTAGTATACGTGATTGATATCACTCTCCGCTGTATTTATTGTCACTATATACCTATATAATACTTATACGTGATTGGTATCACTCTCCGCTGTATTCATTGTAACTATATACCTATATAATATTTATTACACGTGATTGAAATCACTCTTCGCTGTAATAATTGTAACTATATACCTATATAATACTTAGTATACGTGATTGATATCACTCTCCGCTGTAATAATTGTAACTATATACCTATATCATACTTAGTATACGTGATTGGTATCACTCTCCGCTGTATTTATTGTAAATATATACCTATATAATACTTAGTATACGTGATTGATATCACTCTCCGCTGTAATAATTGTAACTATATACCTATATAATACTTAGTATACGTGATTGATATCACTCTCCGCTGTAATAATTGTAACTATATACCTATATAATACTTAGTATACGTGATTGATATCACTCTCCGCTGTATTTATTGTAACTATATACCTATATAATACTTAGTATACGTGATTGATATCACTCTCCGCTGTAACAATTGTAACTATATACCTATATAATACTTAGTATACGTGATTGATATCACTCTCCGCTGTATTTATTGTAACTATATACCTATATAATACTTATACGTGATTGATATCACTATCCGCTGTATTCATTGTAACTATATACCTATATAATACTTAGTATACGTGATTGATATCACTCTCCGCTGTAATAATTGTAACTATATACCTATATAATACTTAGTATACGTGATTGATATCACTCTCCGCTGTATTTATTGTAACTATATACCTATATAATACTTATACGTGATTGATATCACTCTCCGCTGTATTTATTGTAACTATATACCTATATAATACTTATACGTGATTGATATCACTCTTCGCTGTAATAATTGTAACTATATACCTATATGATACTTAGTATACGTGATTGATATCACTCTCCGCTGTATTTATTGTAACTATATACCTATATAATACTTATTACACGTGATTGATATCACTCTCCGCTGTATTTATTGTAACTATATACCTATATAATACTTATTACACGTGATTGATATCACTCTCCGCTGTATTCATTGTAACTATATACCTATATAATACTTAGTATACGTGATTGATATCACTCTCCGCTGTATTCATTGTAACTATATACCTATATAATACTTAGTATACGTGATTGATATCACTCTCCGCTGTAATCATTGTAACTGTATACCTATATAATACTTATTACACGTGATTCAACGAAGCATCATTGTAAGAGATGTTGAGACGTCTGTACCAATTGTGACGAGGATACACTCCTCACTTGTTTCATTGGACTTGACTGTGGACTCACGGCGGGTGTGACCGGTCGACAGGGGATGCTTACTCCTCCATGGCACCTGATCCCACCTCTTGGTTTCCAGAGGTCCGTGTTTGTCCATTTTTACCGGATTTGTATCTATGTCCTGGACATTCTATTGATTTATACTTTGGTATCTGAAATTTTTATATTCATATTATTAGAGAGAATGTTGATATTTATGAGTATTATAACTATTAAGTAAAAATGAAGAAGTACCAATGGATGATCGAAACTCCATTAGAATACGACAAATTAGATATGTCAATGGTATCAACAGGAAGAACAATTGTGAATTGTTAACGAAGGAGTCAGCGTCCTCTGCCAGCATGCCATACCCGTAGTAAATGTTACATAGAAACCTCTCCAGCTTAGTGAAAAAGTCAAGTGCGGTGAAATTGTTACCAATTACTCATACCTAGTGGTTATAAGAGTTATACTCAAGTTATTCGATATGAAAATAAAAATGTACAAAATTTACAGTATATGGAAACTGATATCTAGATATATGTCAGGATATAGGTAGGAAAATAATACACTTTTTTAATCAACAGTAAAAATAAACACTAAAAAGGTAAGAAATAAACTAAAACTTTTAAACACTGAAAATCAAAACAGTACAAACCGAAATCTTGGAACTTAAAGATTATGTACGTTTTGCGATGTGAAACCTCGTTTCTTCCGGACCCCTGTTCCCATGAGATTCTCAATTGTTCTTAGTTTTGAGATAATATTGCATAATATGTAAAACATCTCAAATACCAAAGTATAAATCATTAGGATGTCCAGGACACAGATACAAATCCGGCAAAAATACACAACACGGACACACATAGACAAACACGGTCCTCTGGAAACCAGGAGGTGGGATTAGGTGCTATGGAGGAGTAGCATCCCCTGTTGACCGGTCACACCCGCCGTAAGTCCACAGTCAAGTCCAAATGAAATACGTGAGGAACGAATCCTCGTCACAATTGGCACAGACATCTCAACAACCGCCAACAAAAAGGCAACTCAACATTTCACCCAGTGAAACAGAATAATCGCAAACAAGACTATCATACCGACCGTAAAATTTCCGGAACGTTGACATCACGCCGATATATCTAAATGTGAAATTAAAGGACACCGCTAGATTTTTCTTCTAATTCGTCGTATTATATTGTACTTGGAGTTTCGAATATCCATTGGAACGTATTGACACAGGGATATCGAAAACCGCGTTTAATGTCAACGTTCCGCAAATTTTATGGTCGGTATGGTAGTCTTGTTTGCGACTACTCTGTTTCACTAAGTGAAATGTTGAGTTGCCTTTTCGTTGGCGGTTGTTGAGACGTCTGTACCAATTGTGACGAGGATACACTCCTCACGTGTTTCATTGGACTTGACTGTGGACTCACGGGGCGGGTGTGACCGGTCGACAGGGGATGCTTACTCCTCCATGGCACCTGATCCCACCTCTTGGTTTCCAGAGGTCCGTGTTTGTCCATTTTTACCGGATTTGTATCTATGTCCTGGACATTCTATTGATTTATACTTTGGTATCTGAGATTTTTATATTTCATTATACTTATAACAAACATTGTTTTTTTCGTGTACGAAAATAAATGTCATTATTATTTTCAATATCTGCAGATACTTATTTGTCATTCTAATACGAGAAACATTACCAGAATAACTGTAAATCTTTGTGAACTCATATAAGATCAAGGACTACTATCTCAGTAACAATGCAGAAATTCAATTCACCTTAGCACATGTACAATATTTTATTTTGTTGGTTCATGTTCTCAAATAGTTAATTACAACAATTATACATGTAAATAGTAATATGAACTACGTCATTGTCTTGAAGCGAGCGTAGCTTTGTCATTGTAACATCGTAATGTAACATTAAATGCATAGGGTTAGGAAAACTACGTGGTTTATACTGACGCAGAAAATCTTGTATGTACAGCTCATTTTCTACCTCATTGTACTTGGCAGCCATGTTTCTAGAACCCGTATGCGGAGCCTCGTTTGCAATGTACCGGTTGAAATTTTTTGAAGCTCATAGTACACATTGGAGGACAGTGACCATAAGAGGGCGCTGCAATTATTGGACTTGTCTCAAGTTGCAACATTTCTACAATAAAGAGCTCGCTGCGCTCGCATATAAAGAAATATAAGTTTAAAGTTAATTTCAAATTTGGTTCAGTATGAATAGATGAAACGTATATTTTAAAAATGTTTTACGTAGTGCGATCTTTATACTTATTAATGCTAATTATTATGTTAATTATTTGAATACTGATCAAGATATCGAGACTAAAGGTGGTACCGGATATTCAGAGACAAGGACTAGGTTTACATAGACAATGGCATATATGCACTAACCGTTGAGACTCTTAAATGACCGGTCAAAACCGGTTTAAAATGGTTGAAAGTGATCTGTAGTCATAAATACTCATGAAAAAAACAAATTCGCTGTAAAAGTGTTTTAGTGTGATATTTATTTGATTCAAATGATTATAACTGTTACACCTCTACAATAAGATACCCAGAAAACCGCGAAAAGTCGCCATGAATTTTGTGTGGTGTGTTGCGATAATCAGCGTGTCTCAGCCACACCTTGTCATTTTTAGCCAACTGTATGTTAACATTACTGCTGGAGGAATAATAATCGTTTTGGTCTGCAAAGGACAAGGCTACTACAACTCCATTTTTCACCATGTTCACGTATAAATCATCGTTATACATTGACATTATATCCGCAGAAAACTGGTAGTATCCGTCCACTGGTGCGGTGAAGTGCCCATCCCTGGAGTCGTACGCGTTACCTAAATTTGTTACTACATGATCGAATACTAGATCTTGTTGTTGTCCAAGTAATACATCATGACCCAGATATGCATAAAATACAACTTGTGTCGTCTTTGCTGCAGATTCTGCAATAACAGAATAATAATTTTGCCAACATACCGCTTGACTTACGTGACATCTTGGCGCGACTTAAAATGAGTACGGCTGCCAATTGTCGTCTTGACGTAATATCTAAATTTAATGTTTAGCGTTCTGTACCGAAACCGAAACTACATCAGGGAATAATTACACTTATTATTCAGGTAGTTTAGATATATTAATATAAAAAATCCCAGATACCAAAGTATAAATCAATAAAATGTCCAGGACATAGATACAAATCCGGTAAAAATGGACAAACACGGACCTCTAGAGAATAGAGGTGGGATCAGGTGCCATGGAGGAGTATATTTTTGTTGACCTTTGAGGTTGGGGTGCGGATCATTGATAATTTTTGTTTGAATTTCATTAATATTTGTTTGTTAATAAAGTTATTAATTGTAATTTAAATCTTAGTGGTTCATTCATTGGAGTCACCACTCTTTCTCTTTACCACTCTTTCTCTTTACAATATTATATATAATAAGTTACAATAACCTAACTAATGGAGTAACACCTCTCTCTACAACTTGAAGTAGCAAGTTTTGTTATCGACAATAAAATCTAAGTACAGACTACGTAACTGCAAAAGTACCTGTCACTTAGAATAGTCCTTCTTGTTATGATTTCAGAGGTGTAGAAGTAGAATCGCAGGGAGCCTGTTGAGGTAATGGATGCTTATATTCCTGGTAACATTTACAAATATCTCTCTCTCTCTCTCTCTCTCTCTCTCTCTCTCTCTCTCTCTCTCTCTCTCTCTCTCTCTCTCTCTCTCTCTCTCAACTTTCATTCGCCACACTCATTTACATAGATACATGTAGATCATTTAAATATTTACGGACAGGTACATGGATTT
Source organism: Atrina japonica (assembly GCA_030159075.1). NCBI lineage: Eukaryota > Metazoa > Mollusca > Bivalvia > Pterioida > Pinnidae > Atrina > Atrina japonica. Next base: position 666,098 of record BROG01000194.1, on the reverse strand, counting down.
TAACCTAGAACTAACACTAGTAATGTTCTAAATATGTATATTTCTATCTCTTTTAATTACGTTTATAATTTTTACAAATAACGCCAATATATATATATATATATATATATATATATATATATATATATATATATATATATATATATATATATATATATATATATATAATATATATATTATATATATATATATGATTTGACTTCACCTTTGGCATTTCATTTCAGTGATATATATATATATATATATATATAATATATATATATATATATATATATATATATATATATATTATATATATATATATATTTTTTTATATATATATATATATATATATATATATATATATATATATATATATTATATATATATATATATATATATATATATATATATAACCTAGTTGATGAACCTTCTGCTCGAGTTCCGTATTCTTCGAATCTAAATAAAACAAACAAGATATGATTATTAACTATGCATTCAGAGAACTATCATCACAACATATGTGTTGACCAGACTTAAATTAAAACATCCCTATTTCTAATTAACATTTATGTAAGCAAATATCTCTCTGTAGATAGCAATGTGATGGCTCGGTAATTGTTTTCCTTCTGATGACGCATGTAATAAAGGTACAGTCAAACACATTTTGGGTTTGATAATACATTTACGTTAAATATTTATCCTTGGCTCATACTATGTTCTTTCTTTCAAAACCATATATCTATTTTAAATTCGAACTTATTGACAGAAGACAGATGGTCTTGAGCAGTTGATTTGTATTTCCTCCCAAACCAATACTGGTAATATAAATTTGCATTCACTGGATCATATTCAATGCTGATGGACCGTTTGAATCACCGGGGGTACGCATAGTAAATGAATCAGCACATTACCTCAAACTAAATAATTAAAAATTATATTTTTTAGGATCTCAAGAATACAGATACAAATCTCGTAAAAACGGACAAATACGGACCTCTGGAAACAAAAAGGTGGGATCAGGTGCCATTAGGTTGTTGAGACGTCTGTACCAATTGTGACGAGGATACACTCCTCACGTATTTCATTGGACTTGACTGTGGACTCACGCCGATTGTGACCGGTCGACAGGGGATGTTTACTCCTCCATGGCACCTGATCCCACCTCTTGGTTTCCAGAGGTTCGCGTTTGTCTATTTTTACCGGATTGTATCTATGTCTTGGACATTCTATTGATTTATACTTTATACTGATATTTTTTATATTTCGTATGAATAATGGAACAGGTCAGCCAATAAAAGAGCACAGTTGGTTCCCACAGGAATGCCGACAGTTTGTTGAAAGACAACGTCTCCGAACCTTACAAATATATTGTCTATTAGAAATTCCAGCATTTTTATATCATCGTCAGTGTATTTATGTGTAGAATCAGAGTGGTGTTGGACAAAATAAGTATCATGATAACAAATCACTTGATATTTAAATTTTCGTGTACCACCTTTAGTGAAAAGACAGATGTAAAGAGTAAAGAAGTCGTATGTTCTGATACTGTGAATTTGTGAAAATTTATGTGCCTTCAAATTCTAAAAGTTGTTTAGAATTTTTAAATATCCACATCTGATTTACACCGCTTCTAAAATAAGCAAGTGTACAGTATTGCTGAAGTGATCTTTCATTTAGATAGTACATGTGTACTGCAGTGTATGTTCTGACCTCCGCATAACAAATAGTCATCCTTACAGAGTCGTCACACAAGGGCGGTCGGTTTTGATTATTTGGCTTTGTATCATACCACCTTTTCTTCTACTTACACTTCTAGCTTAAATATTACAAACATAATACCAAAGTTATAATGCTCAAGACGATTGTGTCTGTTAATAAGACTCTATCAGTTGAACCCTAATTTAAAATAGATGTGTATTTTCTAAAGAGAAAACGTTATCATTAAATGATGAAGTTTTATCGATGTTCCCAGATTTTGCTTAATTTTTATGTCTTTATTTAAAAATATGCAATCATACAATTGTTTGGTGGGTTACGGTAGCATGCCCACTGGACCTCATTGGTTTTTATTACAGTGTCGAATATAGTACAAAAAACAGGTGTACACTTACAAAGCGGTGCATGAACTCAGAAGTGCATATTAAATTTTGTTACACGTTATAAATTGAAAGCAGAAACTTATTTGAATATCAACAAACTGCTTTGAATGGTCAATATTAAGTTTTTTATTTATATATGTTTTACATATATTTATGTCGATTAGGGCGCTTTACAAATTCAACCATTAATTTGTATTCTTTAATTATTTTTCATTTGAGAATTATTTCATACGCACCATGAAATCATTAGAGCTATATATTCTGATCATTGTTTAAAGTTAATGAAAACCTAGACAAATATGTATTTCTTAAATCATGATCATTAATATTAGCTCATCCAAAATAGATGAATCATCCTTTATAACTTTTGTTAAGAGCTCATCAAAAATATCGAAAACTACTTTATATCTCAAATCAAGAAAATGAACACCAGATCACCCAAAAACAAAATATTTGTAAATAATGAGTTTCATACTACATGACGATTCACATATTTTTCATTACCTATGTTTGTTTTATACCAATATTACCCATTCGTCCTCTAAGATTCACGTCACATTCCATAATAAGGGGAATAAAATTAATATCTACTTCTATGTGTAATTCTGCCTCAACATTCACTAAAATTCCTGAACATCCATTCATGAATATATTTACAACAATTTAACGACTATAATATCGATAATATATCATTCCCTCAATCAATCGACATGTCATTAAGTTACATGTTGTAAACAATAATTTATAAACATGATGAGAGGTGATTTCTATATTTCAGTATTTACTTGTCTGTTGTAGTGTTGCATTCATCCTTGATATTAAGTGTGTCAGATTTCTATTGGAATTTTGTAATTCAGCAACTGCATGAAAAGAAGAAAAAAACGGAATTGCTATAAAAAAAAATTATCTTGATAACCTGCTTAACAATGACAAACTAAAATTTTGAAAACATTTATTTGCTAATAATGTACCTGTATGTTTATGAATTTGAATATTTTTATTTATTATAACTGCTTTGACGTCGAAAAAAATGAATAAAATAACAGATTCCAAAGGATAAATCTTCAGAATTTCCAGGATGTATATACAAATCAGGTGAATATTGGACAAACTTGGACCTCTGTAAATCAAGAGGTGGGATCAGATGCAATGGAGGAGTAAGCATCCTCTGTTGACCGGCTACACAAACCGCGAGTCCACAGTCAAATCCAAATGAAATAAGTGATTAAGAAATCCTCGTCACAGTTGATACAGATGACTCAACCACCGCTATCGAACAAGTAACTCAACATTACATTTAGTGAAACAGAGTAATTGTAATGAAGGGCATTATACCGACCATGTAATTTGCAGAACGTTGACAATCAAACGCAATTCTCGATATCCTAGTCACATAAACCTTTCAGTAAGTAGGTTACCTCTGTGTATAAAATTTTCATATGTTGAAGAACGGGAATCCGCTAGTCATTAAAAGAGAGGGCTACTGCATTATTTTAATATTTTTTGCATCCATTGTCTTTGTATGGACTGCGCGACAGCGGTCGATATCACTTATGAATTGTACTTTCGGCATATAATCTGTCTTCAGCACAAAGAATGAGAACGAAATATACATACTTTAACACGTATTTGAAATTATGCCTAAATGTTGAAACACTGGTAGCTTGGTGCTTAATATAAATAAATACGGAACACGTAAATTATTATCTTAGTTGTAATGCTGGAAATGATTTAGTACAGAAAATAATAATATTAACAGGTAAAAAAATATCCATAGGTTACCTGTTAAGAGTGTGCGATGTAAAGTAGCATTCATTTCCGCTATAGCTTCCTTATATGTGTTGTCTGACTGAAGAAGAGCATTACTATAAAACAGACAGCACAGCAATAAGATTGTTCGTATCATATTACTTGAATTGGTAACTCGCCAGTTTTCATCGAACATGTATAACCATGAACTGTTTAGAGGCAAATGAATTGCTTGTGACGTGAGAAATAGGCCAACAGAACATACGTTACAAATTGATAAGATATAAGAAAATATGGTTAGCATTTTTAAATGTTCATCGGTAAAAATAATATACAAAGCAACAATGATATATCTGAAAGTATTACGGTGACAATAAAACAAAATGTTTCCTCAAAAGTCCGAAAGTGAGGTCTTGCGTCTATCACGAAGTTTGCCTTACCTTATACGATCAATATACGTGCACAACTACCTGAACTGAAACAATCGAAAGAATCATGGAAAACTTTCACGCATTTTAAGTCATGGTGGACCAACCTCCACCACGACGTATTGTCAGTTAATGACAATTTTCATACATATGTCAATGCGATATATCCACTAGAAATTAGATATTGCTTATTCCAGAAGAGGTGTAAATCAGATGTGGATACTTAAAAATTCTAAACAGCTTTTAGAAAATTTGAAGGCACACAATTTTTCTCGGATTCACAGTATCAAAACTTATGACTTCTTTACAGAACTATTCCACATAAGAAATTAAAAGAAAGACTTTTTAGCATCATAGACAACTGTTTTTTCACAAAAGGTGGTACCCGAAAATTCAAACATCTAGTGATTGGCTATCAGGATACTTATTTCGTCAAACACCACCCTGATACTACACATAAATATTTATACTTTGGTATCTGAGATTTTTTTATATACACAACATACCCAAGCACACTCGCGTCCTACTAATTGTGCCCCTTTATTGGCCGACCTATTCCTTTATTCATACGAAGCAGACGTCATTCAAAAACTGCTGAATCAAAAGAAGAAACAGCTATCGGGGTCCTTTAATTTAACATTTAGATATATCGACGACGTTTTGTAAATTAATAATGACAATTTTCATACATATCTCAATGCAATATATCCCAGCGAACTAGAAATTAAAGATACGACAGAATCAAACGCACACGCTTCATATTTAGACATTTTATTTACTATAGACACAGACGGGAAATTGGCGACTAAACTATACGACAAACGTGACGATTTCGGCTTTCCCATAGTAAACTTTCCACATTTAAGTAGTAACATCCCACAGTCACCCGCATATGGAGTTTATATTTCGCGAATGATCCGATATTACAAGGGCGAGTTCAACATATGATATTTCATATACAGATGTAAACTGCTTACTGATAAATTATTGATACAGGGATCTCGAAAACCACGTTTGATGTCAACGTTCCGCAAATTATATTGTCGGTAGAATAGTCTTGTTTCCGATTACTCTGTTTCACTGAGTGAAATGTTGAGTTGCCTTTTCGTTGGCTGTTGTTGAGACGTCTGTACCACATTGTGACGAGAATTCATTCCTCACTTATTTCATTTGGACTTGACTGTGGACTCACTGCGGATGTGACCGGTCGACAGACGATGCTTACACCTCAATGGCACCCGATCCCACCTCTTGGTTTCCAGAGGTCCGTGTTTGTCCATTTTTGCCGGATTTGTATCTGGACATCCTGAAGATTTATACCTTGGTTTCTGAGATGTTTTATATTTAGACATTTTACTGGAACTTAGACAGTGAATCCCTTTCGCCAATCATGTATAAAAGTAACTTATGACAATTTCAACGAACGTGACCTTTTCACTGAACTCGAGAAGTCTCCATGTAAAATTTACGACGGTGTGGTATGCTGGCAGAGGACGCTGACTACTTCCGTTTTACGAAAGGTCCTAAGTCCTAAATCCTAACTTTTAGTCCTAATTACCATGGCAAAGCATTGGTCAGTCCCATGGCAATTAGGACAAAGATTAGGCTTTAGGACTTAAAACGTTTTGTAAAACGAACCCCTGGTCCTATCCGGTTCGGGATTCGCAATTGTTTTTCTTGTTAGTTGATATAGGAAGCTCCATAGCGTGAGATTTGAATTTTGCCGCCAGGGGCGTTTTGTAACTGTTTCGGGTGACGTCATCAGAATACTATATTCTTATTGGTCAATCGATATGGCGCGTAATAGAGCTATCTGTGATGTCATATCGGAAGTGAAGTCATACCGGAAATGACCTTGTCGCCATTATGAGGTCATTGCCATGGCGACTTATGGAAAGAGTCAATCGTTGAGTTCGGGGCGTGTCGGTAACCGGAAGTGGAAGAAAGTAGGGGCGGCAATCTTTGATAATGAGCCAATGAGAGCCTTCGTTACTAGGAGCGGGGTCATGAGAGGTCACGTGAATTCACAAGGTCAGATGCTAAATATAGAAGTTGGGTTTTTCCAGTTTGGGGGTTAGGAGTGAATTGTTTTTAGATAAAAATTGGGTTTTCCAGAGTTTGGAAAGAGATGAGTAGTAGATTGATTTCGAAAGAGTTGGCGAGAGTTGACGAGAGTTGGGATTAGTTGAGTTTTTCCAGTTTTGAGGTTGGGAATGAATCTAATTTTAGATCAGAAGTTGAGTTTTTCCAGTTTTGGGGTTTGAAGTGAGATCGGTGTATCAGTAGTAGTTGGGTCACGAGAGTCGGAATTCGCGAGAGTTTTCGAGAGGTGTAATGCTTACAGTAGATTAACCCGAGTAATCAAGTCTTTATATTCCACCGATTTCCGATTCCTCCATAAACGCCTGAATGCATTTGCATTAAAAGTTTGTCACCAGGAAATTATTACAGCATCATGGGATTTGTTTATCTTAACATGTGGCGCGAAATGTAGGAGTTATAAATTTTTTGAAAACATGTTCAGTGGAAAAAAATCACGTTTCTATTTGAATTTCAAAGTCACATTTATCTTCATAAAGCCAAATTCATTGAGAAACGTTATTTTATAACTTGGGGTCCCGGAAGTATTGAGTGCGCATCCTCAACTTGATGATCGCCTCTGATTGGTCTGTACAATTTGTACAGAGCTGACGAGCCGATTGAACATGTTGCCTTCAAGTCCTCGAGAAATAGTGAATAGAGGGTGCTGCAATTATTCGAGTTGACAGCAGATGGGTTTTCCAGATCTGAGTTATACAATAAATCAACATGAAATCTGAGCAGTCGGGTATTCCCCTGATTACATAATGTAGATTTAACTAAATAAGCCTTATAAAAGTTGATTGAACTCTATTTTGTATAAGATATTGAAATTTACTGTTTGTACATATTTCATAAGGATAAAAATCTAGGCCTATATTATTTTTATGTAATAAAAATTCAAATACTCTCCCATGAGGGCAGATGTTTTCTGACAATGTTGACACCTCGAGCTCCGGATCGCAAATGAGCTCTCAGGCATCTAACTGAACCTAGTCTAAGACGTAGTCATCTTTTTTTTCGCTAATGAAAATAGCACCTCTGAAAATCTGACACGACTTGGGATCGATCCAAGGACCTTCATATTTAAGATCTGGTGCTCTACCGAATAAAAGCCCTTTAATGATAAATTCAAAAAGCACCTTTTTGATTCAAACATATTTCATTGTTTAAACACATTATATAAATATTATATTCATGAGATGGTGTTATTGCATAATTGTAAAATGAACTTTTCTAAAACACAAGTAATGTGGATTGGACAAAAATAGAGTTCAGATAAAATATGTCAAGGATATAATTTAAAATGGGGTTTGACAAAATTCAATCTTTTAGGAATATGCTTTGACGTAAATCCGCGTAACATTTCAAAAATGAATTATGACTAAAAATGATGAATCAAAAAACGTTAATGAATCGTTGAAAGAAAATAAAACTAACACCATTGGGTAGATTGATCATGAATATGAGGTTACATATTCCTGAAATTCCATCAAACATATATGATGTCCTTTAACTTTATATGAATTAGGATATACTTACAAGGAATTGGAAAATGGATATATATATATAAGAGGAATATTTGGGCATGCCCATGGATAATTAAGTGTGCTTTAGATTATACTGACTTAATTGTGGTTTAAATTATATTGATTTAATTCAACATAGTGGCAGAAACAAAATTTGGTTTGAAGTTTTCAAATCTGTAATTAATAAATTATATAAATGTTATCAAAACTATTTTTGCCTGAGGAGCTTATTAATTGGTCGAATTATTCTTATTATTTGCACATAAGCAATTTTATAGACACAACGTTCGCAAAATGTCACTTGAAGTAAAAGGTGGACGTTATTACGACTGCAGTTTCGTGGTATATAAGACGATGAACTACAACACAATTTACCACGCAGCTGATAACTGTTGTAAGGTAAGGTTCATATTGTATTTCAATAAATTAATTCAGTATTAAGTTCTTGGTATATATTGTTATAAATATTATAAACATAATACCAAAGTTATAATGCTCATATGGATACGGAAAACAGAATATGACACAATTTATTATTGACATATAGTTTGATTCCGAAGCTGTTAACAATATTTTAGTACTTGAGTGTTCCTCTTATTATTATTACTCTTATTATTATTATTATTATTATTATTATTATTATTATTATTATTATTATTATTAACATTATTATTGTTATCATTATCATTATTATTATTATTATTATTATTATTATTTTCATTAGTATAATTCAATTGAATAAAGAAAATACATGGGTATCTTTATTACTGATATTGTTTTGGCACAAAGAAAAACTTCCATATACAAATTTTTGGTTAATACGGAAGATTATGATAAAGACTTCGTAGTCGAGAGGGTAGAGCATCGCTGATTAAGTAGCGGTAGTTCTACTAGTGCTTTATATTTCGGTTTTATTTTCCATTGTTTTTAAAGCAATAGCAAAGAAGAATTGAATTCGGTCAAAGTCAGCTTGTGTAAAAAAGGCGTAAATTATTTGGTCACATGTGGCTGCAACTGTTATGGGTTCCCTTGTATTACTTCCTGGTGGTACTTTTATTTTTGTAGGCATCTGAGTAACCGGCTTAAATATTAAATACAAAACCAAAGTTATAGTTGGAATGTTGCATTTTTACTCCTCAAATATCAACAAATATCACACTGTAAACAAAATTAAAGATGACAAATCAAATGCAACTATCACGAGACAGTTCAATATTAAAATAATTCAATATTTCATTTTCCAGATCCAATCTTGTAATTCAACGGTTTGTTTTAGAATAAGCACCAGTAATTGATATAATGTGGAAATTTGCATGTATCCTTGGTATCTTTCTTATTGCAATTACATTGGTCACGTCTTCAAGAATTCCGCGTTCACCATGTATTTGCACTAAAGAATACGTACCTGTTTGTGGGGAAGATGGGATAACATACTCCAATGACTGTGCAAGACAATGCAAGTAAGTATGGCTTTCAGAATTTGCTTGAAATTTACTTGAAATCCACATAACAATGTTTATCTTTCTGATTGTTTGTTAAGGTTTATTATTCCTCCTGTTTGCTATACAGCAACTTTAAATGTTTTTGTACCCAAAAAATATTTATTTCACGTTATCGATAAACTTGCTTTTCATATTTTTTCGTAATTCTTTTTTGGCGTAGATTTTTGCACTACAATTTTGCAGAATGGTGATAAAATGACACATTCTGTCAGAAAGAAATATATAGTATTAGGGTGTTTTAGATTTATATAATTTCATTTTATCCGTATTTCAAATATTCCTCCCATAAAATATTTACTTTTCCGAGAATGATTATTATTCTTTTTCAATACCTTACGTCTTTTATAAAAATAAATTCATTTTTGTCTAGTTTATTCAGTTTCTGATATTTTCACCTTGTTTCAAAAATTTCCATTTTTTCTGATGTTGGTGTTACACAAATTGTAGTGTATTAAATATTATAAACATAATACCAAAGTTATAATGCGCAAGACGATATCGCTTCTGTCAATTAGACTTCATCAGTTGAGCTCCAATTTGAAAAGTATGTGTTTTTTCTAAAGATAAAGTGGTATCATACAAGGCCAAATAATATCTCTAAAAGTATAGCCGAAATCCGTCTAAGAATAACCACTGTAAAATTAGAAAATTTTCGAATTTAAATGGTGATAACAGTGCAAAATATTACTTTAGTATAAGATGCAGCTGTTACCGAAATACCACTTACTAGGTTTATGTATACCCTCGCGGACTCAAACGGTCTACCAGCATAAACATAATACCAAAGTTATATTGAATGAAGTTTTCATTTTTACATAAACTTATGTTTTTATTTTTATTTTTACTTACGATTTTGTTATTTCCATTTTTATGTAAAATTGTGTTTTCGTTTGTCATTTTATTTATTTTTATTTTTACGAAAACTAATGTTTTTGTTTATTTATCTATTTTCACTTTTTATGTTTTCGTTGATTTTATTTGTTTTTATTTTTACGGAAACTTATGTATTTGGTCATTAAATACAATACCATTTTCATTTTTTATGTTTTTGAAGACTTTGTTTTTATTTTTACTGAAACTTATGTATTTGTTTATTGAATATTTATACCATTTTAACTCAAACTTATGTTTTTGATTATTTCACATTATTTATTTTTATGTAAACCTATGTTTTTGTTCATTTCATTTTATCTACATTTTCGTAGACTTGTTTTTGTTCATTTCATTTTATTTATTTTTACGTAAATTTGTTTTGTGCATTTCCTTTTATTTATTTTTACGTAGACTTGTTTTTGTTAATTTTATTTTATTTCCTTTAACGTAGACTTGTTTTTGTTTATTTTAGCTATACATTTTCGTTAAAACCTGTTGAGATATACATAAGTACATTAATTCAAAATATGAATAACAAAAAGCCATAATTTGTGATATATATTTTATATACTCAAAAAGTGTCTTAGAAGGTTTAGATCTTTTTCATCACGTGCGTATTATTAGGGAAAGTAATTTTTAAAAAAACAATCAAATGAATATTCTTAAGTAAACAGAAACAATTATGGTAAAAGTATATATATATATAAGATATGGTGTAATGAATTTCTGTGAAAAGTGCCTTTAACAACGTCGGTGACTATTAAAAGAACAAATTATTTTTCTTCTACAGAGGTATCCCGTTACTGAGGACTGGAAAGTGCCCGGAGTGTCCAATTCCCAGAATATATGCTCCAGTCTGTGGTGAAAATGGACTGACATATGACAACAAGTTTATCCCTGAATGCATGTATGTAATGTTTAATCTAAACGTACAAAATGCGTGATTCATGCGTACTATAAGCATATATGACTTGTAATTTAAGTGTACGTAATGTGTAATCTAAGCGTATATATAGACAAAACTATATAAAAAAATTCTATCCGTATCATCAAAATGCACGCGATTGTTGTAGCGGATGTTCGAGTTGAACCCATCCGCTACAACGATCAAGTGCAGTCTGATGATATGGATAGAAACATAATTATATTTGGATTTGTATGTATTACATGCCCCTTATTTATCTACATGTATACACAAATTTAATAATTTATTCCGGTTTTAACGATACCATCAAATATTTCGGATGACATGAATCCCATTTAGAAAAGTAGCTCCGGCGAAATTTCCGTGTGCAACTTCAGTGCAATACGACGTTACGTATTGCACGGGCATATTGAACTCTGTATTGTAACTGTAACACATGTATGTAATAAAATGTGTGAACCGAGCGTGCGTGATGTGTACTATATTGAGAAGTAACGCATAATCTAACATTCAATGTTTAATCTCAGCATATGTAATGTTCAAGTTAAGCGTACGTGATATGTAATCTAAGTGTATACAGTGTGTAATGTAAGCGTACGTGATATGTAATCTAAGTGCAAGCTGTGTTTAACGTAAGCGTAAAATATTTGTAATCTAAGTGTATGCAGTGTGTAATGTAAGCGTTAGTTATTTGTAATCTAAGTGCATGCTGTGTGTAACGTAAGCGTAAAATATTTGTAATCTAAGTGTATGCAGTGTGTAATGTAAGGTGTAACAGTGTACTTCAACAAATGCATAATTTATTATTAAATTTTGAAATAAGAAGCATAATTCTGTATATATATTTATAGCTCTTCTTAAAAAAACTGAAATACATCGATACATATTGGTACAATGTTATAAAACTTAGTCTTCATAAATACACAAAGATGTGCAAATATACAAGTATGTTTTGAATTCTCTTATACATTACAGTGGAATCGGAATAGTGTCGCCAGGAAAATGCCCGGTTTGTCCAATACCCACAATACATGCCCCTGTCTGTGGCGTTAATGGAAGAACTTATGGTAACCGATATGAGGCAGAATGTCTGTGAGTATCGTCTGTCGTGTTTACCATCTAAACTCAATCGTATTGATAATCAAGTGGGTATATTGACTATGTTGACAAACTTCTAGTTATTGTACACTTTATAATCAACTGATTAGCATTTACATGTCTAATGATAGAATTTGATCTGTGTCTTCAGGAGACATGTTATAAAGATTTAAGAACGTCAAAGTGTTTTTAATTGGGCAGCGTCACATAACGTCTTACGTCAGTGTGGGTGTGTTGGGCGGGATCACATAACGTACTGCGTCTGTGAGTGTGTTGGGCGGGGCCACATAACATCGTGTGTCTGTGTGAGTGTGTTGGGCGGGGACACATAACGTCTTGTGTCTGTGTGAGTGTGTTGGGCGGTGTAATATAACCCCGTAGGTCTGTGTGATTGTGTTGGGCGGGGTCACATAACGTCTTGTGTCTGAGTGTGGTGGGCGGGGTCATATAACGTCTTGTGTCTGTATGATTGTGCTGGGCGGGGTCACAAAACGTCTTGTGTCTGAGTGTATTAGGCGGGGTCACATGTCTTGTGTGTGTATGTATTAGGCGGTGTCACATAACGTCTTGTGTCTGAGTGTGTGTGTTTGAGTCTTTCAATAGTATCTCAGGATACACAACATATAAACATACCGGTATATATACAACTTGAAGTATGAAGTTTTTTCGACAAGAAAATGATATTTCTAAGTAAAGACTACGTAACTGCAAGATTACCAGTCACTTACAATAGTCCTTCTTGTTATGATTTCAGAGGTGTAGAAGTAGAATCGCAGGGAGCCTGTTGAGGTAATGGATGCTTATATTCCTGTCAACATTTACAAATCTCTCTCTCTCTCTCTCTCTCTCTCTCTCTCTCTCTCTCTCTCTCTCTCTCTCTCTCTCTCTCTCTCAATGCATATTTCAAAGTTCATTCCAGTGTTTCCGATAATGAATCATGGATTATTGTTTCTGTCAATACTATCATTTGGCATTGGTACAATTTGGATATTTTAGCTCATAATGGATGGGTATATAATAAATGTATCATTATAACAGCACCTATAACAGTCCCCGAGGATATACATAAAACCAGCTTGTATACCACCATTTCAATTCTCAACTTCTCAAACGCTAAAATATTCATTATACAGTGTGTACTCTTAGACGGATTTGACATCACATTTAGATTTATTATTTGACAACACATTTAGATTTATTATTTTGCCTTGCATGACACTGTTTCTTTCGGAAATATTCTTTTATACAAATTTAAGCGCAAAATAAAAAACATCAGATACCAAAGTATAAATCCTTAGAATGTCCAGGATATAGGTACAAATCTGGTAAAATGGACAAACACGAATCTCTTGCAATCAAGAGGTGGAATCAGGTGACATGGAGGGGTAAGCATCTCCTGTCGACCGGTCATACCCGCCATGAGTCCACAGTCAAATCCAAATGAAATACGTGAGGAACGAATCCTCGTCACAATTGGTACAGATGTCTTAACAACCGCCAATGAACAGGCAACTCAACAGTACACTTAGTGAAACAGAGTAATCGCAAACAACTTTTTGGAACGTTGACATCAAACGCGGTTTTCGATATATCTGTGTCAGTAATTTGTCAGTGAGTATTTTACATCTGTATGTGAAATGTTCATATGTTGAATACACCCTGGCATATCAAATCATTTGTGAAATATAAACTCCATATGCGGGTGACTGTGGGATATTACTACTTAAATGTAGAAAATTTACCATGGGAAAGCCGAAATCGTCATGTTTGTCGTACAGCTTAGTTGCCAATTTCGCGTTTGTGTCTATAGTAAGTAAAATGTCTAAATATGAAGCGTGTGTGCTTGATTCTGTTGTATCTTTAATTTCTAGTTTGCTGGGATATATCGCATTGACATATGTATGAAAATTGTCATTATTGATTGACAAAACGTCGTCGATATATCTAAATGTCAAATAAAAGGACCGCTAGCATTTTCTTGTTTTGATTCAGCAGTTTCTGAATGAAGTCTGCTTCGTATGAATAAAGACACCGGTCAGCCAATAACGGGGCACAATTGGTTCCCATTGGAATACCGACAGTTTGTTGAAAGACCACGTCTCGAAACATTACAAATATATTGTCTATTAGAAATTCCAGAATGTTTTTATATCAACTTTACTGTCTTGTGCATTTGTTTTGGACTCTTGTGTACAACTATAACTTTATATATTGAATATATATTTATATATTTGGTATTGTTAATAATATTTACAGGCGATAACCACGACGTGATCAAGTTACTGTTTCAAGCCTGTTACTGTATTTCTCAAGCCATGCATCAGTTAAAATTGTCAAAATGATATTTCCACACTGCTGTCAATGGGTTTATATATCCATGACAATATTTAACAGGGTATATAATTTTTTTTAAATTCTCACCATTTAGCCCGGCCCTTTGTGAATAAAGCAATATGTTACATTTTCGGTTCACAATACATGCTTGTTTTTATCTTATCAGCAGTGAATGGTAGTAACACAGAGAAGAATCTACAGTATCACATACAAGTCGGGAGAAATAAAGTGGATTCCATCTTATAATAAATAATAGATTTTTATCGTCGAAATGTCTTCGTGTTTTTGTTGTTGCTGTCGTTGTTGTTGTCGTTGTGATGACACTATAAAGAAAAGGTGACAAGTATAAAAGTCAAAGATAAGACAAATATACAAATATGGTGATTTTCATACAAACAAATGTACAGAACGGTTCAAATGAAATGGATAAGTCAGCATGGTTACACTCTCCATGTCTTCGCAGTCAGTTCAAATCAGAACGCACAATTCTGGTAGATGTTTCGTATTCATTTTGTCTTGATGTACAGGAGGGAAGATTTTTATTTTCCGTTATTTGCCTCCCAACCAAATGACACAAGGTTCACAACATTAACATTTCTTGTTCATTAAGCCTCTGAAAAAAATATAAAAAATCTCGGATACCAAAGTATAAATCAATAGAATGTCCAGGACATAGATACAAATCCGGTAAAAATGGACAAACACGGACCTCAGATACCAAAGTATAAATCAATAGAATGTCCAGGACATAGATACAAATCCGGTAAAAATGGACAAACACGGACCTCAGATACCAAAGTATAAATCAATAGAATGTCCAGGACATAGATACAAATCCGGTAAAAACGGACAAACACGGACCTCAGATACCAAAGTATAAATCAATAGAATGTCCAGGACATAGATACAAATCCGGTAAAAATGGACAAACATGTTCAGTTGCTTATTAGAATTATAGCGATAGATGAACTATATTTTAGTAGCAGTTATATGTGTGACATCATATTTTATACAGAAGCGTGGGAAAAATAATGTTTTCATTTCAGAATTCTCTTCGAGAACGACAATTACATAATTTGTTTTTTTCACACAAAAATCAAACAAAATATATCCTTAATAAATTGGAGTATCTCTCTTATTTTACAAAGATATATTATCAAAAAAGCATCGACCCATCATCTATGAACTACATTTTTAGGACGTATGGATAAAGGCAAAAAATCGAAGATCAGCAATATTAGAACCCAGGACACCCAAATGATAAAAACACAAATTTCTTGAAGTTAATTTATCATTGTAAGCAGAGACATACCGTTTTTCAAAACTTTTCATAATTTACCTCCATTCAAGGCAGAATCATAGTTAAATATCAGTACATATTTCAATGAATTTTGACAGAATTATATATCGAAGTACAGGGTTATACTTATTTAAAAAATGATGTATACGCAGTGCGGAACTAATTTCCTCTCTCTCTCTCTCTCTCTCTCTCTCTCTCTCTCTCTCTCTCTCTCCTCTCTCTCTCTCTCTCTCTCTCTCTTTCTCTCTCTCTCTCTCTCTCTCTCTCTCTGACATTTGGATATCTATATAATCGTCTATTATTAACATCCTGGCTATGAAATTTAAGTCCCTTTCACCAGTTGTGCTTTTCACCGAACTTGACCTTTTCACCAAACTTGAATTTTTCACCGAATTTGACTAGAAAGGTTTCCATGGAACGTTTGCGACGGGTGTGACATGCCAGAAGCTGACTCCTTTCGGACACCTGTTCTTATCCCGTTTGGGATTCGCAATTGTTCTTAATGTTGAGACCATTTACACATCTACTTCTTCGTGTTATAATGGAGTTGAGTTTTGATTAGTGGTTGGTACTTCTTAAATTTTACTTACAGTTAACCATATCATGTATGAAATTTCACTAATGTAGCTGGATGCCCACTTACACCCCACCCACCCCAAAAAATTACACTTTAAACCGCAATAAATGCAATATATATCCACCAGGAAATAAGTTTAATTGTTCAAATTTTCAGATTCACGCTTAAAATGCATTTATTCTTTAAATGGCAATAAATGGCAAGATTATTTATTTAACATTCCGTGAGGTACAGCGATTTTGGGAGTCACGACGAAATGCCGTAAACCTAGTCCTTGGTTAACATAATAAGATTATGATTCTGATTCTGGCATTTCTAATTGACAGTACATGTGTAGTCTTTGGAAATTAGATCGCTCAGCAAATTACCGGCATTCCAATTGGAACCAATTGTGTCCCTTTATTAGCCGGCTTGTTCCTTTGTTAATAAGACAAAAAAAAGTTAGTCACGTCCTTTGACTTGACATTTAGATATATCAACAATGTTTTGTCAGTCAATAATGACAATTTTCATAATTATGAACACAATATATCCCAGGGAACAAGAAATTAAAGACACCAGAAATTCAAACTCACATGCTTGACATTTTATAGACACGAACAGAAAAATGACATCATCAACATTGCAAAATCGCCCAGATAATCCGATATTTCATTTCATACCACTTTCTCTTTAGAGAATAAACATCTATTCTAATTGGAGCTCAACTAATGAAGTCTAATTACCAGAAACGATCGTCTCGGTTATCACGGATATCATAACTTTGGTATTATGTTTATAATACATGTATTCATAACCACTAGGTCATTGACACTGCTTGTGGCCAATCGAGTTCCTGGTATACATAAACCTAGCACCTGTTTTTTTTTTCGTTACCAGCTGATAATCGTATACTTAAAGTATTTTCGCACTGATAGCACCATTTAAAATTCTAAATTCTTCTAAAGCTAAGATAGCCATAGTTTTACGGTAGTTACCTTTTAACGGATTTTGGCTATACGTTTACATTTATTATTTGGCCTTTTCTGATACCACTTGTTTGAAATTGGAGCTCAACTGATGAAGTTTAACTTACAGAAACAATCGTCTCGAGTATTATAACTGTGGTATTATGTTTATAATATTTATAACTACTAGGTCGTTGCCACCGTTGGTGGACCGTTTGAGTCCTGGAGGGTCTGCATAAACCTAGTACCTGGTATTTCGGTACCAGCTTGTAATCTTAATATACTGATAGCACCGTTTAAAATTCAAAATTCTTCTAAACTAAGCGAAGATAGCCATATTTTACAATGGTTACTCTTTGGCAAATTTTGGCTAACGTTTAAATTTAAATTTATTTGACCTTGTATGATACCACTTTCTCTTTAGAAAATTTATTTGAAATTGGAGCTCAACTGATAAAGTCTAATTGATTACAATTTATGTTTATAATATATATACAAAGACAAATTAGAAACTGATACGTTGGCGTCACAAAAATATAAGGTATCGCATTTTAAGCCAACATTTCGCAATTTTTTCGGTCGTTGTGAAACCCCGTTAGCAATGGCCCTGTTTCACTAACTAACTGAAATGTTGAGTCACCTGTTTCGTAGTAATCGTCCTAAACTTTTATCTTTATTTTAATTGTTTTTATTTGAATATGACTTTGAACACACGGTAGATATGACCGACCGACAGAGTATCCTTACTCCTCCGTGACACATAATCCCACCTCTGATTTTTCAGAAGTCCGTGTTTGTCCAATGTTCCACAAATGTGTATGCTGTCTCCTGTTGATAAATACTTTGTTTTCTGTTATTTTTCATTATCCATTGCTTGTAGGTACTCATTCATATAATTTCATAAACAGTTTTTAATTTAATTAGATACTGTAACATTTTAATATGTTACAGTAATTTAGAATTTTTCTTTTGTTTTTTATTCTTTTTGTTCATATACGGCAAAATAATCTTTAAGTGTTGTTCATCCGGATAAAGCAAAGTAGGCACACACGTACGCGTAAATATTTGTTGTTTTGGTATTGAGTCGAACAATGTAAATAGGTAAATAGACATAATTCGCCATTTTCTGTCTGGCGTTGTATGTAGGTGGATGCTGATTTAGTCCAAAGCGCCACCAACGATAAAGCTCTTATATATCTCCGAGCCCCTGAACTGAGATGCAGATTTGAACAAAATGCAATGACTGACACTTTCAGTTAAAAGAAATATTTATATGTTTAAATTACAATTTGCCCCCACTACGGGGCAATCTGTTTTATAAGTGCCTTTAAATCACAGGTACTGGGCATTACCTTATTTTCCTAAAATTGTGTATGCATTGTGTTAATCTTTCACATTGAAAACACCATTTAAATTCTAAACTCTCCAAAATCTAAGATAGTCATCTTTTTACAGTGGTCTTGTTTGTATGCGTGTATGGGAGAGAGAGAGAGAGAGGGGGAGGAGGAGAAAGAGAGAGAGAGAGAGGGAGGGAGGAGGAGAAAGAGAGAGAGGGGGGTTCCTTGTTATACTTTATCTACTGATGAGTAAATTAACTTTAATTCTGTACATGCAGCAGGTGACAGAGCCTACGGCGTTAATTATGTATTGCAAGACCGAATTACGTAGCAAATAAACAGGTGTCCAACGACATCAGCTGGTACAAGAGGACCCGAAAAGTACGAATGAAAAGTTCAAATCATTATCTAAGCTTTTCAGTACACTATTTATCATCCTTTCATAGTTGTCAAATATTAATTGTAATCAGAATTCTTATCAAATAGAGTTCGTGTATATAGAAACTCTCCGATACCAAAATACAAATCTTAAGGGTGTCCAAGATATAGATGCATATCTGGTAAAAACTGGACAAATACGGACCTCTGGAAATCAAGAGGTGTTATCAGGTGCCATGGAGGAGTAAGCATCCTCTGTTGACCGTTCACACTCGCCGCGAGTCCACAGTCAAATCAAAATGAAATAAGTGAGGAATGGATGTATCAAAGGTAATATCTCATATCACCAAATGATCGATAGAATGTGGTGTCTATTATTATTTCGTTGATCTATTGGAAAATCTGGTAAAACAAGTCCCCCACCAGTACTTCTGAGCTTCATCTAATAAGCCAACAGTGTGGTATATGATTTCAAATTCATCATTTCTTTGACAGTGATATTCTGTTTAGGTGCAGACTACTGTATTCAAGTCGTAATCATTTCTATGACAAAATTACAGTGTATCTGTGACCATTTGTCATATGATTTATCGGAATCAAAAGAACATTTTGGTTTTCCAATTGCCAACGTCCCATATTAAGGTTTTACCAACGTAGTAATGTTTGTTCAGTTACAAATCAGTCTTGGTTTTAAGTCCAGTGATTTTTACTACCTATATATTATGTATTTATATATAATTTCAAATTTGGTTAATTTCTTGAATATATAATTCAGAAAGAAATCTAGAATTTCAGCAAAGTTTCTAAATTGTAACAAATACCAAGGCGCAATCATCAAAGACAATGCCATTCTAGTGCTGCATAGATTGTGAAGAAAAATGACAATGTAGTTTTAATGTTCTCTATATCAAGATTAATTGTTTTATAATTTCAGTCTTCAAAGTCTTAGAACATCTGCGAACTTTTTTTGTTTTGTTTTAACGGTTATTTCAACTAAATACCCCATACGTAAACCAGATTAATTTCATTTACTTAATGTCTCTGGTAATATTGAACAAGTGACCTAATATCGATAGAGACAAAGAATGTTGTTGTCATGATCTAAATGTCAACTAATTTGTGTAGTTAGAACAGGTGGCAATGCCTTGGGCTTTCACTTACAATTCAGACTAACAAATACAATAATAGTCCGATAAACGTACAATAATCATCTTATTACAGTTTCACACATTTATTCCAATTTTTATGTTTGAATCTCAGCAACGATATCCAGAGAGTCTAAACACAAGTAATACCATCATAAACACAGATTTTGAATCCAATGTAGTCAAACCTAATTTTCAAAATACATACATTTGCATATGCATTTTTATGCAATTGTTCCGGTTTGCAGTTTTCTTTAGTTAAAAAAGTTTATATTTCTTGTAGACTTTAGATTTATCATTCAAGTTACATGTATATATAAAAATCTTCATGAAAAGTTTTTAACATTAAAGTGTTTGATCTCACAGGAAAAAATAATTCAAAATATTGATTTACAAACTGATAACAGAAACGAACTGGTTGCTTAGTTATAAATATTGTTAGAGTTGATATGGTAACAATCAAACCATCAAATTATCATAAACCAAAAACGTAAGTTTACACGAAAATAAAATTCTGGGTCGGAAGTCTTTAAATTATTTCAACATTCAAGCTCAACTTTTATTTCATTATTTTGACCTTATAATCGTTTGTAAAACATCTGAATTTGAGTGATAAGGAAACTTTATAATATTAATTTTATCATTCACATAAACAACTTATGATTTTCCTGTAAAAAAAATTAATATGTTGATTACGATACTCAAATTTTGAGTTTTCTTCAAATGAGCTAACAAATTTGATCATTATTTACAATTGCATGTCCAGTTACAGTATAAATTATGCGTATTACTTTAAAATCATGAAAAATTAGTACAGCTTGAGTACTGAGTGAATTTGGTGACGATAATCTGTGAAAACTCGTAAACAGATGTAGGTCAAGTACCACACATTTTGACCCCCGCTATGTACTTCAGCCAATGTAGCAAGGATTCTATAATAATGTGTCTCCCTTGACAGGGGATCTCAAATCTGTCTTACCCCGAAAGACACATTACTTTCATTTCTGATGCTGAGCATTTGACCAGGTTTTGGAATTTCGATTCTGGGAACTTCAGCTGTACAACTGAAGAACCCTCGAGTTTTGGACGTTTAGAGGGTGTTACTCATTTGAATTTATTTAGAATCAATGTACTCAATAAAAATAACTTTCATAAATGAACTGTAACAAACAAAAATTAAATTTTATAGATAAATAATATCATTATGTTACGCTGGTTAGAGGCGGCATTTTTCTCTTTGCATTTTCATTGGTTGATCAACATATGAACATTTCATATGCAGAGGTAAAATACTCACTGACAAATTATTGACACAGGGATATCGAAAACCGCATTTGATGTCAACGTCCGCAAATTTTACGATCGGTATAATAGTCTTGTTTGCGACTTATCAATTTCACTAAGTGAAATGTTGAGTTACCTGTTCGATGGCGGTTGTTGAGACGTCTGTACCAATTATGACGAGGATTCGTTCCTCGAGTATTTTATTTTGATTTGATTGTGGACTCACGGTGGATGTGACCGGTCGACAGGGGATGCTTACTCCCCCATGGCACCTGATCCCACCTCTTGATTTCAAGAGGTCCGTGTTTGTCCATTTATTTTACCAGATTTGTACCTATATCCTGGACATCCTAGTGATTTATACCTTAGTTGGTATCTGAGACTTTTGATATATATTATTATTGATCTAGAATACAGAGATAAACACGTCTGTCGATCACATGCTTTGTTTTCTTACTCAAAAAACTGTATTTAAACATTTTTCATTACTTTGGCTGGCATGCAGTAGTCAGCATTAATAAATATGAAATTTATCAATGAGACATTGACCTCTAAATGACCAGTTCAATGATGGCACGTACGTTTATGTAGGTAAGTACAACCAGCGATATATAAAGCTAATATTAGCTTTATATATCGCTGGTACAACAAACATTAGAGATTCTTCTTGTATAAAACGGCATGGCGCGCATGAGTATAAAATGTTTCACTTATGTTTAAAATACTATCTCAGGAAATATTTTAATTGATATTTATCTCCATTTAATTATCTTTATTAACAGTGTGTAATCTAATAAAATCTATATTTTATTATAAATTTAAAAGAATGAATATATATTTGCGTAATTAGTGGCGATAGTCTAAACAAAATCTCGGGAGGTCTTCGTGATCCACAAAAACAAATATATGTACATGCGTATCGTGTATGTATTGTTATTGCTTTCATCTTCTGTACAATTATTTATCAAACATAATTGATACATTTGAAGTCATTTTTTTTTTTGCAAAGGTCTATTTTTAAAAGAAAACGTTATATTCTCCTGTGAACTCTTTTTTTCAAACGTATGTAGAAGTATCAATGATCACCAATTTTCAACCTGTATTTACAGTTAAACAGTGGTGTATCTGGTATCAGATTTAAGTTCTCTTTCATGTTCCGATGATAGATAACCTGTAGTATTCACTATATTCAAGAATAAAAAAGAAAATAAATTAAAAACAGCAGTTTTTCGGCTATCGACCAGTTTGAGTTTGATATCAAATAAAGAAAGCAACAAATTACGTCACCTTTATAAAAACCTCTACAATTCGGTTGTTTTATTCTAATTCCTGTAAAACTTGAATTGCTTTTGTTCTAAAGACTGCAGTTATGATTGTGCTATTTTTCACAGACATAAGGATGTATGGTGTAAATAAAGCTCGAGTTATTTAGGGTTCTTCAGAGACTTTCAGGGTTCCTCATTCAGGGTTGTCGTTGAAAATGATATCACCTGCTGTAAGTGCCACATGTTATGCCAAAGACATATACACAATGCATACCAATCCACGGGAGAGAAATTCCTTAAATGTCTACTGAACTAAAAAATATCCAAGTATGTGGAGCAATTAAGAGACCATCTGAGGGGAATAATAACCTGTGTAATGTATAAAACACCAATTACCTGTAAGTGTACCTGTTGACTTTCAAATGTTGTCAGTAAAATAAGTTAAGAATAAGATATAAATATGCAAATGAATCATTATTGCAAATGCTTCTGTGCTGCTGGCAGTAATTGGTTCATCAGCAGAAAACCTGGCATCATACAAAATGGGGTTTCTAATTCCTTGTGGCATAGTAACTTATTTTATCAGACACATTAATTCAATGCATTTTTTAAATTTTACATACTCATGAGCATATATGACTTATCAACTGCAGAATATATTGCTATCACCAGCTACTGTAATATATTGATGTTTTTCAAAATGGAAAAATATTGCCCTCCAATTAACACATTTTACCCTCCTATGTAATGTGAAGATTATGTATACATATCAGTCTTGCTTAAAAAAAAACAAGCCAAAAATATCTATATTCAATCATTTATTTTCAATGGTTGCATGCCGATTTTTAACTCTCTCCTTTCTCTCTCTCTCTCATACACATGTTTTTCTATAAACTAACCAGTAATGTCACGCAAATTGAGATAATCACACAGAACATTTGGCAGTGGCAAGCTGTTGATGTTTGTGGGGGTACAACTTGTACCCATATATCTCCTAATGGAAAGTCGACTAGCAACTTTTAAAGATTGTGGTTCTGTCAGCCATCGATCAAGTATATTACACAGAGTGACCATGTCTTTTCTATTATGGCCGATGCATTCTTTACACTCATAATCATGTCTGATATCGTAACCGCCATGAAGCAGAACATACAAACACTTAATGAAGAGTTCTTTTTGTGGGGATGAATCATAACCGTGTTCATCTGTGTCAAATAAAATTGAAAAGGGGGAATAATCGGATGACCTCACAGTTCTACCGATATCCCCATATTTGACCAATGTTATCACTCCCTCAAACTTTTCTGTAAACAAAGCACACTGCAGTGGTGTCAGTCCCTGTTCATTTCGCACATCATAATCAGCACCGTTCTGTAACAACAACTCTATAATATCCGAACTGCATGATTTGGTTTCAAAAGCAAAATGTAGGCTGGTAGATCTCTTAGAAAATTCTATGCTTCCTCCTTCCTCTTCGTAAACTAACGTTTTTCCTGAAAATTTGTTTAAGTCTGCACCTATAATATAATAGATATGTTTGTACAGGTATTGATAAATTGATGTAAGCCAGCAGAAAAGAATAACAAGAGGCCAAAGGACCTTGATGGCCACCTGATACAAATAATGTACAAATGTGGCGGAGAATATTTTCTAAGACTAAGTATATCATCAATATATGGCTATACTGACCCTGACACTGTGCTCGGGTAAAAACAATCTGAAAATAGAAGAGAGCTTCCTGCTCTTTCAAAATAAAACAATTCTCTTTACAAATAATCTATGTTGACAGAGTTTATCTTCACTGCTACATTTTAACCCCAGACCCCCGAACCCCTGGGCCAAAGGTAAAAATTTCACAAAGTCTCTCTTTACAATTCATAGATCTATGTTGACAAAGTTTATCATCATTATATGGCTACATTTGCCACACCTCAGACCCCCGTGTTTAGCCCTTACCACTAGTAAAGCTAATTTTTTTTTATCATCTACAAATGATTTCAGCTTTCGTAAAGATGACCGACTACTGTGAGTTTTTTTCCAAGGCCCCGGGGAACACAGGCTTAAAAATGTGTCAATTCTTACAATATGGACATGACAAAACTGTGACCAATGGCAAAAATGTTCAATTCTTTAAACAACGGACCAATGATCAAAGTGATCACGTTTAAGGGGTGTAAACATGTCATATAAGACAATTCCTATATAAGACAGAATAGCAACATGATTCTGGTAGTTTGTCTATGTAATTGTACCTGACACAGCAGAACCTGTCTTCAGAGATCTACCTGATTTGCCATGGAAATATGGTCTCTCACTAGAGAATATAATACATATAGTATTTTACCAAGCTGATCGTTAAGAATAACATCTTTTAAAATGGGCTGTCCTTTCATCAGGGATATGCCTATTTATATGTAAATGTAAGCTGGTCACTTACATCAAACAAGGAGATTTTTGTCAATGAAGATGATCTTTAAATCACATACCAGGATTTTTATTACCATCTAGAAACAGAAGCCTATATCTTTTCAATTGCTATCACTTTCTTGTTTATATTCTATCTTATTTATTTTCTATCTAATTTTTTTCCCTCAGAGGTTAAAATTGGGAACTTTCTGACCTGAAATTGGGAAAATGTTACCATTTTGCTATTGGAAATGGGGCCTTATACTGGACCTGCAGAGAGCCCCCAAAACACCTGCATACTTATTCAGACTAGAATTTAATTCATGGATACCTAACAAATCTTTTAATCTGCAATATCAGACAAGTTCAAGTATCTGCTAAGAACTGGAGGTAAGTTAAGGAGATATATGTTTGTAGGATTACAGTTACTGCCCAATACATTACGTATAGACATTCTACACAGACTGTATAATGACAATGGATTATGCAGCCGATTTTCATAAGCTCTCTGAATGTACATCATTTCCTCAAAGTTTATTCCATGACATTTGAGGTATATCAAAGATTCTTTTAACTGTGTATCTCCTTTTAGATCCAATCCGCTACTTAATAGCAAGTCTACGACCTTATAAAATTCTCTGCGTTTGATTACAGATCGGTAGCGCTGTGCCAGTTCTTCTTTATATGCTCTACGAAGCATCACATTCAAGGGAGAGAACTGATGCAGCTTTTCATTTCTTATTGATCCATATCTGATTAACAACACAGTCTTATGAAACATTCCCGCATTTAAAGCACAGTACAAAGGAGTGAAGTGAAGGTCATTTTCAATGTTAGGGTCAGCACCATTTTGCAATAAAAATTCTGCGATTATGTCCCAGTCTGATGAGGACAAACTTAACGCACAATGAAGACAAGATCCTCCTACATAATCAAATGTCAACATTTGTGTTTCACAAATTTTAAATGAATGATCAGATTCACCAGTGTGTTTGTTTAAATCAGCTCCTACAAGAGAAATGCAGAATGTGAGTCAATTTCCTTGTCTGCATAGATAATTATATACAGTTTTGAAAAAGTCCACCTCATGCAGGGCTCTTATACAAATGCAATAAATTATATTGTATGAAGCCTTTAAGACCAAGGTCACTAAGTCTAATGGCAGACAGAGGTTGATTTAACATTTCTGATGACAAATAAACCCACAGGTCAGGATCTGTCATGACTTCCAGTTTTGGTGGGCATGGCGAGGGTCTATTAACTCAATATAAACAAACACACAGTATGATTACTGTGTCCCAGACTGAACAATTTTAATGAAAAATTACGACCTTTCGTAAAACAGGCCCCAAATCAAGAAAGGGTTCACAAAACTCCACCCCACCAGATTATATGTTGAAACAGTTACTCTTACCAGTGTTTATTAATTTTGGTATGTTACTTTCCAGATCAAGATAGGATTCACAAGACTCCACCCCACCAGGTTACAGGAATTTGACTATAGATGATTGGAAGTAAAAATATGCTCAAAATTATATGAATATCACACACATGTATGACAACAGCATCATGTAACGTATATATTGAGGAAAGCGTGTAGAAATATGTGCAAGTCTACTTTAACACAAATTCTGAAGTTTAGGTAAAATATCTCTCCTAATTAATATTTGGATCTTGGTTCAAGACCTAACGTGTACGTGTAGTATCTGGTGGTGCTCTAAAAGCATACCTATTTGTGGGAGATACAAGTCTAACTTATTAAGCCGATTTCATTGATAACAAGAATTTAGAGTGTTAATGTATCAAGACATGAAACCATTATCAAGTAAATGAATAGTGAGTGATTACCAAAGGTAAACCAAATCCTTCACCAGGTGGACTGCAGGGCATACACTATAGGGGACTCGTAACTATTTGTTTTACTGGTGTCATATGAATCACTAATCTAATAAACTTTCTCAGAAAATCAGCTTAGGTTCCAGCGGGGCTCAAATCTGTGCTGACCTTAGATGAGAGACTGTATTTTCTCTTACTGTTCACAGACTTTTCTTTCATTTTAATGGGGAATGATTTCCTTGTCAACCTCTATGATATTGACAAGCTACACGCACTATGACGTCACAATACAAATTCAATGATGCATGGTGTCTGTGGCGTCTAGAATGCAGTGCATAATGTCAGATTTTATTTGCATAGATCTACATATACAGGTATTTAAAACATGGAAGAAAATAATCAACCCCTACCTTGAGGGTATGACAAAGGTCTGAAAGAAATCTCAATTCGCGGGTAAGATTTCTTGAATGACAAATCCGAGGCTTGTCGAAGGTTTGTCATTCAAGAATCTTACCCTCGGATTGAGATTCCGTTGTCATACCCTCAAGGGAGGGGTTGATTCTATTAAACCACTCCGGCATGGAGGTCCCATATTTTTCATTATTACATGACTAATTGATACTGGCACCAAATTATAGGTTGTCTCAAATTTACATTTCAAAAATGTGTTCAGACATATTCATAATACAGTCCTGGATCCATTCCCAGTGAAAAATACGCTCATCCTTTTTCTATCTGACAGACTTACATAAAAAGACCTTTATCTATCCCCAGAAAATACATTACTTACATTTTACAAGAAACATTTGTCATAACTGCCTCATCAAAGTTCACTGGCCCAAATACTACAGAGTTTCTATGGAAATGTCAAGTCTAAGGGCAAATATTCCCCTTTGTTGCAGACTTACCTGAGTGAACAAGGAGCTTAAGAAGTTCCTCACCCTCTTGTTGTCTGTTGCCTTCCTTTATGAGACAGAGAGCTTGGTACATAGGTGTAACATGTTTCTGTGACAACTGCTGTCCACTACAGCTGTATGTAAACACCCAGCCGTCTGCATTTATGTCAGCACCTGTAATTATGTAAATGAAAACAACTTATTAAATGACAAAATATGAAAATCTTAAACAGCTCACTGGCTCATCAATAGAGCATTTGCTTTTGAAGCTGATGGTAAAGAGCTCAAATTCCTTGAGGTCAAGCAAGGAGAGTATCATTCTTTAAACCGTAGCCTTAACTGTGGGGGAAGTTTGCTAATTTAGCTTTGTATTTGCAGGAAGCCATTGTTTTTATGTTCATACTCTATAATAAAATCTGACTGATATTGTAAAACTGACAGATAATGAGATTGTGTGGGAAAAAAACACAAAAAAGAGGTCAATGGGCCTTTAAGTGGTCATCTAAGTAATGCCAATGTAAACAATCACATCCTTTTGAAAATGGTTTAAAGGAACAGATGTTGGAAGATGTATCAAGATGGTTGACATGGTGGGATCTTGGATGTCAGACTAACTGCCAATGACTCAAAAAAATGATAACATTTGATCAGGTACTGGACATTCTTGTGAAGTTTAAAATGAATATTTTCAGATGTGTTTCATCCTAATATCAATATGCTAAAGTTTAATGGGCATTGCACTATGGACTTTGGTGGACAAAGATATATTGCAATAGGTTATATTGTCCCAATTT
Organism: Atrina japonica; assembly: GCA_030159075.1. Classification (NCBI taxonomy): domain Eukaryota; kingdom Metazoa; phylum Mollusca; class Bivalvia; order Pterioida; family Pinnidae; genus Atrina; species Atrina japonica. The sequence goes on along the minus strand of BROG01000194.1, from coordinate 637,335 downwards.
TCACATATAGGTAGCAAAAATGGGGTACAAGGATACAAATCAGGGATACACATTATGACATACATAAAATTAAATCAAAAGCAAAGAAACAGTTTCACTTTACTCATCTGGACACCATTAACAGACAAAAATGTCTCTGGATCTGATGTACATATATCAATTGTGACATAAGTGGATAATGCACTGGGATCAACATCTACTGACAACTACATGTTATGGATTTAGAGAATTTAGATAATGTGTCAAAAATTGCATAATTAAAATCTGTAAAGATTTCAAATCATTCTTTTATCTTGGCACCCCATTGTGAAGTTGAAGTTTTCAGTCATGACACTACAAGCTGTATACATTGTAATGTGACCTTCAACTGATAAGAATCATGCAGCCATCTTCAAAGTTGGGAAGGTCTTGGAAAAAGTGTTATACATTCCAAAGTGTACTCAATTCTGAGGATAAATTGTTTCAAAGTAAAGACAGGACACAGGGAACTAACATCACTGTAGTGTTACCATCATAATGACAATATAAATGATAATGTGATAGATATTCCCTTTGTGTAAATGCACATGCTGTGTTTTGATTTTGCGCATGTTTTGTACTAAAACTGTGTGATTCATGCAGGTTTTTATGTGTCTGGGAACACTGATAAAAAAGAGGAAAAGTCTGAATACTGTACCAGCTTTGATCAATGCCTGAACAAGATCTTTTTTATAACAATGTTGAATCACAAGACAGAGTGGCGTCATCCTGTATCTGCCCTGACAATTGAATAATCTGTTAATCGATATGTCTTTGTCACAAACCATCTGTAATATCTATGTAAAGACAAAGGTTATTAAATCTGTATGAATTACATCAAAAGGCAAACATAACTTATATAAACCATCTGTAATATCTATATAAAGACAAATTAAGGTTATTAAATCTGTATTATACATAAAGAGGCAAACACAACTATTAATATAAAAGTTGTTTAAAAGCTAAAAACAGACAATGTACATATGACATGTTCCAAAGTTTAACACAGGGCAAAATGGTCTGCTTGGCCACCTGTGCCCTGGTACATGTATCAGGACATTCTTTGACCAAGGAAAATATATCCCAAAGTTTAGCAAAGGGCAAAATGGTGTGACTGGCCACCTGTGCCCTGATATCAGAGCATTTACAAATGATTTCTTCTTGATACTTGCATCACAAGTTTTAAGAACGAGAAATAGCAGAATCATTGAATAGATATTCATGAATATGTGAGTAATGAAATAATTTAAAGGAGAAAAATTGAACATGACTAAAATGTGTGTGTGGGGTGCAGATGGTATCACCCAGATACCCCAGTTTGTAAGAGCATCCTGCTAGTTTAAGGATGGCCCTGGGTTTGATTCCCAGTCTGGCCGCACATATTTCTTAATTAATGCAAGGAATCTGACAGTCATCATACTGACTGCTTCCTACAGTATGTCATGGACATTGACATTGGTTACAGTAATCTCTTTGGGGTATCTGTCACGGTCGTTTTATCGTGTTGCCCCGCCAGAATCCCCAAAGGTGACAGTAGGCTACTTTAACAATGTTAGAGGTTTAAACGGCGTATATACTTTTGACTTGCGCAGTTATCGTAACAGTACCCAAATTTGCCAGTGTTGTTTACTGTTAAGATATTTCTGTTAAATACTTTGAAAATTATAATATTGATATCCGAAATAAAGCGAGTTCTAACTCTAAGTCTAGGTCTAATATTATTGGAGTAAGGTGACAGTTGTCACTTGCCACTTGGTAGGTTTATGCTATTCTGATATCATTAGGCGTTTTTAGTTTATACTTCTACTTCACTTGCCTTGTCATGATCTTTGTTCAACACAGCATTTAAAAATGCCTTCCCAGGTCTGGGTTCCAGCCTCGTAGTTTCGACCATGTTTATGTTTTGACAGTTAACTAATATATGACCCGACTGCTGAAAGTAGTAAATTGTAATTTTGACTAAAACGGAGCCGATAAGCACCGTGTAAATTAGTGTAACATACGACCGATATAGATCAAATAACGAATTACATATCTCCTTAGGAGTGAGATACAGGAGCCATTTGGTTTAAATGATTAAAATGTTATGGCGAAGAGAAATTTGCTAAAACATATTTATCAATACAAAACCCGTTTTGCACCATGTCCGGTTTTATTTTTACACTATTGTACAATTTCCGGTTAAGATTAACCGCATGTTCAAGGTCTTGCATTGACAACCAAAAGCTGTAGGACTACAGACATACAATGCTGCAGTTATATAGAGGTATTTATTTGATTTATTTCATCCTTCACTCATCGAACTTTTCAAGGGAAATATAGATCTAGTCAAACTTTTTTTTCGTGCACTGCACTTCCAAATCAATATTTTAGCATATCTCATCATCATAAAAGGGGGGCCTACTCTGTGGCCCAATGTGGCTACATTATTATTATTCATATTACTTATCCACATAGATCTACTATCTTGAATTTAAAAGTTATTTTCTTGAATTTTCAAGTTATTTTCTTGTCATATTATTATCTTGAAATTTCTAGATCCTATTTTATAACTTGAATATTCAACAAGTTATCTGAAAATTTCAAGTTAAAAGTTTTCAAGTTATTATCATGAAATTTCATGTTACCATCCAGTGTAATAGAGATTGAGTACATTTGTTGGATCAGGTAATGCCATTGGTAGAGCATTTTAATTTACATGGATTTTATAGTCTAGGAATCAAATACTAAGGCCTGGCTTGTACTAAGTTTTACATACACTTCTCACTGTTATAACACCACCTTTTGTTTTCCTTAATTTTGTCGGTATTACAAGTTTAGCAACATATCAACTTATCAAGTTTTACCATTTTCAGGATGTGGTCATTTTCATGGAGACTTATAATCACTGCTGTAGTCTACTGTATATCATTAATAAGCCAGTAAAATAAAAGATTTAGGTTTATATCACCCAATCTTCTCTTAATTATGTTTATATCAATACTTAAAAATTAATCAAAGTTTACATGTAAATAAGATACTAATATGAATAGCATCTTCATCATATCACTACATATATACATATATAACAAGGGATGAGGTGGCACATGTATGTTCAACAATCTTTCATTTGCCAATTTTCTAGATAATGTACTAGTGCAGTAACTAGTATATCAGGCCTTTTTCTATAGTTACAAGGGGCAGATATTTGGCCCCATTCTCAACTGCAAAATACATTCCCAATTTGTTGGAGAGGCTGCTAGCATAATGAATAATAAATTATTGAAAGGGGGAGGGATGTAATTAGAAAAGAAATTCCATTACATGTGCAAACTATTTTTTCCCAATTTGACACAAAATTACATTAAAAATTCCCAATTGTGTTGCAGATGGTATTTTCCCAAATTTCGCAGAAAAAGGCCTGTAAACCTAGTCCGACAAGTCTCATCTGGACATTTTGCTATTACATGAATTTGTAGTGTATTAATTGGGTAATTTACCTTTGTTCAATTTAATTTCATTTTGTATTTTTAAGGTGTATTACAGACAAAGAAAGTTTTCTGTTCAGAGTGTTGTAGAAGTCTATTCACATCATCATATTTATATATTAGCAAAGGCTTTGGGAGTTCATGGAGAATCAAGTAAGTGACAAACTGTTAGATATATCTCTATTTAGCAGTTACCCCTTTCATCCTTAACTTCCAGGTTCAGTTCTTAAATTAAAGTTTTTGAATAGAGAATGTTGTTAGATGGTCATTGATGGAATTAACCAAAGTATGTTGTACTCACTACTCCTTTTGTTGTTTGTGTGTGTGTGGGTGTGTTTGTGTGTGTGGGGGGGGGGGGTGTTGAAGGGAAAATGGAAGAAATAAAAAGCAAAATGTTAAATAAGAACAAACATCACCACAGAACGTCAATTTTTCTGTACATTTTCATTGTATTTTAAATCTTCAGAAAATGCTATTTATAGTAAATGTTTTAGTTTCCTGTTCCAGGAACATCATGATCAAATATATTTGTAATTGGATCACGATACAAAAGAATTTTATAAATAAATTGACATTTTTCATAGTATTTGATTTTCAATGTCTTGTGTTTTAAAGTCCTACTATGTGTTTATTCATTTTATGTGGATTTTAATGCTCAACTTCCCCCATGTAAAGCAAGTACTTAATCAACTATTCTGTATGTCAAAGTAAGCTTATTAGAGCCTTCATTCAGGTAAGATCAACTTTATACCAATTTATCACAAATCAGGAACTACTGTAACATTACACTTTTCCTCTCTTTAGGTCAGGACTACCTAGAGATAACACAAGATATGGACCTCTCACAGATTTACCAGATTTTTCTTATGTTGGTAAGTAAGCTCTTCCTTGTTTTTAATGAACAGACAATGTATGTTTAAATTGAGGGCAGGGATTTTCCACACTATTTTGGGAATGGGGCCTGGGCCTTCTGAATTGGGAATTTTAGCAACATTTTATTGAAATTGAGAAATCTAAAGATACACAAAAGTGTTAGAAAATAAAACAAGAGATCCCAGAGGGATCTTGGCACCCACCATGGAATGTTCTATGTCTGATCTATGACAGACTGTTCTTTTCTCTTCTTTTCTCTTATTTTGTATCTCAACATTGAATTTGAACTTAAATCCATATTTCTGTGAAATACTTTTTGTACAAGATTATAGCGAAACTGAACTTGAGCTGAATATTTCTGAGAAGTAGCAGTAACAGACTTCCTTTGGTCAAAATCCAAGATGATCTATTGTTCACCATATTGGATTCTTCTCTCTCTGAAAATGCAATATGCAAAAATAGACCTCAAGGGGAACCTTGGTGTCAAAGTTCAATGAGATCCCTTCAATACTTTCTGAGAAATAGCAGTAACAAAATTGTTCAGGACATACACAGGGCGATCTGTTGATGGTGGGCTAAAAAAAAATTTTGCATTAGGATGGGGCCTTATTTTGGCTCCTACAATAGTGTAGAAAATCCCTGGCAAGTGAAGTTCTAATTTCATCAGGACTCTTTATTTAGCCATATATATGTACTTTATGAAAAGTACATAGACTATAGATATTAATTTGAACACTTGTTACAGGTGTTGTACATGTAGCATACAAACCATTACTCTTGTTTTATAAACTGTAAAACAAGATGCATTAGTTTATTTAATTTTGATGATTTTCTCACAAAGACATGAACACAAATATTCAGTTACACAGTAACTGGTCACTTAAGTTCACGGCACTAATTTTACGGTCAGGCTGTGCAAACACAGTTAAGTGCTAAATATTCATTTTGCCAAATTAAATCATTACAGTGTATTACTTAATATACTACAGTTCTTCCCTGGCCCATTATCCCCACCCTTTTATAACAACAAACTCACATACCACTATCCACAACTGATTCCCTGGTACCAAATGTCATTTGTGCATGCTACATCCTTCTGTTGCATTGCCAGACCTGATGTAAGTAAACGCTGTTCTGTACAGGAAAATAATATATATCATCCCCAAGCCCAGGTAATCAGAATGATGTCCTGTGTTTTGTGTAGTTGTAAACAGGCAGAGTGCGAAAAATGTACTCGTCCGCTCGTCCTGGACGAGTCGAAATTGCTTGGGGACGAGTGGTTCATTATAAGTACTCGTCACCGGTGACGAGTGATTTCCTGTTAAAAAAAAATTACCGGTAACTATTCCCGTCGTAGCATCTTAAATTCTAGTTTAAAATCACTACAATTCTTTCTCCACATATTTTTTCACTTTGTTCAAATATAATCACACAATGTATTGCCGAAAATCGGAACCGGGATGATCCAAATGACAGTAGACATAAAGCGCACAGTTGATTTAGATTATCCACGTGTAAATGTCAGAATCTTTCAGGAAACGGCTCCATAAGTACGGAAATTTAAATATATTTATACTTTGTAAATTCAATGCGAGGTCGAGGTATAAATTCAAGTACACAACTAGGTAGATAGATAGATAGTTTTTGGATGTAACATATATAGTTTATAATAAATTTCATTCGCGTAAGAACTTAACCTCAACTCAATGAATTACGTTCCGGGTGTTTTTCAAGTGTGATACCGCTGTTGGTTTTTTGAAATAGATTATCTTTTCGTTGTCAGTGAAGCTTTGCAAGTGTTCGAATTCGTTACTCAGAAAGTTTATGACTATGGCAAAAAAAAGGACTATAGATTCGTTTTTCAAGAAAATCGGTAGTTCAGAAACTAAGGAAAAGGCAAACGAAAAATGAGAAGGCTGTAGACCTACCGTCTGATGATTTTGCTGAAAAAAGCAAAATTTTGAAAAGGAAAAAAACGTAGTTTCAACGTCAGTTGGATCAAAGAATTTCCTTGGGTTTAAATATGAGGAAGATGAGCAAAAAAATGTATTGCACATCCTGTCTTGAATTCCCTAATATTGCTGATAAAGATAGTCCTTTATTCAAGGGCGCTGGCAGTGAGGATAATTTTAGAAAAGAAACACTAATTTATCATAACAAATCAAAGTTGCACATGAAGTGTCATGATAAAAAAATGTTCAGTAGCCAGTCAAATATGTGGGTCCATTAAAGAAAATGGCTAATGCTCTGGATGAAAATGTTCAAAAGCAAGTTCGCTGTCTGTTCAACACATCATTCTATGTTGCAAAAACAAGGTCTCTCTTTTTAAATCCTTCCAGGGTCTTTGTGAATTACAAAGAAAAAATGGGTTAGATTTGGGTTCAAAGTACCAAAATGATAAGGCCTGTGCAACATTTATTCATTCAATAGCCGAGACTGAAGCAAAGTGTGTCACTTAATATTTTAAAAGAGGCAAGGTTTTTGTGCATTTTGTCTGATGGCAGCACAGATGCTGGAATTATTGAACAGGAGGCAGTGTTTGTTCGATTTGTTGATTTAGAGTCTGGTAATCCTAGAGTATTGCTTTGTGATATAATTGCCCTTAAAACTGCCACAGCTGAAGGGGTTCTTGCAGGTATTGAAAAAGGTTTAGAGGCAGTTGGAATTTTCAAATAAAGACATAGTTAAAAAGTTGGTAGGTTGCAACTTTGATGGTGCTGCAGTGATGATGGGAAAAAAAATCGGGTGTAGCTACAAGGTTGTCTCAGAAAGTGCCCCATCAGTTATCTATTCACTGTGTAGCACATAATCTTGAGCTTTGGTGTTATGGGTGCTGTGAAAACAATTCCATACTTGCAAGAGTTTGACAATACTGTCAAAAGTATTTTCAAGTATTATTATTATTCTCCAAAGAAACGTAGAGAATTGAAAGCAATATCTGAAATAATTGATGAAAATCATGCATATTTTAGTGGTGTTCAGAAAATTCGTTGGTTGTGCTAGTAGACACAAGGGCTTTAGTGGCACTTGAGAAACATTATCTGTGTTACTGTGTATCATTTTAGAACATGTTGGTCAGGGAAGTTCAGGAGAGGATTCAGCAAAGTCCAAAGGTTTGTTGAAAGAGCTGAAAACTGAAAGATTTGTCAAAGTTTTTGCACTTTATGCTTGATTTAACTTTAATCCTCAAGAATCTCAGTGAAAGTTATCAGAAAGATGATTTATTTGTGACTGATGTTGTTAGAAAGTTAGAACTAGCATCTTTGGAATTATCTAGTCTGAAAGTAAATGGGCCTGCATCAGGAAACTTTTACAGTAAATTTGAACAAAATTACTCTGATGGAATTTTGAAATGTGGCAAAGATTCCAAGCAGTCAGTATATCTAACAAACACAGGTGTTGATTTGAAAGCTACTTTCAGTAAATTTCTTGAAAGTATTATACAATATATAAGTGAAAGGTTTGAATCATTGCAGAATCCTCCTTACAGTAATTTTCAGGTATTTGATCATACATTGTGGCCAGTATCAATGCAGGATCTCAGATCATATGGTAATGAAGAAGTTGCACATTTGTTGAATCATTTTGAATCTTGTTTGACTGAAAAGGAGAAGTCTGAGGCTTGTATGGGCAATGGCTTGATTTAAAGCTGAGATTGAACAGACAACGAACCACTAGTCCTCAGTTAGCTTATGCAAATCTTCTCGCTCTAAAACCAGCAGATGTTCAAGATATACTTGTACTTGTTAACATTATGATGACACTCTCTCCATGTACAGCTTCTTGTGAAAGAGCATTTAGTGCTATGAATAAACTGAAGACCACGTTCAGATCTCAAATGACTCAAAATACCCTTCAAAGTCTGATGAGAATCAAGATGATGGATAACACTTTGTCCACTTTTTCAAGCTGATAATTCAATTAATACTTGGCTTTATTCTGCCAAAACTAGGAGACATGTTTCAACTGGAGCCGAGATCAGTCGTACTCAGCAGAGTCATAGTTTTAGGTGGCCAGCTTCCTGAGATCATTAGCAGTGATGACAGTTCTTCTGATGATGAATGACTTTTTTGTGTCATAAGTAATGATAACTGATCTAATTCTTTGCAAACTGAAACTGTTTCAATTATGCATTAAAATTTACTGGGTATATTATATTGTTTGTTGATTTTAATTTGTACCAGAAAAAATACAAAATTTACTTCTGAGTCAATACAAGTATAATACTGGGACAAGTGAAAAATTTGTTGGGACGAGTGGTTTCTAAATAGCACTTGTCCCATGGGACAAGTGATTTTTCAAATATTTTTCTCACCCTGACAGGTAATTATATACAGCGGGGAATAAAGACTTGAAACTTGAAAATGGCTGCATCTAGAAAATGTCAGTCCATATACATGCATCACCAACCCTTTTTTATTGCAAAAATTAAGAAACACAAAAGATGACAGTATAACAGGAGAGAACTGTTTTCATGGCAGCTACTACACAGTATTTTAACCAGTAAATTTGAAGTACCAGTTTACCATCTTTTCTACTTGACATATAAATTTTAAGAATTTGTGGAAGGGTGGAAGCTCGACCCAATCTAAATTATTTGAATTTTAATCCATTTTAATTTCCATTGACAGATGGTCGTCCATCTCCCCTAAGTAAAGGCCAGTTTAGAAGGCGACAAGAACGGATAGACACAGCAGTAAGTATTTCCTTGTTAAGTCCACCATGGAGCAAAGTCACCAATATTCAATAAATACTTGAGCTCAAATTTTTTGCTACAAATTTGAGATGAAAATATACAAATTGTTGCAACTTGACATTTATGTAAAGCTAGATTCAACTGCATATTTTGATAAAGTTTGAGAATCTTTAGTACCATGCTTTAGATATTTTTCATATTTTCATGAGAAAATCAGGAATTTGATTCAATGATTGATTTTGATCAGAAGAAAAACACGATCATGAGTTTTCTACTGTGACATTGGCATCAGCTTTATATATATCTAAATAGTTAAAAGAATCGAGAGTTTAAAATTACAAGTCATTCATTTATCAAGAACCGCATGTGGGATAGAGCATTCAACTTGCAAGCAAAAGGTCCTCGGTTTAGTTCCCGCTTCATGGTAATACCTAAAAAGGGTCATGACTATTCCTTCACCAAGCGCTTACCATAAGAAGTGAAAGTCAAATGACTTTTGGTTGGGACTTAAAACCTTGGTCCTGAGTCACAACAAGAACATTAAATTTGTTTACATCAGTCTATAGCACAGATTTAAATTTGTGGTAATTCACTTAAAGATGGTGACATATCCTTATACCTAAACATCAAATTCTTGACCAGATATAACAATATTACAAACATTTCGAGGGGATTTTGTGTTTTGAAATAGATGTTCTCTGGTTCACATTTCTTTGTCCTTTTATACAGGTTTAACCCTTTAAAGCCTACATATCTAGATGGTATGATCTTTTCTATTGTTTAGAACAGTCTATTATGGCCTGTAGGGTTTAAAGGGTTACAAAAATGTAAAGATTCCACCTTAGGGGCAAGGATAAGAGTTATCAACATTTGGAATTACCAGTCACTTGATTTTGATGGATGTAAATATTATATGTTCTCTGTTTTAGAAAAGAGTGATGCAGTTATTGGAAGAGGTTGATTTTGCAAAAGAAAACCATAAACAACGACTACAAAAACAACAAAAAGAAAAACTGAAAAATATCAATGTACTTAAGCCAAAATCTTAATAAAATGTTATCCATAATAAATGTTTTGTCTATTGTAAATTTATAATTTTGACTTATACATAATAACCTGTCTTGAGAGACCTCTCTAGTTACCACTGAAGTGTGACCTCTCTTGTTACCACTGAAATGTGACCTCTCTAGTTACCACTGAAATGTGACCTCTCTAGTTACCACTGAAATCTGACCTCTCTAGTTATCACTGAAGTGTGACCTCTCTAGTTACCACTGAAATGTGACCTCTCTAGTTATCACTAAAATGTGACCTCTCTAGTTACCACTGAAATGTGACCTCTCTAGTTATCACTAAAATGTGACCTCTCTTGTTACCACTGAAATGTGACCTCTCTAGTTACCACTGAAATGTGACCTCTCTAGTTATCACTGAAGTGACCTCTCTAGTTACCACTGAAATGTGACCTCTCTAGTTACCACTGAAATGTGACCTCTCTAGTTACCACTGAAATGTGACCTCTCTAGTTACCACTGAAATGTGACCTCTCTAGTTACCACTGAAATGTGACCTCTCTAGTTACCACTGAAGTGTGACCTCTCTAGTAACTACTTAAATGTGACCTCTCTAGTTACTACTTAAATGTGACCTCTCTAGTTACCACTGAAATGTAACCTCTCTAGTTACCACTAAAGTGTGACCTCTCTAGTTATCAATGAAATGTGACCTCTCTAGTTATCAATGAAATGTGACCTCTGAGTTACCACTGAAATGCAACCTCTCTAGTTACCATTGAAATGTGACCTCTCTAGTTATCACTGAATTGTGACCTGTCTAGTTACCACTGAAATGTGACCTTTCAAGATGGGTGGTACCTCAAGAGAGGCCATATTAAAGGGAATATTTTTATTCAGTCTGTCTTCTTTCGAAACAGGTGTTTATTTAAGAGTGGTCTCACAAGATAGGTTTCACTGTACCAGTATTATACATATATAAGAGGTGAACCTGACTGGAATTCTAATAACAGGTTTTACTGTACTAGTAATATACATAATATAAAAAGGGAGCATGACTGAAGAAGAGTCTTATTACAGGTTTTACTGTGCCAGTATTATACATATAAATGAGGAGTGTCTGATTAGAGAAGTCTTATTACAGGGTCCACTGTACCAGTATTATACATATAAAAGAGGAGTGACTGATTGGAAAAGTCTTATTACAGGTTTTACTGTACCAGTTGACTGATTGGAGAAGTCTTATTACAGGGTTTACTGTACCAGTATTATACATATAAATGAGGAGTGTCTGATTGGAGAAGTCTTATTACAGGTTTTACTGTACCAGTATTATACATATAAATGACTGATTGGAGAAGTCTTATTACAGGTTTTACTGTACCAGTATTTTACATATAAATGACTGATTCAGGCCTTCAACCGGCCCTATATTTCCTATAATTCCTATAATATCCCTATCTTTTTGGAAGTACCCTAAAACCCCTATATTTTAGCCCAAAAAAGCCCATTTCCCTATATTATCCCTAAAAAGAGAAAATAATATGTCGGAAATTGAAAAAATGACACTTTTTTCTCAAAACAGGCATGTCTCGGTCTACAGATATGTAGGTACGTGTCTTAAATATAATTAAGTCATCCAATGCTTTTTTTTAAATATCTTATTTCTTATCATTTCATGTGACACACAACATTCAAGTCTTTATGATGATTGACTTAAACAACAAGATACCAAAACAGCTTTGAAGATCTTATGTGTGCCTTTACAGTTAAAAACCAAGGTTCCCCAAGTCTTGGTTAGCTAAGGTTCTATCAGAGCTGCCTTGGTGTCCCAGTTGGTGCAGTACAGTCATCAGAAGATTTCAGTTACGTGTACATGCCTCAAAAATGTAATTTGGTAAGAGTTTGTATATTAATCTTAATCAAGGTATGTATATTTTCAATAGATATTAATTAGATTTAAGGAAAATAACCCTATAATCCCCCTATAATTTGTCAAAACTGCCCTATAAAGCCCTATTTTTCAAGAATTTTAGCCCTATTGAAAGCCCTATTTTCTTACCAAAACCCACTTGAAGGCCTGCTGATTGGAGAAGTCTTATTACAGGTTTTACTGTACCAGTATTATACATATAAATGAGGAGTGTCTGATTGGAGAAGTCTTATTACAGGGTTTACTGTACCAGTATTATACATATAAATGAGGAGTGTCTGATTGGAGAAGTCTTATTACAGGGTTTACTGTACCAGTTTTATACATATAAATGAGGAGTGTCTGATTGGAGAAGTCTTATTACAGGGTTTACTGTACCAGTATTATACATATAAATGACTGATTGGAGAAGTCTTATTACAGGTTTTACTGTGCCAGTATTATATATATATATATATATATATATATATATATATATATATATATTATATATATATATAAATGAGGAGTGTCTGATTAGAGAAGTCTTATTACAGGGTTTACTGTACCAGTATTATACATATAATCAAGGAGTGATTAGAGAAGTCTTATTACAGGTTTTACTGTACCAATATTATACATATAAATGAGGAGTGTCTGATTGGAGAAGTCTTATTACAGGGTTTACTATATCAGTATTATACATATAAATGACTGATTGGAGAAGTCTTATTACAGGTTTTACTGTACCAGTATTATACATAGAAATGAGGAGTGATAAGAGAAGTCTTATTACAGGTTTTACTGTACCAATATCATACATACTATTAGAGGGGAGTCTGACTGGACAAGTGTCTAATTACAGGTTTTACTGTACCAGTATTACCGGGTATTCATAATTTTAGAAGGGTGTCTGGCTGGACGAGTAATTACAGGTTTTACTGTCCCAATATTCATAATATTAGAGTGAAGTCTGACTGGAGAAGAGTCTTATTACAGGTTTTACTGTACCAATAATATTAGAGTGAAGTCTGGCTGGAGAAGAGTCTTATTACAGGTTTTACTGTACCAATAATATACATAATATCAGATGGGTATCTGGCTGGAGAAGAGTCTTATTACAGGTATTACTGTACCAATAATATCAGAGTGAAGTCTGGCTGGAGAAGAGTCTTATTACAGGTATTACTGTACCAATAATATACATACCATAGGCGTTGGAGCCGGGGGGGGGGGGGGGGTTAGCCCTCCCACTTTTTTGCAAAGATAGGCATAAGTGTTGAAAATTGGGACTAAGCCCCCCCCCTCCCCAAGACATTTCTGGCGTGTGTGTGTTTTAAGTTGGTTTAGCCCCCCACTTTCAATTTGCTTCCGACGCCTAGGCATACTATTAGAGTGAAATCTGGCTGGAGGTTTTACAGTACCAATACTATACATAATATCAGATGGGTATCTGGCTGGACAAGAGTCTAATTACAGGGTTTACTGTACCAATATCATACATATTAGAGTGAAGTCTGGCAGGAGAAGAGTCTTATTACAGGGTTTACTGTACCAATATTTTACATATTAGAGTGAAGTCTGGCAGGAGAAGAGTTTTATTACAGGGTTTACTGTACCAATATTATACATATTAGAATGAAGTATGGCAGGAGAAGAGTTTTATTACAGGGTTTACTGTACCAATATTATACATATTAGAGGGAAGTCTGGCAGGAGAAGAGTTTTTTTACAGGGTTTACTGTACCAATATTATACATATTAGAGTGAAGTCTGGCAGGAGAAGTCTTATTACAGGTTTTACTGTACCAATACTATACATACTATTAGAGGGGTGTATGACTAGTGAAGAGTTTAATTATAGGTTTCACTGTATCAGTATTACAGGTTTCATTGTACCAGTATTATGCATACTATTAGAATGGTGTCTGACTGGAGAAGTCTTATTACAGGTTTTACTGTACCTGTATTATATTATACATACATTTCAAAGATGAGGGTTTTCAAATGAGAATTAAGAATGAGGTCCCTTGCCATCAAGTAAAAACAAATTTTGTTAGTTCAATAAAAGCTATCAGTGTCTTTATATACCAATGTATGAGAGCAAACTTGGCTGAACAAAATAGGAATGCCAACCATAATTATTGCAAGGCTTTACATGTTAACCACACAATACAGATAAATAAACAAAAGTAAACAAACAAACAATCATCTTATTTATTTTATTGTGGAAATGAAGCACTTGAAAAAAGAGCATAACATATGTTCTGTAAAATTTAAAATGAACACAAATTTAACAAATTTAATAATTTCACTATAGTTATACTGGTCAAATCTCATATTTAGACTAATTATAAAAGACAGAACAAGATACAGATTACTTTGAGACTTTTGATAAAACATCCAAACTCAATCCTTTAGTTGAAGTCCAATAACAATCATCAAAGATGTGATTCCATAATGGTGGGAAAAGAGGAAAATGGCACATTTGAAGGATTAAATGGGCAAAATAAAGATTTAGCTTTGCAGAAAAACTTTGAAAAAAGAGGAATTCCTCCAGCTGGAGGAAAACTCTCACCCCTTTGGCTTGAAGTGCACTTACAAGGAGTTATAAACTATAGGAGACACTTTGATAGAAGACTATCTCAATCCTTTGGCTTGAGGTGCACTTACAAGGATATTTTGTGACAGTTGTACATTTTTTGTCCTAATGATAAGTACAAAGTACTTACAGGCCAGTCAGTCATGTTACAGTACAAATTCTTTATAGAGGACATTGTGATAGAACATTATACCTCAGTCCTTTAGCCGGTAGTGCACTTACATTTTTACAACTCAGTACAAGACACTTTGATATAAATGTCTAAATCATGTAGCTTACATAGTGCAATTACAATAATAAATTAAATTCCCAAAAGACATTTAGACAGATCATATCTGTAGCTAAAAGTGCACCTACAATCACATCATTTGTTCAGATGAGACAGTGATAAAATATATCTCATCTCTTCTAGTTTGCACTGCATTTACTATTATGTATCGAATCTTTAGATCAGTCATTGAACTATTAACATGATTAAACACACAAAAATACAATGAAAGATTGCAGTGTATTTTAAAAATGAAAGTTATTACAGACATTGTGACCTGGGTGCTCTGTACAAAAATTTTATATTTCATTGTTTAAAAGGTTTTTTCAAAAAGCAAAATATTTAGATGTGATATACAGCTTAGAAATCTTAATACTTCCTTGGCTAAATGGCAAACTGTGCAAATTATGTTGGGTGAACTTGAAACTGTAAAACTAACCTAGTACTACAAATTTTGTGTAACTAAATGTCTCTTGCCAGCTGAGGACTTGGGTACAGTATCATAAAATTAAAGAATACTCTTGTCTTACAATAGTCTTAACTTGTTCTGCTCAGCCAATCAGATTTCAGGATTACCTGAAGTTAGGTAAAATTCTCAGACTCAAGTCGTACTCAATTTTTTTTATCATTTTTTCCTCAGCTGGAGAGAACAAAGTGCAAAGATATATACTGTGCAGAAAAAAATGCTTTTTTAATCAAATAAAACAAGAGGGTTATTGAGTAAATATTTTTTCACTGTAAACTTATATTTTCAATGGAGATTGTCTTGGTGATTTCACTTTGTAAAAACATTTATATAAAGTTGGAGAGTTTTGTACACAAGTTTTTAGCACTACCATTTCTATGTTTTAAAAGGTACAGAATCACACATAAAATAGCAGATAGTGAACGGCAAAAAGTAATGATATAAGAGCTCTGTCTGAAAAAGCTGATCAGACACAACAATACTGGAAAATCATAATATTTATTAAGGATTTAATTGTTATTTGTGGGTGACGTAAAACAAAGAAAATAAATTCATGATGGAATCTTTTACTTGAATGATGGACAATAAGATATCTCAAAATCAACAGAAATTAATATCAACTAATTCATTTTTGAAGGATAAATCACAAAATTTAAACCCACAAAAATAAATGATTTTACAGTATTTTGTACTTCAGTCACCCATCAATGATAACATCAAAAGATATAATGTCACCACATAATGTCATTATTGCTACCTAAAAAAATGTACGGTAGGCCAGATAAGGTCACGTAAACAAGTTTGAACATAACATTATATTTCAAAGTACATCAATAATAAGAATGATGTCATGTAAATGTCAAAATGGTGGTCTGTACTGATTACATCAGTCAGTCATGTGTCTGTTGGTGTACCTTGTTTATGTGAGTCTGTAAATGTACACAGCGACCCCTGTATAGATTCACTGGTGGGATAAAACTGGCATAAAATGCAAATTACAGATTTGGTCGGTATGATTTTTACATTATCATTTACAGTCTATGATATTCATAAACATTTAAGCAATTTCAACCAAGCTTCATTTGAATAACTTCAACAGGTTTCTAAATATATCATGATGCACCTTTGACTGTAAAACCAGATATCTAGGCACACATTTAATTTCCATGCACACTGTATATAACTGGTTATTTTCGTCCCTAGTTATTTTTGTCCTGGTTATTTCTGCCTCTTTACAACATAAAATATATTCACTCCATTACAATTTTGCCCTTAATCATCGGAGTTTCATGGATGACACATAAGTCTGTGCTTCAATTATGTAGCTTGAAGTTTTCACTTTCATTTTAAATTTGCCCTCTCATTTAAGGATGAAAATGACAAAAATTAAACAGGAGTAAAAATTTTCAGATATATAGTAGCTGCGCTAAATGTTTGTGTGTGCTGACTTTGACAACTGAACATGAACTCCAGTACTCAGTAATAGGTCACTTCTGTTCAAAGCACTTCATGTAAACTGCACAAAAATGTTTTTGTCTGTCAGAGCACTAAATTTAAACTGCACCAAATTATCAGTATTTTATCTGGGGTGAATATTTTTTGTTGTAAAAGGCGAAAATTTCCAGGTTCACAGTATTCAAAATTAAGAATACATAGCATCATTACAATCCAAGAATTACAATAACGTTACTGTGAGCATGTATAAATCAAACATAAGAAGAAGGAAATATTGAAACACCAACCTGAACATTTCAAAATGGAGATCATTATTTTACAAGAAAATCTAATGCACCACTCAGATGGTATATCATTACAATATTTCTCATGACTTGCATGTAACAGAAATTGAACTGATATTATAAATAATTCAAAATCACAAAAAGTTAACATTGTCATGATTCTGTCTTTATGAGGAGTGTGAAATTTAATAGAAATTTAAATATATATCTGCATGTCAGCAAATGAAACAAAATGAATGTAAGAAGGAAAATTCAAAAAAAATTATCAATTTCTGAATCAGAAAATAAGCAATACTGTTTGTATTTCGTATTGTTTCCTAAACAATGGGTGAACAAAAACTTCTTAAACCCAACCATTTTTTTTCATAGCATCATGCTATCAGGTCAAAACATTTCCTGACCATTGTTGAAATAACATACACATATTTAGAACTGTATTTTTTCTTTTATTATCCTGATTAAATTTAGCCACTTAGCACTTGATTATTGCCACAAACATTCATTTCAATATCTATCACAATAGCTATGTGAGGTTAAGATTTTTTTATCACAATAGCTACGTGAAGTTAAGATTTTTTTATCACAATAGCTACGTGAGGTTAAGATTTTTTATCACGTGATCAGCACTATTTGAGTATATGATTCAGAATCATTTAGTGTGACAGCAACGATTATGGAATAAATAATTTTGTGATAATAATCAGGTCCTCAGATCAAATCTAGAAACTTCTTTCAGTATCTAGTTGGTCACGAGAGTTTCAGTTGAGCAAATTTAAGAGCAACATCCATAGCTTCCTTCAGTGACTCCGTATTATTGCCAGTGGCTTGCGCAGATGCCTCCTTGCCTCCACATTTGCCATTTATCAAGGGAACAACCTCGGACACCCAACCATTTGCAGTCAGTCCTTGAGATATACCAGTCTAAAGTGAAAACAAAGTACAATAATTATTCAATACATCTTTATAACAAGATGTGTTTCAGACATGTTAACCTCTGATAACCAAATTGAAGTACCGTAATCGGCCGTGTATAATCCGCACTCTTTTCACTCTAAAATTTGTCTCAGGCAGGGGGGTGCGGATAATACAGTACTACAGAATCTTAGGACATTTTTTCCGCAGGAACTACTGCATGAGATTCGATGTGGGTGGTAAGCCTGACAAAGTTTTTTCGTAATAACGATGTACGAGTCAATGTATATCATCATTATTCCATTGTAAATATTATCATTGCTTATGTATGTGCCTACGGTGACGGTGAATAAAACAATAAATGAATCTTGTTGTCTTTTATTTTTGTGTGTTTCAGTTTACAAATAGGCTAGACTACACAGGCACTTGTGTAATGCAATCCCTTGATCCAGGGTGTTGTGATCGGTGGATTGCATAACGCAAGTGCTGTGCAAGGCTAGCCTAGTTGCGATGTTTGGTGAGGAAACAGAATAGTACAGTACCTGTTGCTTATCTTCATCATGAAGTTTTGTTTTTATTGAAAAATAGAACAATCTCAACAAGAATTCTAATAATTATTTCACGCTGGTGAATGACGAAGCGAACAGCCATGTTGTAACTGTAAATGAGGGGGCTAAATGGAACAGCAAATATGTAGTATCTTGTAGTTTCGTATTTTCCCATTTATGTCATATTATGTAGTTTTGCATTGTTTGTTTTGAGACAATGACTATACATTAATACATAAAACAGTGTTTTCTGGGTGTTTTGTTCTGTGGAGGAATGTTATTTTACACATTTCGTACAAAAGGTATATACCAGTAACTCTCTTACTACAGTACATCTACAGTGTAGTACTAAGTTATGGAAATTGCCAATTATACAGGTAAGTACGATGATTTAATTTTAAATTGAAAACATGATAAAAGGTGTAAAATAACACAATGCCACACCTAGGTAATTAATGTTTGTTGTATGTGTCTCCATTCATAATCAATGATGCGTGTAACAGACAACAGTATACATGGATCTGTATATATATATCCCTTTGTTTTAATAATTACACTATACATGCGTATTCTTGATATATAGATCGCTTGTGTACAAGTGCTCGCCGCTAATTAAAATTGTTAAACTGTTATGTCGCCAATTTCCGCAAATATAATATCTATTTCAAATGTTGTTCTAATACATACTATTAATTAAATATATAGGCTACCATGGCAGCAAAAGCAAATGATTGCACTGTAATTAACGGAATGTAATTTTACAAAGACATTGACTGATGTTTTGATATTTTTTTGGTTATTTATTTCAAATCATTAATTTGCTTAACATATCCCTTATCTAATATCTCGAATATATATATCTATAATAAATATTTATCTATTTCTTTCAAATACCGATCTGAGAATTTTGAAAATATTTCCGATCGTCATACTGCACTTATACACAATAATAATCAATCTCACCGACGATTTTCGGCCATACAGCCGTGGAAAAAAGTCAATGCGAATTATACGCACGAACTCCTTTTTTCTCCGAGATCTGATGCTGAAATGGGGGGTGTGGATAATACGTAAATGCGGACTATACACAGCCGATTACGGTAGATTCACACCTCCAAAGCAGAAGCATTGCATGTGCCATTTTTTGTGGTATTTTGGCGACATTATTTCTTCAAAAACAGTGTTAGCCTGAAAATGTATCATTCAAATTATTGGCAAACTCCAATTTTTCATTGGCCAAAATTTTATTTCCTAAACAAAAAATTTTTTTATTTCATAATTATTACAGGTAAGGGGTGCTTATATTATAATTCTTGTGTATTATGCATTTTTTAAATTAATCAATAATTATATAAAAAAGGAAAAACATGTTCAGTGCTAATTTAGTTAAATAGACATGACAAGTATATATATAGACAGATCAGTAACTTGCCAAATTGATGAACCAAAAACAACATGTTCCCCCTACCCACACTTCTCAGGCCCTGGCACTATAAAACTTAAGAATTAATCAAGTCTAAATATTATACTCAAATCTCTCCAATCCTGAAATCTGATTGGCTAAGCAGGCCAGTTTGAGAATATTCTTGGACTTAAGTAAATTCTCTTTGATTTAAACACTAAATATAGACAAGATTTGGTAAAAGTAATTTACCTTTGAAACACAGCTCATACACAGAATTTTACCAGCCTCTTTGTCAACTGAAAAGAACATGGCCGACGTGTCTGGACTGAGAGATTTGTACTGTTTCATTGCTCCATCCAAGGCCTGAAATAATCAAATATATGAGTTAAATAGAAATGTTCAAAATGATGTCCAAATTAGAACCTCAAGGTATGACAATGTGACCTAGTTATTATTTACATGATGATCTGAACTTTATAAATGAATTATTTTGGTGTTTATTTCTTTCTCTCTCTGTTCGTATGTGTCCTTTGGTAAGAGTACAAATGGAACATGTCTACTACATAGTCACACATTTCTAAACTGGAGAAAATTTGGGTTTAGTAGCATCACAAAAAGAAGTGTAATACATTCTGAATCAACCACAATACCAACGATCCCTGTTTTTAGTGGGAAAGCAGAGTTTATGTTTGATAAGAGCATTACTATTATAGTTTTTAGAAGTACACGATGTATATCTGAAGCGAATCTACTCTGCCTGCTACTAATACAGTGTATACACAGGACTTTCCAGAACTTCAAATTTCATTGTTTTATTTTCAAAAATGCAATTAAGTTTGTATTAAATCAAATGACTGATATGATATGCCACAATGTATAGGAAGATATTTTGGGTAGACATTTTTTACCTGCATAATGAGAAAAATAGTCTCTAGAATGTACATGTATTTTACCTTGTTGTTAAATCCAGCTTTGAACTCGTGCACAACAAATTTCTGATTAGGGTTACTTTCAATCATTTTCTTTGCTTCTTCCACAACCTGACATGGAAATAAAATAAGATGTAAAAATATTTATCAAATGCCGTGCTTGAAAACCATTAAGCCACGTTTAAATCAAATTAAACGGAAATGTTGTAAATGGACAAACAGAGGGACTAACACAAAGTGCTCCCCTCCTAGATTTCCGATCTAAGGGCATAAAAACGGCAAGATATGTTATGAAATAAAATCATATTACTGTAAAATTATTTTTTATTTCTTTTGTCAAACAAATTAAAACCCTGACAAAAATTGACATAAATAACACCCGATGATTCAGTTGATCAGCTGTTGTACATCAGTACTAACCTCTGTTAACACAGCTGCTTTTCTGGCTTTATTCAAGTCATCCATCTTCTTTTTAAAACCTTTCAGCTCAGATCTTAACTCGTCCTTCTTCCAGTATGATATCTGAGACTGGCTGATTTCCTAAAGAAAAAATAATCACATTGAATTTGTGCATTACCGATAACTAGTGCATGTTGCTGTACGTTTTGATTAACTGGGTGGTGTGTGTAAATTCTACTGGATGGAGGGGTCTGATTACAGACCCACTGTTTGGCACTTGGTCATAAAGTACATTGTACAATTAGCTG
This sequence comes from Atrina japonica, assembly GCA_030159075.1. Classification (NCBI taxonomy): domain Eukaryota; kingdom Metazoa; phylum Mollusca; class Bivalvia; order Pterioida; family Pinnidae; genus Atrina; species Atrina japonica. Next base: position 615,780 of record BROG01000194.1, on the reverse strand, counting down.
AGTGATTTTTAGTAGTCATATTTGAGTGACACCAGAGAGGCATTTGACTGTAAGACTATTCTAGTCGGGTGGCACTCATTTTGATTGGCAAGATGAGTGGTACATGATTATGAAAAATGATTGGCAATACTTGAAGTGGGTGCTACTTGATAGTTTATTAAGCATAGATCGATGGGATGGAGGATTACATGGTTGTTAAAACCAAGCATTTATAAAGCATTGTAAAAATAGCATATTTGCACCGAGGGTAATTTTTACATTTTTTCGCAAAACCTTTTGCTGGGGGTTCATTTATGCAGAAGTAAACATGTAAACAAATAAACAAAATATAATGATTGTGAGATGGTTAAGTTCCTGAGTTTTCTCTTACCCCTATTGCATAATTTGATTTGCAAAGAGATTACTGTTCAACTTTTAGAGTAATTATCATGTAAGTTTACATAAAGTTAATTTTGAGTTTTCAATTCTATGAATAATTCTTTCTATGGTATTGATACAAAAAAGTCTTACCTGGTCTAGCAGTACAATCTCTTTTGATAGTTCTGTTTCTGACACATTTTTTTCCTGTAGACTTTTATCAATAATATCTTTCAAACTGTTGACTTTCTTCTCCAGTAAGTCTGCCTTATGTTGAGCCTGAAATCATGTCAAAGGTCAGTGAGACAAAAGGGAATGAATCAAAGTATAAAACAAATATAAATCAAGTCTGATATTTAACATTACAGTGAGCGTCCAGTTAAACAATGTGTGCTTTGTAGTAGACAGAATGGCTGATAGGATACTTCAGTCCACCGAACACCCTGTCATACAGTAAAATCCATACAACCTGGCCGGGTGGAGTCTTGTGAACCCGCTCTTGACCTGGACGAGTCTAAATCTTAGATAAAACATTATATTTATGCTGGCAAGAGTAATTGTTACTAATTGTTATCATATGTACGTTCACGCAGTTATAATAAAATGCACTTCCTGTGAAGCCTGTCACAACTGAAGAGTAGAATATCAAAATGGTTTCTCCGCACCGCCTAGTTAAGTAAATCGTATATTAAAATGGTTATTCCGCCCCGCCTAGTTATGTAAATCAGACAATATCAACAGAGAATCATGAAAATTAACTTTCTAAATCCTCATCTTTGAGGTGATACATATTATATTTCAAGTAAAGTGACACATATATACAGATGGTAAATATATATTTTCATTTTATATCACCAAGGAAACTTCTCCAGCTCTAGGTGAAGTTCCACAAATTTTGATCTGTGCTATGGGCTGATGCAAATGCAGTGGGGATACTGTAATGAATGTTTTGAATTTTGAAAGTTTTTTACGCCACAACTCAATAATTTTTCAGTTATATGGTGGTGGCCATTTTTTAGTGGTGGAGAGAGAATACAATTACAATGTACCCGGGGAAAGACCAACAGCCTTCCGAAAGTAAACCTGCAACTTTCTTACAATGTCAGCTTAGGTTCCAGCGGGACTCGAACCTGCACTGACAGGAAGTGAGAGAATTCATGATTTAAAGTGCGGTACTGTATTGTATCACACTACTACAACAGTGGTATAATGTTATCTGAAAGAACTGCCACTTTCACTTCTTATGCCGAGCAGTAACAATGCACCCAGGAAAAGACCATCAAACTTTCCTGAGCAAGGAAAAGACCATCAAACTTCCCCAGAGTAAAATGGCAACTTCCTCACAAAATCAGCTTCTGGTAAGAGATTTTGTGATTTAAATTGCGACACTCTAACCACTCGGCCAGAGGGGCCCTTTTTAATACATTACTCTAACCACTAAGCCTGGGAGGTCCTTTTTTGATACTTACTTTGATGGACTCAGCCCCAGTTACTGCTATTATTCTTCGGACGCCTTTAGATATGGCTTCCTCTGACACAATGACCATTTTTCCGATGTGGCCTGCTCTTTTGAGATGACTGAAAATGACAAAACTTCTACATTAACCAGTTTATCGGTTTAAACAGAGGAGATAATTTGAATTAAAATGTTATATCTTTTGTTGTACAAGAAAAAGTGCAATATAACAGATTCTGCTCATACAAAACTGTTTTTGCTATAACTTAATTACTAACCTTTAACCCCCCAAAAAAGATCTTTTTTCATTTCATCTTTATAAAGATTTGATACTTATATATCATAACCTGGAGTTAGTTCCTTATCCTCATCAGATAAATCTATTTACTGGAATTTTCCTAGGACTATTTTTAAAGTTATTTTCGATCTACAAATTAAAAAATGGTGATTGATTTAGGAGACACCAAAATCGTGACAATTACAACCCCTGAAAATAAACCCATATACAGCAACATTTTTTGTAATCCTGTCCAGGTAGTGCTATTATACTTACGTTCCTCCACAAAATTCTACAGAGGTAGTAGAAGCCCCTGGTCCCATGGGATCAGACACTAAATCATCCACAGGAATTCCGATGGACAACACACGTACAGGATCAGGATATGTTTCATCAAACACAGCTCTTAGACCTTGTATTGCCTTGGCAACAGATAGAGGCGTGTCTTTATCGTACACTATGCCATTTTTTCCTGCCATTTCATTGACAATCTCTTCTACATTCTTCACTTGCTTTACCGATAATGCACCCTGAAATATGTAAATAGAAATAAATCTACAGAGGATGTATCTTATTTTCTTAATTTTCAGCTCTTGGGAGAGGGGGAGAGTTCATGGGAACAAAGAGATGCCAACATAGCTTGCTTGAGTGTTGTTTTTTTTTTTTTTTCAAATTTCATCACAGTTGACTTTTAACGACCAGAAAACACCAATCCACAGATGACGGACAAAATATTCAATATCTTGCTATTTAAAACATATTACCTGAAGTTTCTTAAACTGTTTTAAGGTCAAGGTCACAATAAAAAAATATATGGCTCAAAGAGAAAAATCTTAGATATTATTCTACTTACAAGTCATATGATACAGGCAAGGCCTTTGAAAACCTGCTCAGGGTCAAAAGATTTGGTACTGTTTGAAGTCCTTTCCACATGATAGCTACATCAGATATGAAGACTATTCTATATCTGGAAATTTTGGCCCTTTCTTATTTTAGCCCTTTCACAGCAGAAAACATATTTACCCCGTCTTAAATTCGCCCTAAATCACCAACCTCATGGATGATATGTGTATCTGTGCTTCAATTATTTAGCTTGACAAATTCATGTTCATTTTAAATTTGCCATTTCATCTAAGAGCGAGAATTAAATGGGAGCAAAATTTCCAGGTATATATAGTAAAACCCATATAACCTGGTGAGGCGGAGTCTTGTGAACCTTCTCTTGACTTGGACAAGTTTAGATTTTCAGTAAAAAAGCACAACCTTAAAGGGATGGTTCACCATTTTGACAGCGCCCTCTGTTGTTTGTGACGTAGGCTACATCGTTCTTTTCATATACACCATGTACGTACATGTTTACAGATTCCAGATCACATTTTAATCCTCAAATTATATTAAAATGTCGGGTTTTGAATTTTAAAAAGTCAAATTAAATGGTAAAGAAATAAAAATTTTAAAATCCTGATTTTGTTATAAATAATAACTAATTGGATCTGTTTTGTGTGAATTAAAAAGTCTAGATCTACCCAGAGACGTGTATAGCATATGTCTGGTCTACCCTAGTGTCGGGATTTATTAATATATTTGTGTGTTTGATTTCAGTGTAGGGATGAGGATTCCAAAATATATGTCTATCATTATCAAAGCACCTGCTGTGACAGTCCACATTTAGGAATGTGTCATACATACGCACACTAGGGCACTGTGTATAAAGTCAACTGGCTTGTGTTATAATAACTTTGTTTGATGTAAAGAATACAATTACAGCTTATGTGACTTTTTATCAAAAGTGCATTGTCCAAGTCTCTCTCTCTCTCTCTCCCTCCCTCTCTCCCTCCCTCTCTCTCTCTCTCTCTCTCTCAGGGACGTCCCTGGTTTTAATTCCACGCATGTTTACCTCATGATTTCATACAGCTAAAACTAAAGTATACATGTCCCAAATGTTGATGATAGAGTAGACCGTGTAATCACAATTCAAAATTATATAGGGCCTATGTAATTCAGAAATTTTAATTCACAGAAATAAAATTTAATGTTTTCATTTGTCAGCTGGATATTATATGTTGTTAGTTTCGGCGAAATTTATTTATTTATTTTTTCAAATATCATATTGCAGAAATAAATCAACCTGTCCATTAATCTGTCCACATCTATACCAAATCCTGAAACATTTAGCTGTCAAGGCAGTTATTATTTTCTTCATAAATGAGTATCTGGCATAATGTCAAAACAATGGATGAAGTTGGTGTAGATGCAGGTCAAATTCTGATTGTTTCTATTTGTATTTTCTCACATGACTGAACAGACAAATGGCTCACAGAGGAAACGTACTCAAGATAATTTGAACCAACAGAGTGAGTTACCTGTACAGGTAGTGGACGGTTCTTAAAACTTCACCTTTAATGATATTTCAATGATTAATACATCGTTTACGATAGATAATATGAGAGAGAGAGAGAGAGAGAGAGAGATTACATGTATATAGTATGTTTTGAAATTAAATTAAAATTTAATTGCCGTTTTCAGTAATAATATATAAAGCTTCATTTATGTTTTATTTATTGAAATTAGTAATTCATATGTAACAATAACGATACATTTCTGATTATTAAATAATTGTCTCATACTTATTTAAACATACGGCTAAGGTTGGGAGATCATAATATGTTTATCTATTCTAAAATTAATCTTCTATTTCATCCTTGACATTTACCCACACTCGATTGAATCGCCATGTGTCATTTCATTAAAGGTAAAATGATTTCCCAACATCAATGGGATTAAAAGATGTATGTACCGACATCACGACTTCTCAAAGTCGTCTTTACAGTGTATTGTACAAACGGCAGATTAGACCTAGCTGGGGACATAGGATGCTGGTATTTCCATATAGCAGTGATAAAAAAAGAAATATTCAAACAAGTAATGATACATACTTCTCTGTTGAATTAATTTATTTGTAATAAGTGAAAAAAAAGAAATACAGAGCGCATTTTCCTGGCTTGTTGGCTATTCAGAAACGGTGTAATCTACATCAAGAAAACAGCGCCCTCTATCACGAAGCGGGTTTTCCCCATAGCAGCTTAATTTTGAACTTTGTTGATTTCTTGCAAATGTGTGGTCCGATTGAAAATATTTTTTCGGTTTTGGAATCAGGAAGATAATCTCTTTCAAATAAACCCAACTTGTGTTTAGGGTGAAGCATCCCTTTAAAATTACACAGACTAGAGTGATCGTGCCTACTTATCATCATACATATGTGTGTAACCAGTGAGGAATAAAATGTTTTTCCCATTTGTCATAACTGAAAAGTGAGTGGTAAAATCTGTATGATAATCAAAGGGTTCCTCCGCCCCGCCATCTTATGTGAATCGGACAATCACATATAAGAGTAAAACTTTTGTACAGTTGCTCTTTTGATCATAATAATAATTCAAGTACCCACTGAAAATGTTTTTTATCAGGTGTATGAAACTTGAACATCCTTGTTTAAGTACAAGATAGGATAAGCTTATTTACAGAACTTTAACAAGATAATTTACAATCACTGACATAAGGGATACTGCAACAGACTTCTCAACTTTCACCCTTGCGAGTGTATCTTAAATCAACCTCTACACAGAAGCTGGTTGTTTTAATCATGTGCATACCTTGGCGGTAAAGTCAAATCGAAGTCTATCTGGTGCCACTAAGGAACCTCTCTGATCTGCTTCCGACAATACAGCACGAAGACCATAATTCAACATATGAGTACCTGTGTGATTTTTCATCACCGAACAACGTCGACTCTGAAAACAAATTTTTTTTATTTATTTGAGTTTAAACATAAATAGATCTAACAGATATTGCCATTTTCTGAGAAAAAAACATAAATTAGACAATACAGCTGATCAGGGGAACATGTTCATGATTTTACTGTTTTTTGGGTTTTTTTGCACTCAAAATTAACTAAATTGAAAATCCCTTTTTGTAGATCATTATGTGCTGAACAATTTTAGTTCTTGCATTCTAACACATGATAGATAAAAGCCAAAAATAGTCATATACATGCTTCTTACACTTTTCATCTGTTATAATTTTCAAGATAATGGCCATAAATAGCCCAATACATGAACAATCAAATTAAAATGGAAAATGACTCTCATAAGGGGCTAGATGACAATGTCAGCCATGTTGATAGTAGATCTAATAGTAAGCCAATAATAGTTTCTCTAGTTGTAATAATTTACGATATATAAACCAAAAACCTATTCTGACCCCTATGTTCTATTTATAATAATATCAGCCATTATGAATGATTGACAAACCTGAAAACCATAAACTTGAATCTACACAACCTTTTCATCTTTCTTGCAAAACTTGTTTACAAATGGTCTGTTTGAGAGAAGTATCTTTAAATCTTCAGTTCAGATGAGTTAAAAAATAAAGAAAAGCAGAATGTAATTATCCTACCTCATCTACACTAAGCTGAACTACATCTCCAACTCGTAGAACTCCCTCAATAACTCCAATATGTAGGACATATCCACCACGAACTTGAACATTCCTCACTTGAAATTCTACATCCTAGATAGCAAAGATAAATATTTGATCTTAATGTGTGTATTGCATTCAATTTTTTAAATCTTTTTACACTATTTACATTAATCATTTACTAAGTTATAGATGAATACAGATATATTCTCCATATTATAAATAACCAACTTTCTTTTTTGTTATTTTTCTACAGTTTTACCCAGTTTTTACAAGTAATACCCATATGTTAATCAAAATGTTACAACTGTCCTAATGTCATCCATCTTAACAGTATCTGTATGATATTTAGAAGAAATTGTCCTTACCTGGTCATTTTCCTTGACCAAGAAACCTTCATCATAGATCTGTCCACCCTGCTCTGCATAAAAACTGGTTCTGTCCAATAACACTCCACACTCTTGACCTGATGTGACCTCATCCACAAATGCCTTAGAAAACCGCAAGGCTATCACCTTGGCAGATGCTGGTTCAAATGCTTTTAAAGTCAATGAAAATTAATAAGAAATCATTAAAAAATTAACACTTTATTGACATCTACTAGTACAGGTGAGAGAAAGACTTCAGATAATGTGTTTCTGAGAGGAATTTCTCAACTGTACACATGTCTGATAGTACATTCATACATTATAAGGCATATTAACAGCCATTTTGAAATTAAAAAAAATTACTGGTCAGCTGGACCAATGAATAAAGGAATTTTGCTGAACAAAGAAAATTTTTTACTGGTTTGTATATATACACCAATGAAATGAAATGGAAAATAACTGGTTTTTTTTTACCAGTTATCAGATAGATTTCACTGTAGTAAAATTTACCAGTTTTTCTGGTAAGACTGGTGAATTTCAAAAACTCTGTATTAATATAACTACATGTATATGTTTTTCAAACCTTATACACCATTTATACCATTTAATATATGTTTCTTTAAAATTGAGTAAATAATTGAATATAATTTTGCTGTGGTTTTTATTTGGTTTATTTTCTTGTTTTCATTTATCACCCAAATTAAAACAATGATCAAACTTTACATAAATTGCCTTTAGTAATATGTTCCTTTACAAACCAGACTTTTTTTCAATTATCAACAAATTTGTTTTATTTTCAAAACAACCAAATTTTAAATCCACAGAATTTATTTTCTGATTCTATAATATTTATATCTATGAATCTATGTTTATCTTTTTTAGCATGCTACAAATGTTGTGAACAGTCATAGCACTAGATTTTACAAATGCTAAAAATTATATAACAAATAAACTTTCACAGAAAATATCATTTTCAGTTCAGTACTTTTTTTTCATTGATGATGAATTTAAATAACTAAATAGTTAGGGGCCGTATAAACATGCATGCCTGTAATGTAAGGCAAGGGGTTGCTTAATAAAGACCGATCATAGTGTATATATGTTGGGTCACAAAAAACAGCGAGTCATTATAAAACTTACATGGGTTTAACTGTACTGTTATCAGTAGTAAAACTACAATAATTGAGGCTAACAAGGTAAAACTTAAAATACTAGAGGCTAACAAGGGTTTAACTACAATTAGAGGTAAAACAATAATTGGGGATTACAAGGGTTTAACTATATAATCAGAAGTAAAACTTAAAATAACTGTATACTCAGAAGTAAAATTTATAATAATTAAGGCTAACAAGGGTTTAACTGCACTTTCAGTAGTAACTTATATATTGAGACTAACAATGGTTTGACTCTACAAGCAGTAAAATAAAATTATATAGTTAGGATAACAAAGGATTGAATGCACAATCACAAGTAAAACTACAATAATTAAGGCTATCAAGGTTTTAACTGTACTTTCAGTTGTAACTTATATATTGAGGGTAACAAGGTTTAAACTGTACTTTCAGTAGTAACTTATATATTGAGGGTAACAAGGGCTTGACTGTACAATCAGTAAAATTAACTTACAATAATTGAGGCTAACAAGGGTTTGACTATACAAGCAGTAAGATTAACTTACAATACTTGACGGTAACAAGGGTTTGACTGTACAAGCAGTAAAATTAACTTACAATAATTGCCATCTTCATCAGCAGTATACTTGTATTTTGGTGTATCATCCGTAGGCGGTATGTTCCTGTTTTGTAAATCACTGATAGCGTGTACATCTAGATTTACAAGCTCAGCAGTTCCTCCACCTGCACCTTGAGAAGCAATCTACAAATTTGGATAAAACCATGGTTACAAATTCTGTTTAAAAGCTCAAGAATTTCTTATGACTCAACAATTAAGTAGGTCAAATGGTATTATCTAGGTCACAAGGTCAACGATCATGGTACCATCTGAAATGGCCGATTATAAGGATTGGGTTTGTGAAATGTTACAGCTCTACTCCTTTTCTTTAAAATTATATCACCCAGTTTAAGTTTTTGTCTCTGGATATCTGATGAAGGTGTATGGCATTGACTCTACAGACATTTTGTCCCAGTGAGCTAATAAAATGTAAGCGCCTAGTTTAAATACAAAAAAATCAGAATGTTTCAGGTTTCTTGGATGACTACAGCATTTCCTTCATAGACAAATGAAACTTGTTGAAAGGGCAAAAAACATCAGCTTGATAAACAACAAACCTGGGCTTTCAATTTGGCCTCCTCATATTCCTCTTTGTTCACCTGGAGACCTTTCTCTTCAGTCATTAATTGTGTAAGATCCACTGGAAATCCATACGTGTCATATAAACGCCAGGCAATGTCACCTACAAACAGAAAATTGTTAGTTCATCTACAATTAATATATCTATAATATCATCTGAAAAGCATTCTGAGAATATCAAATAATCAATACATGTCCCCTACCTGTAAAGCATTCTGAGAATTTTGAATAATTAATATATGTCCCCGTACCTGCAAAGCATTCTCAGAGTATATAAGAATCAATATACAGGTGAATCTCTTAGATTCATATGTTTGTTCAAAGCATGATGATTTAACCACCCAGCCACAGAGGCCCCTAGTCTGGTTAACAAATGGCTGAAAGACAGGAAGAAGATTAAAATAAAGCTGAGGGACAATACATAATGATAACATTATATGACGGCCATAATTGTAATGAATACATATTTTGGATTAATTTTAAAAAGGTGATAGAAACTAAATAAAGTGAAACTTGTATATAAAGACCCTCTTACGGACACAACATATCCAGTCTTTACAGAGAGGTGGCCTTTATATAGAGGTTGATTTGTACACATATGGTACTATTGGGGACAGCAAAAACAGTCTTTATGACCAGGTGGTCTTTATACACAGGTGGTCACTAAAGCAAGTTTTACTGTATACAAACCTGGAAATGATGTAGTATCTCCGAGTTTTCCTATTGTTCTGGATAAAAGCCTCCGACCTCGACTCAGAGTCTTTAAAAACTGCTGTTCTTCCTCATTCAATATATCCTTGATCTACAAAACACGATGCAATTCTTAATGGCAGAGGAGAAAATTTGGTTGACATGAATGGGGATGTTACATTCCGCAGATAAACAGGCAAGCAGAAATGTATATGTAAGAACATTTACCGTAATCGGGCATGTATAATCCACACTCTTTTCACGTCTCTGGGATGGGGGTGCAGATAATCAGTACAACAGGTTCTAGGGGCAATTTTTTTCTGCAGTACTGCTGTAGAAATTCGGCATTGTATAGTAAACATGACGAAGTTTTTGATTTCATCATTTTTTTATGTATGCTTGTAATCTGTTTATTTATCTACTGTGAATAAATGTTGGATAAATTAATCTTGTCTTCAGTGTGTATGTATTTCAATTTACAAATAGCCTAAATAGTTGCGTAGAATCGCAATCTTGATTGGTGTATGACACTTTCCGATTGCTGACTGGTAATCAGACAAGGCTTTAATCCTAGAATATCTATGGGAAACAGAATAGTGCAGTATCTGTTTTTAATGTTAAACTTCGTTGTAGAGTTTTATGTTATCGTTGAAAATACGAACAATCTCAACAAGACTTCTTATTATCATTTTGCACTTGTAAATGACGAAGCGAACATCTATATTGTGTATCCATGAGGGAGTTAAACGGAAGAGCATATGTAGTATCATGTAGTTTCATATTTCACATACCCATTGTGGAGTTTTGCATTATTTCAAATCATTAATTTATCATATTTTCTTTTAATATTTCATAAATATCAATCCACTTCTGTCAAATACCGATCTAAAAAAATCTGGTTGTACATCAATTTTGGGTTATACTAATGTCCCAGTAATGGCCATGAGGATTAGGCCTAAATGCACAAACTCCTTTTTCTATCCCAGGTCTGATGCTGAAATGGGGGGGGGGTCGTGGATAATACATACCGTAATCGGCCGTGTATAATCCGCACTCTTTTCACTCTAAAATTTGTCTCAGGCAGGGGGGTGCGGATAATACAGTACTACAGAATCTTAGGACATTTTTTCCGCAGGAACTACTGCATGAGATTCGATGTGGGTGGTAAGCCTGACAAAGTTTTTTCGTAATAACGATGTACGAGTCAATGTATATCATCATTTATGTCTACAGTGACGGTGAATAAATCAATAAATGAATCTTGTTGTCTTTTATTTTTGTTTGTTTCAGTTTACAAATAGGCTAGACTACACAGGCACTTGTGTAATGCAATCCCTTGATTGAGGGTGTTGTGATCGGTGGATTGCATAACGCAAGTGCCTGTGCAAGGCTAGCCTAGTTGCGATGTTTGGCGAGGAAACAGAATAGTACAGTACCTGTTGCTTATCTTCATTATGAAGTTTTGTTATTATTGAAAAATAGAACAATCTCAACAAGAATTCTAATAATTATTTCACGCTGGTGAACGAAGCGAACAGCCATGTTGTAACTGTAAATGAGGGGGCTAAATGGAAGAGCAAATATGTAGTATCTTGTAGTTTCGTATTTTCCCATTTATATCATATTATGTAGTTTTGCGTTGTTTGTTTTCAGACGATGACTATACTTTAATAAATAAAACAATGTTTTCTGGGTGTTTTGTTCTGTGGAGGAATGTTATTTTACACATTTCGTACAAAAGGTATATACCGGTAACTCTCTTACTACAGTACATCTACAGTGTAGTACTAAGTTATGGAATATGCCAATTATACAGGTAAGTACGATGAGTTAATTTTAAATTGAAAATATGATAAAAGGTGTAAAATAACACAATGCCACACCAAGGTAATTAATGTTTGTAGTATATGTCTCCATTCATAATCAATGATGCGTGTAACAGACAACAGTATACTTGGATCTGTATATATATCCCGTTGTTTCAATAATTACGCTATACACGCGTATTCTGGATATATAGATCGCTTGTGTACAAGTGCTCCGCTAATTAAAATTGTTACAAACTTTTATGTCGCCGATATCCGCATATATAATATCTATTTCAAATGTTGTTCTAATACATACTATTAATTAAATATATAGGCTACCAGCAAAAGCAAATGATTGCGCTGTAATTAACGGAATGTAATTTTACAAAGACTTCGACTGATGTTTTGATATTTCTTTTGTTATTTATTTCAAATCATTAATTTGCTTATCATATCCCTTATCTAATATCTCGAATATATATATCTATAATAAATATTTATCTATTTCTTCCAAATACCGATCTGCGGATTTTGAAAATATTTCCGATAGTCATACTGCACTTATACACAATAATAATCAATCTTGCCGACGATTTTCGGCCATATGGCCGTGGAAAAAAGTCAACGCTGATTATACGCATGAAGTCCTTTTTTCTCCGAGATCTGATGCTGAAATGGGGGGTGCGGATAATACGTAAATGCGGACTATACACGGCCGATTACGGTAAATGCGGATTATACACGCCCAATTATGGTATGACGAAATCACAAAATTCAGTGACATGCCATCTTAGGCTTATATCTAAACATGAATACATTTCATATCAACATTACAGTTTAGGTGAGGAGATTTATCCATAGCCTTTGAGCTGTAGGGAATTCTCGTTAGATAAATGAAGCATTAAATTAAATTAAACTTGATCTCAAATGCAATATATTTTTCGAAACAAAATTGTGCTTATTATTTTTCCAAAATTTACTCTTTTGTCATTCATTATCAATCTGGAAGACCTGAATTTTCAAATGCAATATCATTGAGCTGTACTAAAATCAATTCTTATTTTCATTTTCAACAGAAATATCAAATCAAAATAATTTACAGCTATCTTTTAATGATGTGGGAAAACCTTGCAGGAAAATTTACCATAAACAGTCTGTTTAGCTTGGAATACAAGGATGAATTGATAGTACTGATGAGAAAAGAGCAGAGTAGAACATTTTTCAACAAAAAAAAAAAAAAAAAAAACATACCATCTCTGGATCTTTGTTCAGCTCTGGAAATGCATCACCCTGTAAAAATCAAGAACAATAAATTATCAGTAACACATTGTAATATTCAACATATTTAGGACTATTTTAACAAACTAATGACAGAATTTTGCAACTACAATTTTCTTGATTTGAGTAGTGTTTTATGCCACATTCTTCAGTTATATGGTGGCGGCCAAGTTTGACCAGTGGAGGAGAGAACACAGTTACAGTGTACCCAGAAAGAGACTACATGTGTACCCCAAGTAAACTGGCAAAAATAAAACAAAACATACCAGCAGCTGGACAACTGTGTCAACCAGAGAGGCAAACATTCCTGGCTTCGCATTAAGCTTCTCTATTCCATATCGTACAGCTCTACGCAAAATTCTTCGCAGAACATATCTGTTCAAAAGAAAAATAAAAAGACAATAATAATATCAAATGTTGAAAATTTATCATACTGATGTTTCAATACATAAGATGGCACATAGTTTTAGGGGTTACAGAAGAAATCATTGTACAATGTGCCTGAGAAAAGTGTCATGAACTTAGCTATCTGGCAAATCAGTTGACATAGTGTCTGTCACCTCTACTGAGCATGAAGCAAATTTGTTCTCGCTAAAACTAAAGATGTGGTAAGGTGATTAAACATATGATGATCGATCCAGGTGATCACAAAACCATCATGAGAAAAGAGCCGTAGGTATATGGTATACATATTTTAAAAATTCCTTCACAAAAGATGATGTTGAGTGAAATGAAACAGTATTTCCTGCATACAAGTTTTATATTGTTTTTGTTTTACGCCACTTTTAACAATTTTTCAGTTCTGTGGTGGTGGCCAAATCTTACTGGCAAAGGAAAGTACGTGGTTTCAATGTACCCAGGAAGAGACCACTGGTCTCCAGCTGGAAAACTTCCTTACAAAATCAACTTAACTTGCCCTTACAAAGGGAAAAATAATTCATGTTTAAAGCGCAATGCTCTAACAACTCGGCCACGGAGGTCTCTCCTACAAACAAGAGTTGCGTTTCTAATTCAACAGTGATATCACATGTTTAGCTATAACAAAGATGTAGACAGTTTCTTTTGATAATATCACCACTCAGTCACTGAAAACATTTCCCATGGAAGCGTGGGATAATTTCCCAGACTTAGGTCATACTAATACTTCTTTTGTAAATTTAGTGACCGTTAAAAGGGGAGACAACTTGATACAACAAGGCTGGCCTACAGGTAATTACTATGAGCTAGGACAAAATGGCCCAAGAAAAGGTTGACAATTTGAATGTATATAACCAAAGTGACAGATAAGAGGACAATTTTCATGGTTACAAGACAAGTGACCCTGGAGTTAATCATTTGACCAGTGATACAGAATAAGTCTTCATATCATAGTAAGAACAATAAAATTTAGATGATGCCCAAATATTCAATTTGGAATATAATCATATTTTTCAAAGTAATAAGGTGGCAAGTGGTAATTAAAAAAAAAATTCATGTGAGAATTACTAACCATTTACACTGGCCTCAGAAACAGTTTTCTGTTTCCATTCTCATTACCTAAGTCTTAACTTCAAAAAATAATTTACTTTTTTTCCTGCACCATGAGCTCGGAGCAATATCTAGAAGTCACAGGTCTTCTGAATGAAAGTTTGAAACAAGGCCCTATATCACAAAGGTGTGGCATGTAAAAGATTCTCACTGCATTGACATAAGCCCATAGCACAGGTCAAAATTTGTGATACTTATACACTTTCCAAACAATTGTAAAATTCCTGGTGGGACTATGTATAGAGCAATCTCATCACTGAACCACTGTGGTTAATATTGAACATTAAAATACATGTGATAAGCATACCCTCTGCCAAAGTTATCTGGTCTTCCACTATCGGACAGAGCTATGGTCAGTGTCCGGGCATGGTCAGCCAACACTCTGTAAGCCATATCCACTCCATCAATGTCTTCTTTTCCAACTCTACCTTGATAAGCCCGAACACCTGTGGCCTAATCAAAATAAATAAAATATTAATTTATCTGTTTAATTCTAAGTTAGTATCAATTACACATAAACATGTATTTCTATTGCAATAAATCAAATTGATAAATATAATTATATCCTTTGGTTGGATCTTGTTAGGGCATCAGTTTAAATAATCTAGTAGTTGTGTGCTGGGGAACCAGTTTCCCATTACAACACACAATCTTGTTAGGGAACCAGTTTAGATAATCTAGTAGTTGTGTGCTGGGGAACCAGTTTCCCATCACAACACACAACTATCATTATTATTATTATTTTGTTCATATAAGTCCCCAAACTCCTTAATTTAACAAAGCCTCTGTGGCCGAGTGGTTTGAGCATTATGCTTTGAACCATGAAGTCTCTCACTTCTGGTCAGCACAGGTTCGAGTCTGGCCGAAGCTTAAGGTTAATTTTGTGAGAAAGTTTGCCAGTTAACTTGCAGATGGCCAGTGTTATCTTCCCAAGTACATTGCAACTGGATCCGATTCTCTCCTCCACCACTGAAAACAGGCCACCACCATATATCTGAAAAATTGTTGAGTGTGGCATAAAACAATAGTCAAATTCAAATTCCTTAACTTAACCTATCGCCAAATGCCCGACACTATACCTTTTGGCAAACTTTTTCATAACAATATCAAAATTAAATGGCTCGTTAAACATTTCTGTGATTATGACATCACAAATGAATGACATCACAATTGAATGAAGCCAAAAAAGCACATAGAGAGCCACATGTCATACATTTTGCAGTAGATCAGTAACTGGACATCTGTACTGCAAAGCCTGAAATTTCATCTGGCCAAGTGAGTATTTACTGGGGATCCCAGGCAGTCAAGGTATGTTTCAGTAACTCTGTAGAGTAGTTTTATTTTTAATGGTTTTATCTTACCTTCTGTATTGCATCAAACAGTGGTGTAAAGAGATCAGTGTCATAGTTGGACATCTTGCCCTGCATAACACTGACCAGACGCTCCAATCCCATGCCACAGTCACAATGTTTACGTGGGAGATCATTCAACACGACATCAGATTCCCTACAAAATCATCAAAAGCAAATGGCTGATAATGTATGCAAGGGTATAATGTCAACATGGTATCAAGATATTCAACTGCAAGTTTCTGATTCCTCCAACTGGGAAGAAATATATAATAGAAGACAAAAGAAGTGACTGCCATGAATTTTCAATTGCAACTTTTAGGATTTTAAAAAATCAAGGTCCAAGTTATGGCAGGCTTGACATGTATAAAAAATGATTATGTATTGGCTTCAATCCATAGTACAAGTAACATCGTGTGGAACTTACAGCTGGTGGCATGTTTATTTGAGTGAAAAGTTCCTGATGGGACGGAAAAAAAATAATAATACAAAGGAAAAGGTGTACAAAATATTTACCTACAAATACAATCCATGTAAACAAAACATGCATTTGTCACATTACCTATTAAACTGAATAAACACTAAATTCCAAATCTCAATCACATCAGGGTCATCTTGGTTAACCAAATGTTTGACATCTCTTCCACCAATTTTGTCATAGTGGATCTCCGTACAAGGACCACACGGACCAGTTTCTCCCATTTCCCAGAAGTTGTCTTTCATATCAAATGGTAAAACACGATCCTCCGAAATGCTGTGAAAATACACATAAAAGCTTCAAGTTACGCGCAGAAAACAATTAATTTACGAAAAGCTGATATACATGTACACTGCAATTGACCTATGGTATAAGAATTTAGTGTAAAAAATTACTTACAAGATTTTTCAAAATTAAATTAATACCAATAGGCCATGACATTCATCAGAATCCAGTTCTATTTACACACCATTTCCAAAGAGATATTAGATGCTACACACCAAATTTATAGAAAATTGGTCCATTTAGGTAGAATGATTTTCAAAAAGTCCATAGGTTTACAAACGACATGTATCACAATGACAACAGATCATGACAACCCCACCTTAGTGACTCTATTGCTCAAGGACTGGTGTGATTTAGTCTTTAGTATGTACCACAACATTATTTTTTTCCTTGTTTAAGAAAAATATCCTACAGCAAATGATTGATCTAAACAAAAAATTGTGTTCTATATAGCCAAAATCTTTTATAAAATGTAACATGATATCAGAGATGAGAACACTAAAATAGTGGTAAAAAAGGAAACAGACTCTTTTGGTGGTTTTAAATAGAGAAAATAAGACTTCAACATTGTAGCATGATTTTGGAAAAATGGGAATTTTTATCCCTGAAGATATTGATTGATATGTGACACAAAGGTAAGTGTACAGGTAAACTGACGTACAGTGATAAACTGATACAAAAGTATGGAGACAGTAAGTAAATCTAAAATGTTACCCAAGACTCAGCCATATATTTTTAGTTTCATCATCTGGAGCAAGTCCAAACTTTTCATTGCCGCCAAAGTAAGTGACGTAGAGGCGATCTTTTGGCATTTTAACTCTTTCTGTCAGGAATTCCCATGCCCAGGTACAACAATCTTTCTGTATAAGAATATTTAAGATTATGATACAACAAAATCTATAGCTATTTGTAGGGTTTAAACCTAGTACATCTGCACTCATCGAATGCAAGAAAAAGTAAAACTGACAATTAACTACCCCACATGCCGAACAAATTCTTCATTCACAATTACAGGCACTTTGTGTTTAATGTGGTCGGGAGGGAGGGGGGACATGTTGCTTCTGTTAAATTGACAAGAGAATCTACAATCATATACACTCCCATGATTAACAATTATAGATATGGTTAATTGACTGATGCTGTGACTCCCATAAAATAATGGGACCAACTAAAATACATAGCAAAGACGGTTCAAAGTATGCCAATAGGGGCAATCAGGTAGATAGACCTCCAAATGACCATTACCTTGTAGTAGTCTCCAAATGACCAGTTTCCCAGCATTTCAAAGAATGTGTGGTGATATACATCTTTTCCAACATCATCCAAATCATTGTGTTTGCCGCCAGCACGTATACACTTCTGTGAGTTGGCAACACGTACATATTTTGCCATGTCACTGTTTGGATCCACCGTTCCAAGAAATACAGGTTTGAACTACAAAGTAAGCTATGCAATAAGAAAAGGCAAATATGGACAATTTGTACGCAAGTAAGTTTTAAATTTCATTATGAATTTGAAAATTTTAAATTTATTTGAAATATAAAATTTAACTTAAAACTTAAAAAATAGTAAAAAGAATAAATCTACAATACATTGTTTTGAACAGGGAAATGAAAAGAAAAATGTAGACTGATAATTTCAGGTCCATTATAAAAAATAAATGTGATAACATACATATAATCCAAGACTTACAACTGTTAGAATACAAACCTGATTCATTCCAGCATTTGTAAAGAGGAGTGTTGGGTCATCCAGAGGCACGACTGAGGAGGAGTGGACATATATATGTTTCTTCTCTTTGAAGAAGTCCACAAATAACTGCCTCACCTCTCCACCTGTTAGACTGCTGTCCATTTTTTCTTGGTGGTCCTCACACTAAACCGTGTTAATATATCTGTGGAGAAAATATATAAAATAAATTTGTACGTTCAGCGATGTGCCCGCCTCCTAGTTCCTAGGGTCCAATGTTAAATCATGTTGCTAGCTGGCGGCCATCTTGGATGAGGTGCCAACCTGAAAAACACTTGTTTTACAGGGAACCACCCAAAGACTATTGTGACCAAGTTTAGTTCCAATTGGCTGCTGGACACATTTTCTAATTTAGTCAATCCATGGACCATTATGACCAAGTTTGGTTTCAACTGGGATAGTAGTTCCAGAGAAAAAGATCTGTAAGTGTGCATTCACATAGGGTCCAATGTCAAATTATGTTCCCTTCTGGTGGCCATCTTGGATGAGGTGCGAATCTCAAAAACACCTTTTTTACAAGGGACCACCTAAAGACTATTCTGACCAAGTTTGGTTCCCATTGGCTAAGGTGTTTCAGTGAAGATTATCTTTTAATGAAAGTTTACACAGGACAGACAGACAGACGATGGACACAAAGTGATGGCAAAAGCTCACCATGGCTTTAGCCAGGTGAGCTAAAAATGAATGAAAATTACAAAGTCTAAAAAGATGTCAAAAATTAATTTCCCAATTTCAACGAAATAAAAAAAAACTTGAATCATACATCTATGTAGATCACTCAGATTCATTTAGTTTTTTAATTCATGCAGCGGTTCTGGAGGAGAAGATTTTTAAAGAGGGGTACTTACTTCCTATAAAGTTTCACCAAAATCTCTTAAGCAGTTTTGGAGAAGAAGTCAAAAATGTGGAAAATTACCCCCTCCCCTTTTCATTTTTGCAGTCTTAGAAAATTCATAAAAAATTCAAAAAACCAATTTCAGCCAAATTCTTTCAGGAAACCATTTATCTACCAAACCACAAGTAAAACACATAAAATAAATGCATCATAATGAATAATAGGGGAGAAAATCAAAGAAATCATACAAAAATGAATTAAAATTACAAAGTCTAGAAAGACATCAAAAACATGTCAAAAATGAACATATCTATACATCTATGTAGATCACTCAGATAGAGTTAGTCCATCAATTCATGCAGTGGTTCTGGAGGAGAAGATTTTTAAAGAGGGGTACCCCCTGGGGCCTCTTTTGCCCCACCCTGGATCCATTCCTGGGCCAATCAGGCCAAAATGAACAGACTTGGTAGAGGACCTTGAGTACTTGCTTCCTATAAAGTTTCATCAAAATCCCTTAGATGGTTTTGGAGAAGAAGTTGAAAATGTGAAAAGTTTATGGGTGGACAGACGACGGACAAAAGGCGATCAGAAAAACTCATTTGAACCTTTGGTTCAGGTGAACTAAAAACAAAGAATGCAAAGCACCTTTGGTATCTTACCACAACCTTGACGTCTTGTCCTAAATTGGCTTTAAATAGACAACACTTAGTTCTGGTTGTTTTGGAAACTTTGCACTAGTTAATATTCCTGTTGATGATATTTTTTGAAGAAGTAATATGAAAGGTCGTTTGGGTCACAAATGGGATGAACTTACGTGATGACCACTTTCACGTCAAAAGTCACTTTTAACATGTAAAAAGTTTTTTCATTGTTGAAACATACTTTTTGCATGCAAGTAGTAACTTTTAATGTGAAAGACGTTTTTGCATGCAAAACTCATTTCATGGCATAAGTTTTGCTTGCATGTAAGTTATTATCAACACTTGCATGCAAGTTTGTATTGTGACCGAGAGAACAGCCAATCAGAACTCTTCTGACATCATAAAGACAACAATCAGAAATGTCCTGAAGAGGATAAGAAGTTAAATTTGTATTTACGATATTTACTCAACGAAATAAAAAAAATCTTTAGATTTAATATTATAATCTACATACATATGCTGGCAATTTCTGCACATGTATAATGTAAAATATATACAATGTTTAGTAACTTAAAACATGACCAAATGGCAGTGTGTTTCGATCTCGGACATGCCATTTCCTGACCTGAAAAAATGTTATGTACAATTCAGTCACTGATATTTAACAAATGAACCAATATTTTTAATTGAGTGATTATGGGAGAAAAGATGTATAATTAGAATGCAAAAAAATATGGAAATTAATAGACTTTGTTCGTATTTAGTGCACAAACTTTTGTTGTAATGAAAATGCGTCAAGATACTAAGTGCCTATTCATTACTAATTAAACGAAGAGGCCTCTGATTGGTTAATTTCATCACGTTACTTCATATCATAATTTTTCACAACCAACGTGTTAAAAACCTGTTTTGCATGCAAAAACTTAAAGATCAAGACTAACGCGTTAAAACATCTTTCATGTTAAAAATCACTAATTGCATGCAAAAAGTATGTTTTAACATAACCTGAATTTTCTGCCCTGATTTTAAGCTGTTTCTTGGCGGTAAAATCAGGGGCAGAAGTCCTATATACTCTCTTCGTAGCAAGATGCTGTGCACATGACATTTTCACAGCAGTTTAGCGATAATTTTAACCATCTATTTCTTATCGCCGACATCTGATATTTGTTGATATGATTACTTGATATTTTAGATTAATAAATCCATCGTCACTAAGTTATGACATGACATAATTCTGTAACAGGGTGAATTAAATTAATAAATATGTTTTAATTTAATTAGTATGGAATGTGTTTATTTTATGAGTTGATGAAATCCTGGATAGCCTTGCTGGGAATAGTTCCTCTCCATCATCGACATGAAGAGTGGCTATCACCAAGTTGAGATAGAAGAGGATCACAAGGAACGTACTGCCTTTACTGTAGGACCGCTAGGGTTCTATGAGTATAGGCATATGCCCTTTGGACTTGCAAACAGCCCAGCTACTTACCAGCGCCTCATGGAAGAGTGTTTAGGAGAGCTGCACACCAGAATTTGCTACATCTACCTTGATGATGTCATTATTTTTGCAAAGACTTTCGAGGAACATATAGAGAACCTGGATATGGTACTTACCAGACTGAAGGAATGTGGCCTCAAGCTCTCCTCCAAGAAGTGTTCTTTGTTCCATCGAAAGGTCAAGTACGTTGGACACATTGTTTCCGAGGAAGGAATTGAGCCAGACCCTGCCAAGATCGAGAAAGTTGCCAACTGGCCCAGACCTGAGAACCCCCAAGATGTTCGTCGCTTTTTAGGCTTTGTAGGATATTACAGGAGGTTCATTGAGGGATTTTTCAGAATAGCGAGACCACTCAATATCCTAATGCCAGCACCTAGAAAGCCAAAGAAGGGTAAAAAGACCAGTTCTACTGACCAACAAAATCAGAAGTGGATATGGAATAATGAGCAGGAACAGGCTTTTCAGACCCTACGGCAACGCTTGATGACACCACCTATCCTTGGCTACCCAGACTTCAAGAGCCCATTTGAACTCCATACAGATGTCTCCAGTGTGGGACTTGGAGCAATATTATACCAGGAGCAGCAAGGTGTGAAGCGGGTCATAGCATATGCTAGCAGATGTGTCACCAAATCAGAAAGCCAATATGCAGCCCATAAACTTGAGTTCCTGGCAATGAAATGGAGCATATGTGACATTTTACAGTGATAACGGACAATAACCCCCTGACCTATGTTTTATCTACAGCCAAACTTGATGCCATGTCACATAGATGGATAGCTGCACTAGCATCTTTTGACTTTGACATCAAATATAGGCCAGGGCTGAAGAATGCTGATGCTGATTCCATGTCACGACATCCTACACTTGACAAAGTCACAGAGGAATGCTCAATTATCTCAGCTGACACCCTCAAAGCACTGAACCAGTCCATTACCTCACCAAACAGTTATGTGGAATCACTATGCTTGTCAGCAACTGTAACAGATAGTTTGGAGAGCAGAGGGTCATTGCAGTTTTCTATGGCTGACCATCAGTGTCAGGATCCAGTTATCAGTTACTGGATTGGACAAGTAAAGTCTGGATCTAAACCACTTCGCAGTCAGTTACCATCATCACCCATTCATACCATGATATGGAGGGAATTTGACAGATATTACATCAAAGATGACGTATTGCACAGACGATCCACAGTCAGAGAAGAAGAAAGAGATCAGACTGTACTACCCAAGTCATTAGTACCTACAGTCTTGACCATGTTACATGACGACATGGGTCATATGGGTAGAGACAGGACTCTCTCCCTTGTGCAAGACCGTTTTCACTGGTACGGAATGACTAGGGATGTAGAGGCCAAGATCAAGACTTGTGGCAGATGTGTGCGCAGAAAAACCCCAGAATCCAGAGCACCACTAGTCACCATTAATACATACCAACCACTTGAACTTGTGTGCATGGACTTCCTCTCTCTTGAGAATGCAAAAGGCAGATTCAGTAATATCTTGGTGATAACTGACCATTTTACGAGGTACGCAGTTGCAGTCCCAACACGCAACCAACTAGCTAGGACCACTGCAGAGGCATTCTTCCAACATTTTGTTGTGCATTATGGATTACCTTGCCTTATTCATACCGATCAAGGTCCCAACTTTGAGAGTAAGCTGCTCAAAGAGATATGTGCCATGGCGGGTACCAGCAAATCTCACACAACCCCATATCAGCCTCAAGGTAATGGGCTCTGTGAGAGATTCAACCGCATCCTACTGGGCATGATGGGTACCTTGGAGGACAGCCAGAAACAAGACCGGAAGAACCATGTAGCCTCTCTCGTACACGCCTATAACTGCACCAGACAAGAATCGACAGGACAATCACCATATTTCCTAATGTTTGGACGCAATCCAAATTTACCTGTGGACATAGCATTTGGTGTAGGAAGAAATATGGAACATGGATCAATGACAGCTTATGTTGACCGACTCCGAACCAAACTTAAGACAGCTTATGACATAGCCACTTCAGCTGCAGCCAAGGCTAAAGAGAAGCAAAGAGGCACTTATAACCTGAGAGCTAGAGGAGCTGTCCTAGGAGTTGGCGACACAGTTTTGACTAAGATTGTGACTTTTGATGGTCGACATAAACTTGCAAACAAATGGGAAGAAGACCCATATGAGGTTGTTGCTCAGCCCAACCCAGATGTTCCTGTTTATGTCGTCCATAAAGAGAGCGGTGAAGGTCGAGAAAGGACATTACACCAGAACTTACTCCTTCCCATCAGTTACTTTTCCATTGATCAGAGACCCACACCGGCACCCAGACAGAAGACTCATCGTTCAACTGTTCCAGTAGATAGAACTGATGAGATAGAGTCAGATTCTGAGGAGAGTACGGGGACCATTATTCCAGGGGGTTGTGTTGCAGACAACACAGGGGTACCTGGTAATGATGGGACACCCGTGGAGGGAAATGTGTTGGAAGGTGATATCAGTGTAGGAGACACCGACTCGCATACAGGAACACATAGTGAAGGGGATGCTCTTCCCCCTCTAGATAAGCCGATAGATGTGGAGCCTGAAGACAGCAAAATAGAATGTAAACCACCAGGCCCGGCAGATGATGATGGTCATGTAGAGGATGATGATGCCCCTAGAAGGTCATCCAGGATGAAATCCGCCCCTACATGGACCAAAGATTTCATATGTCTTCAGCAAACTAGACCAGAATGGGAACAGAAGGCATTATTCTTTCAAGATCTGCTGAAATCTGACACAATTAGGGACTCTGACAAGGAGAGGATTACAACTTCCTTACTGCAATTACCAGCAGGAAGTATATAAACCCTATATAATACACTAAAGACATTATACTACATTTTGAATAATTATTATTGAAGAATAACAGAAAATGTCTACATTTAGATGATTATGATTTTATTTGTAAATACATAAATCAATATCCATATATAATGACGTATAACTGGATGACTTAATCTTACTCAAATTGATCAATTTATTTACAGAATTTACACAGTGTCATAGAATATTGAATTGAGATGTGTATGTCTTATGCATCATTTTTCAGTCGAGGACGACATTCTCCGAAGAGGGGGAGGATGTAACAGGGTGAATTAAATTAATAAATATGTTCTAATTTAATTAGTATGGGATGTGTTTATTTTATCATTGTTTCATTCTCATCATCTTCATCTCTATCATCCTCATCATTATCATCTTCATATAAACTTAACACATTCATACATCATCTATATTGGGTTTAAACATTAGACACCTTACTGTGGTCATTGTTTTATCTTAAACTTTGGTGACCTCTAGTACCGACTGACCATTGGTCAATACTAAGTCACCCTCACTTTGGTTTCCAATTTGAATTTCTTACTTATAAAGTTATTTCGAGATCTAAATCTTATATTTATTATCGTAATTTATTATATATGTATGACATATTGTCTATATATTCTATTCATATCTGTTCATTATATTCATATCTATTCTTAGTTTTATATGTATTATATATAATACTTATGAAAGTACCTGTATATTTTACAGGACCAAATTCAGACAAATCATTGAATTAAAATATTCATACAAATCGAACACCCCCGCCTTTGTTGTGAATAAAACATAGGACGGTTACAATTCCATATCTATGAATCATTTATTCTAGCTACCCATCGTTTTTTGTATTCACATTGTCTGTCTCCATTTTGAACATAAGAAAATCTAAAACGTTCACTGATTGGTTGATCATAATGCAACAATGAATATGCATTTATGATCATCCAATCAGCAAATGTCACAGCATCTTGCTACAAAGAATATATATTGGGAGGACTTCTGCTCCTGATTTTACCACCAAAAAAATTGCTTAAAATTAGGGCAGAAAGTTTGGCCTATTTTTAACGCCTTAAATTTGAGTTTTTGCATGCAAGTGGTGACTTTTAACATGAAAGTGGTGATCACAAAGTGTCACCCCATTTGTGACCCAAACGACCTTTCATAAAGTTATTTGTTTACTGATACACCTATGTCAGTTAATCAGTAGTAAAGAGTCATGTTTAAAATTAAAAGTACAACTTACAATATATACCTCTTCAATTACTGATGGTTGAGAATTCACTGATAAGTCTAACCACACACAGGATTAGGACATCCTTAGAAAAACGTGGACAATAGGCAAGATTACTGAAGACCTAGATGCGCATAATAACTGGTTCAGACCAACAAAAATGAAATTGTGAATCAACTTATAGTTATAATGCAAGCCAGGATGATGCAATATAAAGAAACCTCATTTAGAAACCACCGAACCGTGTCAAATGACAGGCTGACATAAATAAATGTTCTAACAAGTATGACGTAGCACCATTCTTAAATTCAATATCAACCTTAGTGTTGTAAAGGTATCACTGTGATTCACCGGTAGAGGTCCGTATTGATGATGACCATTGGAAAAACGTGCGTTGAATAGACCGGTGCCAGGTGTAATTTTAACGTTAAAATACAAAGTAAGACACTATTCATCTACGAACAGCCAATGATATATCGAATTATCTTTGTCCAACTATTCAGTTTGATTCGGGTTGTATTCATAAATGGAAGTGCAATGTCACTTACATGCCTAAATTCAGTAAACTGTGCTTACGTTGTCAATATGCTAAATTCCGCCAGAGCACCGTTATTCATCTAAAAACTTTCTTGTATCCCGTGCCCAATCGAATTTTTTATCACGCGTATTTCTCATAGCCTGGTATCATTGCTACGGTTGCTGGTTTAGGGCACATAAATTATTTTGTTTTATTTCGTTATAACGAGATAATTATGTCGTTATAATGAGATAACTCTCTTTATAACGAAATAATTTACACTATAAGCCATGGGAAAAAGATCAATATTTCTAAACAGTTTGGACAACTCAGACCTTTTTTGACAACTCGAACATATACATCAAAGCAGCGATATATAAAGCTATATTAGCTTTATATATCGCTGATCAAAGTCAAAGGCACATCTCACTTAATTGTACAAATATCTTGCGATATTTTGCATTTTTTCGTGGATACCCGATTTTAATAATGTAAGCAGCGATATATAAAGCTCTACATGAATATATCGCCGATATTAGCAGTACAGTCAGATTTGTCTATAAAGACCACTAAATGGAAACAGGCAAAAGTAGCCATTATAGACAGATAGCCTTTATAAATAGGTTTATTCATTATTTTAAAACTTAAAAGGGGTTATGGTTGACGTCTTTATACGCAGGTGCCTTTTATATAGATCTGGCCTTTAATGCAAGTATGACTACGGTTTACTATGGTAGGAAGTCCTACTTACCGAAGATACATTTTATCATATTTAAGATACTAGAAAGGATAGTCAAAGTTCTACAAATGTTTGTGTTTAGGCCTACATACATGTATAATAGTCCTATTATTTGTTGTTTAGTGGGACAATATATACCTGTAAATATTTGTTGACGTATATTAAATACGTGAGAAAAACGTGTAAATATTCATGACAGGATAGGTCAGGTAGGTCAGTATTTGGGGTAATCTGTTTGCTTCTATAACACACAATAAATGAAGCATCTCCACCAACATGCCAAAAGTTAAACAATAAGACACAGATAACAGCAGATAAGTACACAGAAAATAAACACCAAAATCTAAATAATTCCTAATTGTTGGTCCGGAATTATGTTTTCCTTTTAATTCTTGGATTTTATCTTAAATAATGTTTTACGCCACACTCAACGATTTTTCAGTTTATATGCGGGTGGTCAGTGTTCCATACTGGAGGAGAGAACCTGGTTACAATGTACCCGGGAAGAGAGCACCTGTCTCCCACAAGTAAACTGGCAAACTTTCTCACAAAACCGGGTGTTCGGTAAATACAACAAAATTTAACATGGCGGTTGGGTGGTAGAATAAATACTTGGGACACGAAATGATACCTTTATTGTTACCAATAACCTGCTACCGTGGGAATCTCATAAAAATTTCAAGTTACGATACTAGTTAAATGCTTGAATGTATAGTGGAAAAAGGAGCTCAGTTGGTAGAGCGCAAGTTCTTCAACATGAAGGTTCCTGGTTCGATCCCCGGTCGTGCAAGATTTTCAGAGGTGAGATGTTATATCCTGTCCGCAAAGTTATATGCCTAGATATTGTGCATTTTGATTACCTCCGTCACATTATAGAAGTGTATTAGCACTTAAAAAGCCGTTAGTGTAGTGGCACTTAAAAGCCGTCAGTGTTGTGATGGCACTTAAAAAACCATTAGTGTAGTGACACTTAAAAAGTCGTTAGTGTAGTAATGGCACTTAAAAAAAACCGTTAGTGTAGTGGCACTTACAAGCCGTTGGTGAAGTGACACTTAAAAAGCCGTTAGTGTAGTGGTGGTTCTTAAAATGCCAATAGTGTAGTGGTGGTACTTAAAAGAAGTTAGTGTAATGGCACTTAAAATTCCGTTAATGTAGTGACACTTAAAATGCCTTTAGTGTATTGGTTGCACTTAAAAAGCCGTTAGTGTAGTGGTACTTAAAAGCCGTTAGTGTCGTGGTGGCACTTAAAAGCCGTTAATGCAGTGACAGTTTAAAAGCTGTTAATGTGGTGACACTTAATAAGCCATTAGTGTAGTGGTGTCACTTAAAAAGCCGTTAGTAAAGTGGCACATAAAATGTCATCAGTGAAGTGGCACTTGAAAGTCGTTAGTGTAGTGGCACTTAAGAAGCCGTTAGTGTAGATGTGGCACTTAAAAGGCCGTTAATGTAGTTGCACTTAAAGGTTGTTAGAGTATTGTCACTTAAAAAGTCGTTAGTGTAGTGGCACTTAAAAACTATTAGTGTAGTGGCAATTAAAATGTCATTAATGTAGTGGCACTTAAAATCCGTCAGTGTAGTGGTGGCACTTAAAATTATTTAGTTTAGTGGTTGTACTTAAAAGCCGTGAGTGTAGTGACAGTTTAAAAGCTGTTAGCGTAGTACTGGCACTTAAAACGCCATGAGTGTTGTGATGGCATTTAAAAAGCCATTAATGTAGAAGTGGCACTAAAAAGCCGTTGGTTTAGTAATGGCACTTAAACACCGTTAGTGTAGTGGTGGCACTAAAAAGCTGTTAGTGTAGTGGTAGCACTAAAACGCCTTTAGTGTAGTAGTTGCACTAAAAAACCGTTAATATAGTGGCACTTAAAAGCCGTTAGTGTAGTGGCACTTAAAAAGCCGTTAGTTTAGTGGTGGCATATAAAGAGTCGTTCGTGTAGTGGCACTTGTAGTGGCACTTAAAAAGTCATTAGTGTAGTGGCACTTAAAAGTCGTTGGGTCTACGTACACACTCACGGGGAGGCACATATATACGCATTCGAAGACAGGATTTACAATCCATCCATCACGTTAAATCCAAACTTATATGATGTGGTAATTGCGTGTATGTCCGTGTTACAGATGATAAAATTGATTAGTATCACGATCAACTCCTCCCAGCACAGTCGGTAGAAAATCAAGATGCATCTTCAGGAGTCCACAGTTGAATGACCCCAATAGTTGACATACACTGTGTGTGCACGTGAGTGCGTGTGCGTGTGTGTATGGAGTATGTACTGAAACTATTTTTTTT
The DNA here is from genome assembly GCA_030159075.1 of Atrina japonica. Taxonomy (NCBI): domain Eukaryota; kingdom Metazoa; phylum Mollusca; class Bivalvia; order Pterioida; family Pinnidae; genus Atrina; species Atrina japonica. The sequence continues at coordinate 586,769 of BROG01000194.1, read as the reverse complement.
TTCGATATTCAGATGGTTTCTGTAGATAAGCAATGGTCTTCATAATTATGTATAATTTTATGATGATACAAAAATGACCTATTATAGGATATATTTTGTATGTCTTGGTCTCAAAATCATCAAAAATAAGCTCATAGTAATTTATGGCGTCACGGACAGAAAATAATAGAGACCGGAGCGCATTTTGCAGATTGTCAGCATACCATCAGGCGTAGGATGAACTTTCCTAGGAAGTATAATTATATTTTGATTCGTCGTCGTCACGATTTGATAATGTTAGTAGAATCCCAATTATTAACCTAGGCAGTTAAGTGACGTTAACATTTCACACACTTCTCACCCCGCCTACATCCCACACAAATATTGTAATTTATAGTCTTTACTTTTATCCTAGGAGTCTGAAACGAGAACACGTTGTTGTTCCTTTGGGTCAAGAACTTAAATCATTTATTTATAAACACTTTCCCTTACTATCGTCACTTGAGAAGGTATAATGTCATTTATCTTAAGGCAAATCCCCAAATGTGTACAAAACTGCACTATAAAACGTTATTGTTTTTGTAAACGATCAGATGTTTTGATACAAATCGTAGAAGAACTGTTTGGAGCAGTAACTATTTTTCAACACAATCGCTAAAAATTGTATTCATGTTTGCCAATCTTTTCGTCACACGTGAACACCTCTTTAAATGTGCTCTCTCACATTATTTCGGGAACATGGTCAAATTAATTATTTGATAGATTAAGCATAAAAACGTCGACTTGAATATCATTTTTAAACACAATACAAAGGTTTTGCAAAGATGATCAAAACACAAACAATTAAACAAAACAAAAATAATGGTGTAATACGAGCCCTTGAAAAAATAACCTTAATGTATTCTAAATCCGTTTAAGAATAACCATTGTAAAAAGTGGTGTTGAAATAATATTGTCCGATTCACATAAGATGGCGGGGCGCAGTGACCTTTTGATTTCTACTCGCTTTTCGGTTATGACAAGCTGCACGGGAAAAACGTTCTATTCTTCACTGGATACTCTCTTATGTATAGTCACAAGTAGGAACGGTTACTCTAGTCCGTGTAATTTTAATGTTATGTTCTATTACCTCAAATTCCAACTCGTCCGGGCCAAGAAATGGTTCACAAGACCCCATCCCGCCAGGTTATTTGGATTTTACTAAAATCTCACCATCTCGGGTTTAAATGTTTAGTCCAGGTCTAGACATGGTTTGGTCCAGACTGAAAATTGAATCCCTAGTCACTGAGATTTCCTTATCCCATATCATGCTTACGGTTCTGTCTACATGTATATAACCCTCATCTGTACCGTCCAGTACGAGGGGGCATAGCAATTCATGGTCTTCTTGATGTGCAGTAAAATTTTGTCATTTTGTTACATTAAAAGTTTACTTCATTAAAGTTAAACTTATCTATAACAGTTTTAATGTAACAATTTTACAATGTGACTTCAATGTTACATTGATATTACGAAATTTTAAGAAAATGTAAATTGTTTACTTTAAGTGATCATTTATATTAACGGATTATAGGTGTTTCAGTTTCTTGTAACATCAATCAAATTTTATATAGGGTTGACGGTAGCAGGACCGAAGTCTTCTGAAGAATTGTTTTTTTTTTTATTTTTTTTTTTTAGTGCATGTAATTCATTTTATAAAATGTAGGTTACTAGTATATATATTTCATGAAGAACGTGTCTCTCGAATGTTCTTTGTTATTTCTGTTGATTTTACGAGAGATATATTGCTTATATGTTTTGTACTTAAAAAAAATGAAAACTACGCATCTCCCAAGTATCACGCGCTCTGGTACAGAAGACCGCGGGCCATAATTCCTCGACGCGTCATCGCGGGCTTATGTCACAAGACGTCAAATGTGATCAGTGATTCCGATATTGTGCAATATGTACACTTTTTGTTCAGAAATATTTGTATAACAACATCACTCTCATTGAATGTTAATACTTTGTAGGAAGTACTTGAGAGACGCCAACACCGAAGACATAAGTAGATCGGTCCAGTTTATTTTTCCCTACACATGCATATGGAGTTCCGGTTCTCTAAGGGTGATCTTTCCACAGAAATTCGTAAATCCCATTTATCTATTTTTCATCACACGATGTCAATGTTCAGAGAAGATGTAATTAATTTTATTTATAAATGTATCCGGTCTGAATTCAGATACAAACTGGTAAAAATGAAAGCTACATTTGCGCATAGGACACGCAAGTTTTGTTCGTTTTATAACCTGGTGCAGAAAATATAAAATTACAAACCTGTTAGTTGATAAAATTAACACTTATTTACAATGTTGTAAGTTGATTTATACGTATGTTAACTCATCCAGTTATACGAAAAGTTTGCACCAAAATAGATCGCTTGTCGTGGTCTAATGGGAGACCGTTCGACTCGCAAGCGGAAGATCCCGGGTTCACTTCCGGACCGGGTCATATCAAAGAGTGATTGTTCCTTCACCCAGAGCTCGGCATATGAAGTGAGAGTCACGGGTCTTTCGGATGATACTTAAATTCGAAGTCCCTTGTCGCGAAAGGCGTGGCACGTAAAAGAACTCCGCTTACTGCATTGGCGTCATTCTATAGCACAGGTCAAAATTTGTAACGCCTCACCTAAAGCTGGTGACATCTCTATATAAGTGAAAAATTCTTGTGACATCTCAACATAAGTCGGGAAGATTCTTGATCGTATGTAAAACAACAAAATAAACGCGAAATTAAAATATGACTTCTACGCGACAGACACGTGAAAATGCACTTATCGCAATTAATGTTCAAAAGACTAGAATCAATGTGACTGATACAATGTCTTTACATATACACACTTTACATATCATAGGTCTGCCCAGCGGTTCATACACACCCAATTCTTTATTTTAGATATGTTTATGACACATCAAAGATGACCAATATCGATATGGCATATGTATTATATTTGTATAAACCTAATGACACATATTTGCAATACATTGAGTATAATATTGGTCTAAATCGCACGCAGTGAGATTTTTTTCTAGCTATTTTCGCCGTAGGTAACAAAAAATGTGTATAATGCGTAGGTTTTTTTGTTTGTTTTTTTTTTAATCCAGTTTTTAAAATGGTTGATTTGTAACATATTAAAGTGATTTAGAGTTGATTTGGCAATTTTGGAAAAAATGCTTTCGACGACAGCTCATATTGCTTTACTAAAATCAGTTAATGTTTTGTTTCAAATGGACTTCCTCATTACAAACGTGTTACATACATAGACGTGAATCAGCAGGTAGGTAGCCTGGCGGTAGAGAGCTTGCTTATAGTTATTTCTGTAGGCCTATATATTTATATTATCCGGGGTGGTATGAAATAGAGCAGCAACTAGATTAGTCTTAATTATATCAGACATCTATATCGGAGCACGTGAGTTGTTAACCATATGACTTTCATGAAATTCCGCATTCGTAGCTGTCCAGGACCATACATAGTTGTGAAATCTACAAAAAGGTGGTGATACGACCCCTTACGTAAAAATTCTGATTTGGCGAATATCAATCATCAAATGATGTACAGTTTGGTTTTATCCGAATTATTACATGTTTGCGTTATAAACTATTGTGTGCAGGCTGAAAACAATATCGGCGTGCCAAATCGTCAAAACAATACATTGTGATGGCTATATGTATAATTTACAAATACAATCGGCGTAATACTGACAAGGAAGAATTTAATTTAACAGAAACTTAATGTTACCTGGAGAAAGGGTTTACTTTATTACAACCTGAGTGTGGAGTACTGATGATATATACATGTATGACATATTTACAGCAAATATAAAATTGATAGTGGACACTTGTTATGTTAATGTAACCACGTTATTAGTTGGGATTGAAATAGATCGCCCGCAAGGAGTAATGTTTACCAAATAGATTATGTACCTTCCGATGAGAAAAATTGGAAAATCTACTTAAAGATGCAGGTAAGTACGACTATTTGATCTACTCTCTTTTGTTTGAAAAATTAATGACGTATTAATTATTTTCTTGTTCGGATGGTGGACATTGTCAGTCCAATCTCTGTTGTACCTGGCACAAGATTTTAAGTTGCCTTTAGGTAGAATAAGAGATCATTTAATATAAAGCTTTATATGCCGCTGGTAGTAGGTGCAGTATGCATGGCTTGTTGATTTTGAGCTCTGTTGGTAGATTTGCCATACACGACAGTGTCCGTTCAAACAATGAAGACGACGATTAAATTTACGATGACTGACGACAAGAATTACGTGTCATGAATGTCCCCTGCTAATTAATTAGTGATGGAAATTAATATAGACACCCACGTTTTATTACCGTTAATATCAAATCAATAAGCAAGTATGATGGTATTTCGTTTTCACGAACATGGGCAATGACAAATTCTAGTTCAATTGTTTTGTACATAGGGTTATAGGCTAATCACGGAAGTCTAAACGTAACGCCATCCGACGACACGGTCTATTTGTAAACAATTAGTACATTTACACTACGTAATTACGTAGTAGTAAGAGTAATTAATTTCAAAAGGAAAACAACAGGATTGTGGGTGTGTTGAACTAATATCGAACTACTATCTTCATAAAAAATAGCAATTTAGAATGCTATCGTCGATGTCAAACAGGTGCGTGTCAAACATATGTTTAGTAGACTGTCATTTGCTTATGTAACATACTTGTATTTATAGGCCATAGGCAGAGACAAAAAATTACATCAATTCCAGTACCTCCTTCAAGAGGTCTTTTGAAACTGTTTGATAACTAGATGCTTTAGACCTTGTATTTCAAAGCTGTTTTTGTTAGTTTTCTTTGACACCAATATTAATTGGTAATTAAATTAATGAAAAACAGTAATTCATTTAGGTTCTCGTATTAGCTGAACTTGCAGTTTTACTCGTCATGTTCGATTTTCTGTTAATGTTTATTGTTTCTAAGGGCGTGGTTGGAGTTTTATTTAAAAGGTGCAAAAATCTATAAATTATAAACGGAGCAATTTTCACCAAACGATCACAAAAAATCTTCTTTTTTTTTTTTACTAAACTCCACGGAATGAACTGTCATTACAGTCATAATTTTGCTTATATTCGGCTTAATATTCGAAATTTAGAATAAATTGATTTATATGCATTTAACCTTTTTCAGAAAATGCGAAAGAAGCAGCAAAATTACCATTTAAAACGAAATTAATAAATTCAGTAATATTCAGTAATACATGTATTTAAAGCTTGTAAGGTTTTATATATTGTCGATATAGAGAAATAATCACAAAAAAATATTTTGTCCTAACGAACATATCTTATTCTTTTCTTAGATTTGATTAGTTGCATTCTTGCACGATCACTTCTCTTATAGATTAAAAAAATCAGCAATATATACAACGGAATCTCGATTTGTCTAATCGGATGAGTCGATATTCTGGTTATGTCGAAGTGGGACGACTGGTCCCGATTTTTAGGTGTTAAGGATTTTATGATGCGACACGGTATATGGTACAGATTTTGATTCGTTATGTCGCAATTTCTCATTTGAAGAATGAATCACAAGTTTCACTGTATTAGTACAATGAAAAATTTTTTTTAGAAATTTAGCAATAGCTCGAGATTTGAAGGTCTCAACTTCTTCCCTGTGATAACTTCCGTGTTTTCTCTTAAATATTGCCTGTGTATCTTTTCGTCGCTGTAAATCACTAGACATGATCAAAGACATGATTAAGATGATTGCAAAAAAAAGTTTCTTATCAAGTAAGTAGGACTTCAGTCAATGTTGTTTCATCACAAAACAATGTCTACCTAAAGTATGTTAATGTATAAGCAGCGACGTATATATAACACGTACGCGTGTGTTATATACGTCCCTGGAAAAGGACTGAAGCATGGGAGTGGAAAACTACGATGCTTATCCGAGAATTCAACCTTCACGTCTGCATTAGACACTTCCATTAATTATTCAAATTTGGTTTGAAATAACAGTTCAAAATATAATACAGATTTTTAAAAAATTGTCCATTCGTACAAGTGCACAGGAAGAGATTCTTTCATTTGTTAGATATAGTTTCCTCACCATGCGGTCAATAAAGATGGAGGGAAAATGCATGTCTATGTATATTAATATTAACATATTAGGCCTACAGTTATCATGAGAAAGTCTGAATGAAAACACAGAACAACGTGCGCACTATATAGCTCTATGTAATGGGATAATTTGTACTACCAGCGATATATAAAGCTAATATTATTAGCTTTATATATCGCTGGTACCACGAGTTCACCATGCATCACACAATATTCAAGATTTTAAAAGTATGTTATTTCTCAAACAATTAAAGTTGATTATTAACCGATAGCTGTAAAATGTGTTAACATACAGCAGAGACATATAAACCATGTGTTATTTATGTCTCCGGATATAAGCCTACATGTAGCCTATATAGGAATATTCGATTTTACAAATAAAGATGTCAATATATTGGACAGTTAATTATAATTATAATAAATAACTAGTTTGTAAAGGGTCATTTCTGAAATGGACCCCGGGAATACACGGGTAAAAATGTAATCTGCTATAAATAGTTATATCGCTGACATATTAACAGAATGGCAGGTGTCGATATTTTCTGTAGATCTTTTAATAGGGCCCTCTGGTGTGCACTTGCTCATTTGCAGATGACCGATAATTGAATATGGAGAATATTTTGGTATGAAATGAAGATTTGACAAATAAATGAGGATTCTTTGGACCATGGATATAGATCTATCTGGCATTGCAAATTATTTTATTTTATCTCCTATTAAAAGAGTGAAAGAGAGGAAAATGGATAAATTGATTGTGCAAAACAACAGATCCAGGTGGGTGGGTGGTTCATTGATACTTTATATTATCTGATATATAATTAATTCTGGCAATAAATTTTTCATTTCTGTCTCAATATAATATACAGTTATATATGTACTTTACTGTTTAATGCATTGTACCAACAATAAAGGATAAAGTTACACAATTATATATCTAAATTTAGTTTGGAAATCTACAATTAGCTAGACCAGTTTGAAAGTTATCAGTTGATGTAACTATAACAGCTAGTACGTTATTGTCATCTATATAAATGTATATTTCCTGTCAGCATTGTGTAACTAGACTGCTGATTGATAAAAATAATTTCTTTTATGAAATATAATTGCTAAATCAAATTTTAATTGTTGTTTCACTGTCTATATATAACAGCGAAATACCAAAATTGATACATCTTTTTTGTTTTCTCTATATACATGTATTTTATATAAAACAACATTTTTCAAAATGCTATTACAAAGTAATTAACCATTCAATTTTCACTATTTGCCATTAATGTTGCAAAGTTTGTTTGTTTTCTTATAAAGTCCCTCACTTTGTTTTATAGAACTGATGAGTTTTGCAAGATACAATGTTTTAATGATTTTTTTAATATGTGTAAATTGGGAATTGTGACATAAAGATTTTAATTTTATGTTAAAATTGCTGAATTTTGAAAACAGAAAATTTGAACATTAGGAGCAAATACACAATGAAACTGGTATATAGTCAGGACTTTATGGTGTAAGTTTTATCAAAGTTTATTTAAAAATGCCTGACAATGAATGTCTTGAAAAATTGTGGAATTATATGAAATAAATAGAGAAAAATAAGAAAGATGCCTCAGTTTTGGCATGTCACTGTCTACTTACAATATTTGAAAAATTAAGTAAACTCACTATGAAAACTCACAAAGTAAACTCCTTATGCAATATTTTTTGTTTGCTTGAATGTTTTTTTATGTCACACCCAACAATTTCTCAGTTATATGGTCAGGCAGACAGTTTTTAATGATGGAGGAGAGAATGAGGAGAGAACCCGGTACCCAGGGAAAGGTCACCAGTCTTCCACAAGTACACTGGCAAACTATCTCACAAAGTCTGCTGGTGTCTGAGTAGCTCAATGGTTAGTGCACTCTCTTCTCACCAATGTGACCCGGGTTGGATTTGACATGGGAGTATGTGAGATGGTGAGATGGTATGGTGGTCGCCAAGTAGTTTTCTATGGGTACTCCGGTCACCTCTCACAACAAAGACCCCCATATGTCAACATGAGGGCCAATGAGAGACATTAATATAAGTTGACATACGGTAACTTGTTTGTCAATAATTGTAAAATAAGTAAAGTTTAAACCAAATCAGCTCAATCTTCAACAGAAACTCATTCTGATAAGCAGTGAGAGACTTCATGGTTTAAAGTGTGATGCTTGAACCACTCATCCATCAGGAAATGAAAATGCATTACATTTGCACCACTTGTAGCGGTGACGTGGTAGAGCATGCATTTGACAAGGAAGCAGAGAGTCACAAATTCAGTTCATCGTACCAGGTCATACCAAAGGATTAAAACAAAGGTACTGACTGTTCTTCTGCACGTGCTCAGTATATGAAGTCAAAGTTATGGGTCTCTCTTATGAGACTTAAACGGAGTTCCTGTTACACGACAGGCATGGTGCTGTGTTGGCATCAGTCCATAGCACTGTGCAAAATGTATGAAACTTCACCTAAATCTGGTAACATCTCCATAAAAGTGAAAAATTCTTGTTGGGATCAAACCAAAACAGGTCGAAATGTGTGACATTTCATCCATAGCTTGCAACATATATATATATATATATATATATCTAGAAGTTAAAATTGTTTTGGGTGGGATATAAAAAAAAAAATAAAAACTAAGAAATGCTGTATGAAATTCTATACCATAAGTTCATATATAAAGTGAAAAAAGCTGGATTGTTTTGTAGCTCAATCCTCAGGTCACATGAAAAAAAAAATAACAAAGGCTTAGAAAGGTTTACTTGTACTTGTTTTTATTAAATGTCAGACGTCAAAATGAATAATTACTGGTAGCATCACTATACTTCTGTTAACCTTTATACACTAATTATTCATCTTCATCACTTAAATATCATTGTCATGTATAATCATGATACCAGTTCATGGTATTATATGCTAGTTTCCAATGCAACTGAACTGAAGGAAGGGGGAGGAGAGTCATTTTTACATTGTCAGCTTGTTCTTCAAACCTTTGATAGTATTTTGACAAAACTTTGCAGATTACAAGCACTCAGGGTCCTCTACCAAATTTGTGTTTTTCAGCCAGATCAGTGCAGGGTGGCTCCAGGGTGATTAATAATGGGATTTAGAGGGTACCCCTCTTTGAAAATCTTCTCCAGTCATTTGCTGCATGAATCTAAAAACTAAGTGCATTTGAGTGAATTACATGCAGGGGTCAAATTTAGCATTTCTGTCTCTCTACATGTAGTTTGTTGGACTAGTTGAAAACAGATTTTACAAGAACTACAACAAATTTAGTAGCCCCAAAGTAGTAGAATGGATTACCAAATTGAAATGTATTTACCAAATCGTACCAGAATTACCAAATTGGCAGTTTTACTAAGTAATTTTTTGTGTTTTTATTAGCTGACCTGAGCCAAAGGCTCAATTGAGCTATTGTGATCACTCCCCGTCTGTCATCCCTCCATAAACTCTTCATATTTTTTACTTCTTCTCTGAAATCACTGAAGGGATTTTGATGAAAAACAAGTTTAGGAAGATGGTGAACTTTTGTCATGTGCATTAATAGTCATCATATTATCTTCCTTCCTCATCCACTGAAATTAGTTTATTATGACTGTCTGATGCCATATAATATCATTTTAAAATGTGGCATGTGATTGTAAAACAACAGAAAAAAGAGTAAAACAAAGAAATGGTCATGATAAATTTGTTTTTCAATTCATGCAGTGGTTCTGGTAGATCCTGGGCAGGACAGAATTGGTCCCAAAAAATATCCCTCTTAAAAAATCTTATTCTCCAGAACCGCTAACCCTAACCCTAACCCTTTCCCAAAAACATCATCAACAACAACAACAACAACAACAAAAAAAACCAATAGGAATAAAGCTACCCCACAAATGTCAACAAGAAAAAAGAGGATATAAAACAAAAATATCAGAAAAAAATACATGTAAAGTAAAACCTGTATAACCTGACAGGGCCGAGTCTTGTGAACCCTTTCCTGTCCTGGATGAGTTAAAATTTGAAGTAATAGAGCACAACATTAAAATGTCACTGACCAGAGTAACCATTAATTGTTGTCATCATACATGACAGGGTTGTCCTTTTGTATTGGATTAGTCAGGGTTGTCCTTTTTGTATTGGATTAGTCAGGGTTGTCCTTTTTGTATTTGATTAGTCAGGGTTGTCCTTTTTGTATTTGATTAGTCAGGGTTGTCCTTTTTGTATTTGATTAGTCAGGGTTGTCCTTTTTGTATTTGATTAGTCAGGGTTGTCCTTTTTGTATTTGATTAGTCAGGGTTGTCCTTTTTGTATTGGATTAGTCAGGGTTGTCCTTTTTGTATTGGATTAGTCAGGGTTGTCCTTTTTGTATTGGATTAGTCAGGGTTGTCCTTTTTGTATTTGATTAGTCAGGGTTGTCCTTTTTGTATTGGATTAGTCAAGGTTGTGCTTCAGCTAGTCTGGTTGGCTTGTAGAAAATCTGTACATGTATAAACATTACAGCAAAGATTTCTCAATTCAAACTAAGATAATGATAGTTGCTTTGAGTCTTGAGAATATAAAAACACAAAAATAGATAACTTACTAAAACTACCAATTATGTACATCTGGTAATGAATCGGTAGATATGTGTCAATTTGGTAATTCTTCGTACCAAATTGGCGATAGTGAATTTATCATCGGACTAGTAAAATTTGTTTCCAATTAGTCCAGCATGAGACAGTATTCAGTAAATAATAAAATGTTTTCCCTGTGCAGCTTGTCATAACCGAAAAGTGAGTCGAATCATCTGTATGATAATCAAAAGGTTACACCGCAGTGCCATCTTATGTTAATCAGAGTTTATATCTGTGTTGGATGTCTTTGTATTACTATATATTATAACATGTACATTATACATGTACCGGTACCAGTTGTCTAGGATACACATACATGAAATCAATTTATTTCTGGTACATGTACACATTGTAAAACAAAAAAAGTTCAAATACAGTGAAGTTTAACAGTTTTTATTAAATTTTATTTTCAGATATAAAATCATGCTGCTGGATAGAATAACAGTTTTTATCAGCAACAACACATGATAACATTGTACTGGGAGTAACAATTGGAAAGCCACTACTTGCCTCTGTGATGTGAAAGAAAAAGCCAGTTACCAAAATGATTACAAGCACAAGTTCCAGAATGTCCTTCACTTCGCAGAGGGAGGGTTTTGGAATGAACCAGCATGATAAAGACAGAAAGTCACTGTGGCAAGAATTTTCTTTGACTCACATGAAGGTAATCTCACTAATGTGAATACATTTTTGTATATATGACATCTTTTTTTTTTTATAAGAATAAGGCAAACATTAAAATTATTTGTATGATTGCTCTGATTTCAGTTTTTTTTAAACTGTCTTGGTTGGAAGGCATATTAATACTTGATGTACAGACAAAATTGGCACAAAAGCTCATTTTTACACCAGTGTGTCTTTATTGGAGTACTGCAATTTCTTTGGAAACAATGCAATAAAGGATATTTTTTATCATTTGATAGAAATATTTTATGAGAATTGAATGTTATGAAATTCTGTGAACAAGCCTTTTAGATAAATAATGGGTTACTACTGGAACCTAAGCTGATTTTGTGGGAAAGTTTGCCAGTTTACTTGCAGAAGGTCGGTGGTCTCTTATCAGGTATATTGTACATGTAATTAGGTTTTCTTCTCCACCATTAAAAACTGGCTCCCACCATACAGAGCTCCAGATAAGATTTTCAGGTAAATTGTATTTCACTCCCAGAAATAAAATTTAAAGGATAAATCAAAATTCTTAAAGGTTATTTTTAAATATTTAAAGGGTGTTTTACATAATTATATATAAATTATCATTATTACAATTTGTAACTTCAATTTCCAATGAGTAATTTCACCCCGTTCTAAATTCTAAAGCTGATTTTCAATTTTTTTAAAGGATAAATACCTCTTACTCTTCTTATTCAGAGCTCAGCCATATGACTGAAAAATGTTGTGTGGCTTAAATCAACATTAAACTAATAATAAAAAAAGGTTTAAGAATGGTGATGAACAGAGAAGAAAAATTTCCATGCCCAAAGACATATATATACAGAGGGATTGACATGACATCATATGTTTGTTAAATCAATCAAATATATTTGTTTGTATGTGCCCGAAAATACCTGTATTGGATGTTGGGATGACAGCTTAATGACTAATGAGATAAATGATGGTAATATGTCTGTGAACACCTAGGTGAATGTATGTAATGTAAACATCTACCTGTCGTAAACTTACATCATTTATAGATCAACATAATACCACAGATTTACTATATAACACAACATTTGTGGGGGATTTAGCAGTTACATGTATGTCTGAGTTTAGAAATTGTTCATTTTCTTGTGTCTTGTTTATATGTGGTCTCTCATGTTTTGGTTTATATAGTAAACTGCATATGACCTGGCAGGATGGAGTCTCGTGAACCCTTTCTTGACCAGGATGAGTTTTATTAATTTTAGTTTTAAAAGCATAAAATTACAATTACATTGCCAAAAGTAATCATTCCTACTTGTCACCATACATAAAAGAGTATCCAGTGAGGAATAAAATGTTTTTGCTGTGAAGTTTGTCATAACCAAAAAGTGAGTGGTATCATCTGTATGATAATCAAAAGGTTACTCTGCCCCGCATTCTTATGTGTATTAGAGTATACCTTAAGCTTATGTACAGGTCCATGGTAAACAAAAGAGAACCTGCAAAAGAATTCAGTGTGGCACCAAACTGACTGTTTCTGTTGACTGGAAGAAGCATCAGTTTCTGTTTTGAGAGAAGACCATTGTTATGAATTTCATCCAGATTTCTTAACCAATGTACCCCTAAAGACACATTTGAAGTGGACTTAGTCATTGATTTACTGAAGAGTCCATTGTTTATCAGGGGTTGATGAGTTAAGAGATAGCCTTAACTCTCTGAGAGTTTCACTTGACTTACTATCTTTCATAAGATGTCTTGTTTTACCATGACCTGTCTTTGAGATATGATGTCAGTCTCATATGACTTACTCTCTATCATAAGATGTCTTGTTTAACCTTGACCTGTCTTTGAGATATGATGTCAGTCTCATGTGACTTATTATCTATCATAAGATGTCTTGTTTTACCTTGACCTGTCTTTGAGATATGATGTCAGTCTCATGTGACTTATTATCTATTATCATAACCTGTCTTTGAGATGCCACTTGTATTTTACTTGTTTTACTTGACCTTTGAGATATGATGTCATGTGAGAGTCTCACTTGACTTCCAATTATAAAGATGATGTCACACCTGTCATGTTCTCACTTGACTTCCAATTATAAGATGTCACATGTTCTGTCTTGACCTGTCGTTAAGATATAACTGACTGACCACAAAATACCACAGGAGCAATCGTTCAGGTTACATGGAGGTTATGACAAATACAAATCACGTAACCTCCTTTTTGTTCTCCATGATATTTGTCAAAAATAAAATACAATGTAATTTATAGAATTAAATATAATTCGGGTGGTAATACAGTAAAACATGCTTTAGCAACCACCTGTGTATAAAGACCACCTGGTCACAAAGACCATTTTTTGCTGTCCCCAATAGTACCATTTGTGTAGAAATGAACCTCTATATAAAGGCCACCAGTGACCTCTCTATAAAGACTGGTTTTCTTGTGTCCCTAAGGAGGTCGTTATATACAAGTTTCATTGTAATTTTTATTGTAACCTGTAGATTACGGTAATTCCTTTTAGCGTAACTTCTAAATGGGTTACTTTTATATTTTGTGGCCTGACTGATCTGAGTCTTACTTGACTACCAGATTTATATATGTAACGAGCAATTTAACCCTTGTATCAAATAAACCTATAAATATGACGAACTGTTGAAGAGAATATAATCAAAAGTTCAAATACATGTATTTTGTTGAATGTTATGTCTGTATAATAATAATTTCATCTGCAACTGACAATGATAATTTCATCTGCAGTTGACAATTGTAATTTCATCTGTAGTTGATATATATGTTTAAGCTTGGGAGAAGTTAATAATTGACCTAGCCTTATATATACAATTTACTTGTAAAATGATGGTTATAAATGCACAGAGTATTTAATTTCAGATATTTCATATGAATTCATAAACAATTATCAAAATTAGATATGAATATAATGAAATTACTAGACAATTTGCCATTGCAACTGGTTAAGTTTAATTTATAAAAAGCTAAATTTAGGTTACTTCTCTACTGGAAAGCAAGATCATAGTGGATTGTGGCTCATACAATGCTACTGAAAGGACCACTGAAAGAATGGGAAAGGTCCAATTTCATTTAAACTGCCACAATTTATTTGCAGAATCGATGGTCATTCAAGACAGTTTCTACTGTATAAAGTTTTGAATATTTTTAACTTCCTTTAGTAAACACTCAATCAATTCTCTTCTAGTTTCAGAAGTAGTGACTCTGGGGCAAAGGGAACAATAGTTGTTAATGTCAAAATTCAAGGGTTCCAATGGATGAGCACCTAGGTGGCCAATAAGGCATTTTTATCTTCCTATTATGAGCAGAAATTGTATTTTTATGCTACTACCTGGTATGTGAAACCTGTTTTTAGAGACCACCCCATATGTCACTCAAATGTGGTCTATCAAAATAGGTAGTCACTTAAAAGAGGTTTTATTCATTCACCCCTAAAGACACATTTGAACTGGTTTAAGTCAATGATTTACAGAAGAGTCTATTGTTTTTTCAGGGGTTGATGAGATAAAAGATTATTTAACAGAGATGTTCTCAGATTATGATCACAAAAGACAGGTGGTCTCTTATCAGAGTGGTTTCTCAATACAGACCCCACTGTATTAATTCAGAATTGTGCTAATTAAAGGCAAATGCCATTATGAATTAATTCTCCAGACATTAGCGAAGTGTATAACATTCATGTATTTATCATTCATGTACATGGTCAACGTACTTTGTTAATTTATACCGTATATATTTATAGAATAACTGCCATATTCTGATTACTGACAATTTTCTAAAAAGAAAAATGGAAAATTAATTAATATAAAAAAATTATCTATCATGACAATGCAGTAAAATAACAAATTGAAAAGATGAAGAAAACTGAACCTATCATGCAGGGATTTTCCACACTCTTTTGGGAATGGGGCCTGGACCTTTTGAAATAGGAATTTTAGCAACATTTTATTGAAATTGGGAAATCTTGAAATACACAAAACTATATGAAAATACAAGAATCTGTCCAAAAACATTATCATTTGACTTCATTTTGGAATTTGTGACTGCGAATTGGGGAAAAATGCATTGTTTTTGCATTGGCAATGGGGCCTTATTTCGGCCCCGTGTAATAGGATAGAAATCCCTGCTGTGTTACACTTGGCTACAATTTTTTAATACCTCATTCACTGTAAATGTTTTGTATGCTAAATATGTGTAATATCTCATCACAAGATTTATGCTTCTATTGTTGTTAGAATTAATGAAGTCAATAAACTTTACATTACACTTTGTTAAACAACAATAGATACAAGGAAACTCCAATGTCATGGTTACAGAAAACACGTACAAGTGTAGGAGTAACTACATTTATCAAACACATATAACAAAATGCTGTCGAACTCACTGTGTTAACCAACAATAGAGACAAGGAAACTCCAATGTCATGGTTACAGAAAACACGTACAAGTGTAGGAGTTATCAAACACATATAACAAAATGCTGTTGAACTCACTTGTTTTGAACCCTGTTACATTGAAATCCTGGTTGATTTGAAATAATTTTGATCCCTCAGCCATATCTCTTTATTGTCATTTTAACCCAGTAATTTTGAAATTCCTGTTAATTTGATAGAAAAATTAACTCCCCTTTGATTTCACTATATCCAGTTTTGACTTGATTTCACTATATCCAGTTTTGACTGTGTGGCTTCAAGCCTTGCTGGAACCTAAGCTGATTTTGTGAGAAATTTTGCCAGTTGACTTGCAGAAGGCCAGTGGTCTCTTCCCGGGTACATTGTAACCGGGTTCTCTCCTCCACCACCAAAAACTGGCTGCCACCATATAATTGAAGGAAATTTGATTGTGGTGTTAAACAACATTCAAAATTACAAAATATGTGACAAAATGGATAAAAAGACTTCAGCACAAATTTAAGGCGACAGATTATTTATGACAAGGCTCTGGAGATTCAAACTTCTTCCATCATTTGGAAATTCTTTTTTTTTTTTCAAATTTTAGATGACATGAGTCATTCGTGTGAATTGAAGTATTGTAATATGTTGCAGTTGTCAGTGTGTAGAGCTAAACAGTTGTCAGTGTGTAGGAGTCAACAGTTGTCTGTGCACAGGGGTCGACAGTTGTCAGTATGTAGGGGTCAACAGTTGTCACTGTGTAGAGGTCAAAAGTTGTCAGTGTGTAGGAGTCAACAGTTTTCAGTGTGTAAGGTCAACAGTTGTCAGTGTGTAGGGGTCAACAGTTTTCAGTGTGTAAGGTCAGCAGTTGTCAGTGTGTAGGGGTCAACAGCAGTTGTCAGTGTGTAGGGGTCAACAGTTCCAGTGTGTAGGGGTCAACAATCATCTAAATTCTGACTCATCCTACAGGGCCAAAAAGTACATTAAGTCTGGAAATCTTCAGTACTTGTCTGAATTGAAATGTCACTTGTCCAAAAATTGAATATTTTATCTAAAGTTGTCTAATTATGGATCTTAACTCATTCACCACTAACGACACATTTGAACCTGTCTAAGTTATTGATTTACAGAAGAGTCCATTATTGTTGTAAATTAGAACTCTTGATCAAACTTAATGATTGTCTTTCCTGAAGTCAGTATGTCAACTTGTCATGTCAGAGAAGTGCTGTGTAACTTTCGCTTGCCTCTGACAGGAAAATGGTCAGGGTACCAGATAGCAGAAAAATATGATGGTTGAACCTTTGTGTTCATTATGACTTACGTGTAAATTAATTTTTAATATTTTAATTTTCTTCTCAAATATTGCTGGACCAATTTTCTTCAGATTTGGTGTAAGTATCGTCTCCAAGAAAAGGACACCACAAATGGTTTCGTTTTAATATTTGTTTCGCATCCAGTCTAATATGGAAATGTCACCAGCTTTAAGTGAAGCGCCACCACAAAGTTAGACTAGTGCTATAGACTGCCATCAATCAGGGTTCGAAATTAACAGTAGTCCATCAGTCCGAGACAAGTAACTTTTGCATTGGATTAGTCAAAGTTGTGCTTCAGCTAGTCTCATTGACTAGTAGAAAATCTGTATAAACATTACAATTTAATGATTAATGAAACTCTGCACATTTAACACCAGAACTAATCTATCCCATAATATTTTTATATACTCAAGCTAAGATAATCATGGGAATATAAAAACACAAAAATTGTAATTCTGGTGCCAATTTTGTGATTTGTCATACCACTTTGGTGCTAGTGAGTTTGCCATAGGTTTGGTGAAATTTCTTTTCAACTAGTCTGACTGACTAGTGAGACAAAATTACTAAATTTGACCCCTGATCAATGCAGTCACTAACATTAAGTCATAGTCTGATATGACCTGGTTTCAGGAATCAAACCTGGAACCTTTGCATTGCCAGTTGAATGATTTACAACTAGACCATCGCAAGTGACCCACAAATTGGTCAGGGATTCCGTAGAAAGAACAAAAACTTAGATTAATTTCAGAAGTTAAGCCTATTTATGTTGATATTAGATATTCTTGATCAGTTAATACATATTGTATTTTTGTTGTTATTTCAGGAATCATTCCGCGACATGCAAATGGAAGATTTGTATCAGTGTTACTGTGTAAATATGAAAAAAACATTGACAATTGCACTGGTATCCATGACAGCAACAATTTGTGCAGTTGTTTTGCTTTATCATCTATTAGAAACTCAGGTATTTATATATTTAAGACCGCATGACATTGTACAAACAGACAAGAAAGTGAATACAGGTAGTTTTTAATGCCACAAACTTTCACAAAATTTCATACAATTTTATCAATTATTTCATCTATCTTAAATTGTTTCTATAGTAACATTAAGAAATGTAATGAATCATTGATTTTATGCAATATTTTATTTCATAGATATATCCCAAACCAATCACCTGGTGGTTAAAAGAACACAATACAAAAATTATAATTATTTACAAAAAGTATGAAGGGCAAACTGATTTTGGACCCACTCTTTGCAACATTTGGTTTCTATTCAATCATAAAAAAATGAGATTCTTCAATGGTAAATCAAAATTATAGAAGGTATTACCAATCAAAATTATAGAAGTTATTACCAATCAAAATTATAGAAGTTATTACCAATCAAAATTATAGAAGTTATTACCAATCAAAATTATAAAAGTTATTACAAATCAAAATTTGTTCATATATAAACAGACATTGTATAAGATTTACTTCAAAACTCTGTACAATGTATGTGTAACACAGTCATAACACAAACTTTTTTTATGCTTAAGAAGCAGTCTTGCGTGAAATTTTCTCCCCGTGAATATGTCCCTTTAAAAACGTGAAATTTTCTCCCCTTGAAATTAAACGATTATACAGTATTGCTATTGTCTATATCAACAAGATCTTGGATGAGTTTTATTATACCCAAAATTTTGTTGTATTTTCCAGAGTTATGGGACTTGAATGATTCAGCTGTAGGGGTTTGCTTCTCAAATAAATGTTATTTCTTTATCTGTTTGCAGGATACAAACACCCTCGAATTCAAGGTACGCGTATCTGCAGCAAGTTTAGGATTGGCGTGCTTGATCTTCGTTCTAGGATTTGTGATTCAGGACAAATTTTACTGCCGTTATCCCACTGTGATTTCATTATTTATTTGGGTTTTGTTATTAGTATTAATTAGTGTCTATTTCAATGTGCCTTCAGAAAGCCGTAGACCATCAGACGATGTTGTGGTCACATTTTACATGACAATTGTGTGTTATACTATGTTGCCCTTATCTAAACGCTGGTCGTTAGTGATGGGAATTTTAACGATTCTGTTGGAGATGATAATGGCAGGAATTTTGTCCCAAGATCAAGAATTCTTACTGCAACAGGTAATTATATCAGTTATTTCATTTTACTCTGATTTATGTTTGATTGCTAATTCTTGCCTTTTTTTATACAGTGAAACCTTTCTTCAGAGAGATCGGTCAACAGGGGATGCTTACTCCTCCATGGCACCTTATCCCACCTCTAGATTTTTAGAGGTCCATGTTTGACCAATATTTACCATTCAGTAAAGCTTGCTTTAGTGACCACCTGTGTATAAAGACCACCTGGTCATAAAGACTGTCTTTTTGCTGTCCCCAATAGTACCATTTATGTACAAATCAACCTCTATATAAAGACCACCTCCCTATAAAGACTTGTTTTGTTGTGTCCCTAAGGGGGTCATTATATAGAAGTTTCACTGTATTTGTTCTTTGTATCCTGGACATCCTAAAGATTTAAACTTTGGTATCTGTGATTTCATGGAGATATTTAACTGATTGTTTTTTTTAGAATGTGGTCGCTCACACCAGTGATCTGTCAAGGCATGTTCTATTGTATGAAAAATGTTAGTCTGAATGTTTGAAGACTTTTTATAAAATAGCACATATCTACTTGTAATCCTGAAAATGCATGAATTTAACATTAGAATCAGGGAACTAGACTATGTGTTGATTTTGTAACTTAAACCAAATGTTTCCAAGTTCGGCGCGATTTGAAAAATCTGTCTGGCAATATTTATTCACAACTGTAAAAGTAATGGATGCATTCACAAAATAAATCATGACAAAGTGTTCACTCTCTGAAAATTAGTGTCACAGTTCATGCAGACCTTGAAAAGTGCTTGAATTCATATAGAGTTAGTAATTGAAAAGTGCTTGAAAGCAATAATACCCTTGAAAAGTGCTTGAATTCTATGATAAATGCTTGATTTTTGTGTCAGAGTGTTTGAATTCTTTTTGTAATTGTGTTTCTTCATCTCTAAAAAAGATAAATCTTGGGGGAAAAATAAAAAATTAATTTTGACCTATCTTTTGAGTGTTTCTGTGATGTTGTACTGCTGGAACTCTTCGGTGTTTAGTGGAAATCTTTAGTGGTATTTTGAGGATTGTCATTTAACTGTGAAAGGAACATTCTGACAGTGTATTTTTCGATCTTTGGATTGGCTTGCAAAACCTTGATAGCTTAAATATACCCAATTGAAAGTGCTTGAAAAGTCCTGGGAAAGTGCTTGAGAAATAATATCCATTGGCAGTATGAACTATGAATGCTCAGTTTTCCATTTTCACTGTTGATGTCCTGAGGATAAGTAAATCTTGTCCTTATCTGCAAGTCACTGTTTTAAAGTATTATTATTTATTTAATTATATAATTGTGGATTAGTCCTATGGATGTACAGGAATTTTCCATCCTATCATACAGGGTTGAAGGGCCCATTCTCAATGCAAAAACAATTCATTTCTTCCCCATTTGCAGTTGAAATTTCCCAACTGAAGTCAAATGAGAATGAATTTGAAAAGATTCTTGTGTTTTCACATAGTTTTGTGGGTTTTTTTTATCTCCCAATTTCAATAAAATGTTGCTAAAATTCCCATTTCAAAAGGCCTATGCCCCATTCCTGAAAGAGTGTGGAAAACCCCTGATGTAAGAGATTACTAGAATCTTACATGGGTGTGATGTGTCTATAGGGAAAGCTCAACCTGAGTGATAAGAGCCTGGGGCCTGTTTTACGAAGGTTAAGACTTGACCTACACTGTAGGTAGTGTTGATAGAATTGTCCTAAGATCAATTAACTTAAGACTTACAACTTCTTGATAAAACGGTCCCATATTGTCAAATCTTAAGGTGTCTATTTTCACTGTACATGACAGTATAGTAGCAAAATAAAAAAGCAAAAAGTATTTATCATATAATTCATAGATTTTGTTTTTTTTTACTTGGAGTATTGATAATGGGAATTTTTATCTTCTTGGCATATCTGTCAAGCTCCTAAGAGACCAAACATGTAAATTATCTGTCTATATAACAGAAATACATGTAACATATGTGCATTGTACGGTAGATCGGATTAAATGTCAATAGTTGCCAGAATTAACGGAGGCAGAGCTTATAAATTTTCCTAATTTAGGTTTTCATTATTGCTGAAAGTTAATGGACCACATCAGTAGTGCATTGTTATATATGTATTGTGCATAGGAAAAGTGATTAGCAAGAAATGAAATATACAATTGAATCCATTACATAAGTATTGATCTATAAATCAAATGTACGTGGAACTTGATTGAATTTTTATTGTATCATAATGTTACCTTGATGCATCTTGGTTTCCCGTATACGTATACCTGGAGCTAATTCCATTGCCAAGAACATGATTACTTCTGTTTCATTTCATCAATTGACATATTGTGTGAATCTCCAACATAGGCAGATTGTGATGGGAGTGATTTCTGATATGATGTAATCTGTTCACTGATATGTATTGTCTGGTGTTTGTACTAATTGTTCTACATGTAAGTATACTCAGTACCAGTTGTCCTATCTACCCCTACAGGACATAATAAGAGTGGTGTAAAGTGATACAAAAGAGAATACCAAATAGATAATTAGGGGTCAAAGGGTTAAGCCATATTTGTTTGTTTGTTGTCTAATGTTCTATTATCACTGTATTACACAACTATCACCTCCAGCTGTAGGTCAAGCTTCAGATCTGTGTTTGCAAGGGCTGAACATTTTTTAAATCCTAGGTCCGGGACATACATATTTTACTTTTGTTTGTTTGTTTATTGTTGTTTAACATCCCACTCAAGAATATTTCACTCATATGGAGATGTCACCAAATGCTGGTGAAGGGCTTCAAATTTTGGCCTATGCTCGGCACTTACAGCCATTGAGCAGTGAGGGTTCTTTAACGTGCCAACATACTGTGACACAAGACCTTGGTTTTTACTGTCTCATCCAAAGGACAGGAAACCAACCTGACGCCGGCTGGACTCGAACTCACAGCCTCACGATCAAGAGTCAAGTGCGCTACCGACTGAGCCAGGCTGGCTCTATTTTACTTTTGTCATTTTCCACTTGTGTGAGTCTAAGGACCTAACAACTCAGAATCATTAATTTCTGTTACTGTCAGTTTAAACTTTATCTGTTTCCTTCATTAAATTCATTCATCCGTAATTTGTACACCACCATATTTGTCAAAGGTAACCCTAAAAAAAGGTTAATTATCAATATAATACAATATACAAATATTTTATTTACCAATCAAGGTGCCCCATTGAGGCAGATCATTTACAAAGTAATTATGCATAACATAATAGATTAAAATAAAAAATAATAAATGAAATAAAAGGTAAAAATTAAGATTCATGTAATGATTATATTGATTTATACAATTAAGTAAACAAAAATCATAATACAGATGTAGTGATTGGACCCAGAAGTTACAGGACTGGACCCAGGCAAAATTTAATGAAAAAGACCTTTGGTCTTGGGGCCTCCGTGGCCAAGTGGTTAGAGCATTTTGCTTGCACCATGATGTCTCACACCTCTAAGTCAGCCCGAGTTTGAATTCCATTGAAACCTGAGCTGATTTTGTGAGAAAGTTAGACAAATTACTGTAAATCAGGAAATTATTTTCGCGCTACATAAGTTCTAAATTTATTCGCGAGATGATATTTTCGTGATTTCAAATGCCCATTTCTTCAAACTGTTATCATACTTCATTACACAATAATTTCATTTTCGCGAGGGAGAGCTCTCACAGAATTATGCGTAAATATAATTCTCGCTAGTAAAACCAGATTTACAGTATGTCTGATCTCCAAGTGAACAGTATTTTTAAAAAAGATCGGAAAAATTGACCAAAATAGTTGACAAATTGTCCAGAAGTGGAACAAATTGAACAAACTCATTTTATATTATAAAGAACTCTCAAAGCATTGAAGATGATATGTTACTCTTTTTAACCATAGTCATTCTGAATTGGGGATGAAATTTTTCCAACAATGCAATGTTGTTTATCATGAAATGTTTTTACTAACTGAAAAAATATCATTCGTGAATGATATTCTGTCAGTTACTAAATATATTTCATGACAGATGAATTAGTAAATAAATAACATTTTATGAAATTTGGTGAAAGATGCATCGTCAACTCGGGAATTTGTATTTCCTAACATTTGTATGATTTCTTGTTATATTCCTGTCATAAGTTGGGACATATTAAAAGTATACATATAGCCTGTTGTCTGTCCATCACTTTCATTCCCTCACAAATTTTTATGGCACTTGGTCCAGAGCTTCAATACCAATATACCTGGAATAAGTTCAACAATGACCCTTTTCCTGTAGATAATTAAAAAAGTAATATTATTAAAGTTCACGGTAGGTATATTTGTATTGTTTGTGGTGCTCTTGTTTGTGTTATGTTTGGTTTTTGAACTGTGGTGGTGCAGAAGGTATCCAGATAGCCCAGTTGGTAAGAGCGTCCTGCTACTGTTAGGAAGGCCCTGGATTAGAATCCCGGTCTGGTCGCACATTTTTCCTCGTCTACTATATTTGGTGCCCAACTAAATAACTCACTTTGGTGTGGTGTTAAGAGTCTCTTGATTTTCTGGGGTCAGAAATCTTCTTAAGGGGGAAGAATGTAGCTGTGCAGAGGGTATTTGGCCAGATAGTTCAGTTGGTAAGAGCGTACTGCTAGTGTTAGGAAGGTCCTGGGTTCAATTCCCAGTCTGGTCGCACATACAATGTATGTTGATATCTTTTCATTTTGTCTTTTTAATTGCCATACATTTCATCTCTCACTTTTTAATTTGATAAAAAAAAATTATAGCACATTGAACCTAAACTTATATTACAATGGTTATACGTTTGATAAAAATTGATAAAAATTGATTGAAGAATGTTATAAATATGTAGCATATACCGGTGATTGATTACAGATAATTTAATGGTTGTATGGATTTGATTGATTGGTTATTGAACTATGTCATACATCAAATCTGTTAATTTGAACCAATAACGGGAAAAGATCAACTAGGAACTGTTCATTTTCAATAAAAGAACATTCACCTCAAAATGAACTAATAAATTCAGTTAAGGATTTTCCACACTCTTTTGAGAATGGGGGCTGGGCCTTTTGAATTGGGAATTTTAGCAACATTTAATTGAAATTTGGAAATCTAGAAATACACAAAACTATGTGAAAATACAAGAATCTCTTCAAATTCATTGTCATTTGGCTTTGATTGGGAAGTTTCAACTGCAAGTTGGGGAAAATGCATTGTTTTTGCACTGGCAATGGGGCCTTATTTCGGCCCTGTATGATAGGGTTGAAATTATCTGTCTATATAACTTGTGATTTGGGGACTGAGGTATACAGGTATACCAGTAGTTCAATGAGTAGAGCAGCCCACAGATTGGTGGAGGCTTGGGTCTCAGTCTGGCTGTGCACCTTTTTCTTGTCTGTTACAAATTATGCCCAGTCTAAAACTCAAAGTGTAGTTATGTGAGTTTAATCAGGGTATGGGTACACAAGTATGGTATTTATAGAGTTTAAAAAATGTTATCATTGATTAAGCTGATCATCATTGTACAACTCAGTCCTGAATGTTTTGTATTTAAAGAATTACTGAAATGATTGGTCTCTGGAATGTGGTCTCGCATGATATGTTGCCTTAGATGAGACTGTCTTGGTAGACCACTGTCATGTTGACCACCTGTCTTAAGAGACCACTGTCATGTTGACCACCTGTCTTGAGAGACCACTGTCATGTTGACCACCTGTCTTGAGAGACCACTGTCATGTTGACCACCTGTCTTGAGAGACCACTGTCATGTTGACCACCTGTCTTGAGAGACCACTCTCATGTTGACCACCTGTCTTGAGAGACCACTTTCATGTTGTTCACCTGTCTTTTGATAGATATTTCTTTTGTTGACCACCTGTCTTGAAAGACCACTCATGTTGACAACCTGTCTTTTGATAGACCTTTCTTATGTTGACCACCTATCTTGAAAGACCACTCTCATGTTGACCACCTGTCTTGAGAGACCACTCTTATGTTGACCATCTCTCTATTGAGAGACCACTGTCATGTTGACCACCTGCCTTATGAGAAAGACTGGTCACTCAAGACAGGTTTTACTATACAGTGAAGTATGTCTTGAGAGACCACCCTCATGTTGACCACCTGTCTTGAGAGACCACCCTCATGTTGACAGCCTGTCTTGAGAGACCACCCTCATGTTGACAGCCTGTCTTTTGATAGACCTTTATTATGTTGACCACCTGTCTTGAGAGACCACTCATGTTGACAGCCTGTCTTTTGATAGACCTTTATTATGTTGACCACCTGTCTTGAGAGACCACTCCTATGTTGACCACCTCTCTATTGAGAAACCACTCTCATGTTGACCACCTGCCTTATGAGAGAGACTGGTCACTCAGGACAGTTTTAATATACAGTGAATTATGTCTTGAGAGACCACCCTCATGTTGACCACCTGTCTTGAGATACCACCCTCATGTTGACCACCTGTCTTTGGTGAGACCACTCACAGATTGACCACCTGCCTTATGAGAGAGACTGGTCACTCAAGACAGGTTTTACTATACATTGAATCAAGTCTTGAGAGACCAGATTTCAGTAGCAGAAAGTGTGGTCTCTTAAGAGAAGTTTTACTGTGTGTGTAGATCTGTATATAGTATAAATATAGCTTAAATAAAACATTTGTTTAAGCTAATTCATTTATGTCTATTTTGCAGCTGGTCTCAAATTTTGTGATATTATTTTGTGGAAATATAAATGGACTTTACCACAAGTATCTAACAGATTTAACACACAGACGAACATTTTTGGAAGCTCGAAATTATGTTCAGTGTATGATAAAACTGGAACGTGAGAAGAAACAACAGGTAAGCTTTCACATTTTGGATTTTACAGGGTGAAAATGAAATTAATGTGTGTTGTTATTACGTAGACAAATTGCTTAGTTTGGGTACCCATCATCTTAATCACTTTGTTTGTATGATGTGGTCTAAATATCACTCTGTTTGAATTCAGCTTCAGATATTGGAGTTAGCTAAATTCTTGTGATGCCGAACTAGAAGTCTTAAAATTCTGTCTCTGTCTCTGTCTCTCTCTGTCTATCTGTCTCTCTCTCTCTCTCTCTCTCTCTCTCTCTCTCTCTCTCTCTCTCTCTCTCTCTCTCTGTCTGTCTCTCTGTCTCTCTCTCTTCTTCAAGCATAAACATCAGAATGATGATAAATAGTTTTACATTATAAATTATTAACTTAATTTAAACTAAAACTTAATCAGTTTCATTTCTAATTTGCTAGTTAAAGACGAAGATAATATTACTGATTTGAAAGTTATCATGAGGATACAGTTTACTAAGTTGATAATATATCAAAACATTAATAAAGTGTGTAAATTAAATTATTAAATGATAAAAAAGGAAATGTGTTGCATGCTACATTTTATCTATCATATGACTTAAATCTACATCTGTACATGTATATTGTACTAGACAGTCGTGTAAAAACAGTCAGATTAAAGTATAATTGTAATGCTGTATTGAATGGCATATTATCCATGGATACTTGTCAATCTATAACTTAAGGAAACATGCAGAGTTTGTTTATCTGTAAAAATTGGTTTTGAATAACACCTTGATGATTCCAGAGCATTCATGCTAAATTTACCAAAGTAACACCTTGAGCAGAGCGGTAATCCCAAGTCTACCATGATTACACCTTGATAATCCCAGATCACTAAAGCGGTGCACTCATGCCAAGTCTACAAAAATAAAACCCTGACCATCCCAGAGAGATAATGCCAAGTGTACCATAATAATACCCTCATGCCAAGTCTACAAAAATAAAACCCTGACCATCCCAAAGTGCTAATGTCAAGTGTACCATAACCTTGCCTGCCATTTGTAAAATTTCCTTTTGTTATGGTGGAGAACATTGGTGTTTGCTCTGCTCTATTTTGACATTATTGTTCAGGATCTTATGGAATATGAATGACAAAAATGAAGTGTCCTTTAATGATGCCATTCTTAGCTTAGTACATAACAAGATACAGGGCTACATCTCAAAATAGGTTGTAAATCAGTAATGTGTATGTTTGTATGTTGGTTGTATGGTAAATTTGATGTGTTTATATAGTCTATATGGTAATTTTTATTTTTCTGTATGGTAAATTTTCTGGTTACTGATTTATGACATTTTATGAAATGCAGAGCAGTATCTTCTCCTACCTTCTGGTTTTTTAATCCCTGTTTTAAATCAAAATGTTTGACAAAGGGTCTTTCATAACCTGTTCCCAAATGTGACCTTGACTTGATTCAAATATAAATGGGGTATCATGGATGTAAACAAACTTCTCTCAAAAGCCAAATTGTGAGTGGCTACTGAGATAAGAAAATATCACTTATCATTTTGTACGACTGAAGTAAATCTTGAAGTGTCGGGAGTAAATACTTAAATCAAAGAGTCAATGATGCTGATTGATATTTTGAAATAAAGTTATGATAAAGTTGACACTAAAATGGCGACCATACACTCACCACTTTCTTTGTAGTTTAATGTTCTATCACTTTTATAATTTTTCACTCATATAAAAATGTCACCAGCATAAGCTTACATGCCACTAATTTGATTTTTCACTTGGACATGTGCCAGTGCTTATAAGGGCTTCTTAACTCACCAACCCCTGAAAAAACAATGGCCTCTTCTATAAATCAATGACTAAGATTAGTCCACATATGTCTTAAGGGGTGAATGTGTTAATGTACAATGGTACCAGTACAGCTAATAGGACTTACTTGTATGATTAAAAACTGGTGGCCATGACATCAAAACCAGTACAGCTAATAGGACTTAATTGTATGATAGAAAACTCATGGCCATGACATCAAAACCTTTACCACTACTAGGACTTAATTGTATGATAGAAAACTGATGGCCATGACATCAAAACCAGTACAGCTAATAGGACTTATTTTTATGACTGAAATCTGGTGGCCATAACATCAGACCTGTACCACTAAAAGGATTAAATTGTATGATTGAAATCTGGTGCCCATGACATCAAAACCTGTACCACTAATAGGACTTAATTGTATAATAGAAAACTGGTGGCTATGACATTAAAACCAGTACAGCTAATAGGACTTAATTGTATGATTAAAAACTGGTGGTCATGACATCAAAACCAGTACAGCTAATAGGACTTACTTGTATGATTAAAAACTGGTGACCATGACATCAAAACCAGTACAGCTAAAAGGACTTAATTGTATGATAGAAAACTCATGGTCATGACATCAAAACCTGTACCACTACTAGGACTTAATTGTATGATAGAAAACTGATGGCCATGACATCAAAACCAGTACAGCTAATAGGACTTATTTGTATGACTGAAATCTGGTGGCCATAACATTAGACCTGTACCACTAAAAGGATTAAATTGTATGATTGAAATCTGGTGCCCATGACATCAAAACCTGTACCACTAATAGGACTTAATTGTATAATAGAAAACTGGTGGCTATGACATTAAAACCAGTACAGCTAATAGGACTTAATTGTATGATTAAAAACTGGTGGCCATGACATCAAAACCAGTACAGCTAATAGGACTTAATTGTATGATTGAAATCTGGTTGCCATGACATTAAAACCTGTACCATTTATAGGACCTAATTGTATGATAGAAAACTGATGGCCATGACATCAAAACCAATACCACTAATTGGACTAAATTGTATGATTAAAAACTGGTGGCCATGACATCAAAACCTGTACAGCTAATAGGACTTAATTGTGTGATAGAAAACTGGTGGCCATGACATCAAAACCTCTACAGCTAATGGGACTAATTTTGTGATAGAAAACTGGAGGTCATGACATCAAAACCAGTACCACTAATAGGACTTAATTGTGTTATAGAAAACTGAAGGCCATGACATCAAAACCAGTTCAGCTAATAGGACTTAATTGTGTGATAGAAAACTTGTGGCCATGACATCAAAACCTGTACAGCTAATTGGACTTAATTCTGTGATAGAAAACTGGTGGCCATGACATCAAAACCAGAACAGCTAATTGGACATAATTATGTGATAAACAACTGATGGCCATGACATCAAAACCAGTACAGGTAATAGGACTTAATCGTGTGATAGAAAACTGATTGCCATGACATCAAAACTGGTACCACTAATAGGACTTAATTGTGTGATAAAAAATCGATGGTCATGACATCAAAACCAGTTCCACTAATAGGACTTAATTGTGTGTTAGAAAACTGATGGTCATGACATCAAAACCGGTACCACTATTAGGACTTAATTGTGTGATAGAAAACTGGTGGTCATGACATCAAAACCTGTCTCACTTAATTAGGACTTAAATATATGATAGACATCTGATGACATTAGAAGCAGTAGCACTATCAACAAGACATTTAGATGTATGATTGAAAATCAATGACAATAATGATAGGACTCTTACTTTGATATAACTTGAAAATCCTAAATCCAGATACACTCTCTATATTTCACACAATGATATTGTATCTACGTTGTGTGTACTTTACACAAGGTTTATTGTGTAATTGTAACAGAGACAAATAAAACCTCTATATGGAATCAAACCTAGGATTCCTGGTTTTCGAGTCTGGTGCTCTAGTGATCGAACTAAAGGGGAAAGCCCATTAGATCAAGCCAGTTGGAGCACCATATAACTAACAATGCCACATGATCATGCTTACTGCTGACATTTCAAATATGGGGTGTACAAAATGGAACTTGGACTATGAACTTCGAGGCAGACTTATATTTATCTTTGTGAGTGACAAAATACTGTATAGTTGTGACAGCATTTTATAGTATCAGGCTGCCTGCCATACAGTTAAATCATACTTTGTTAAATTCTGCTTAAACATGTGTATGGGTGATTTATATGCCATGTTTCGACTTAAGGTTTATGACCTTGCAGAATATTTAACATAGCTGAAGTTGAGAATGCTTTAAATGTGTTAAATTTGAATGAATAGGAAAAGAAATATGCAAATTAAGTTGATGAATGTCAGTGTATACTCAAGGTAATGACCTTAAATATTTTTAGCCAAATTTGACCTTCAAAACTGTCAAGTGAATTACATTTTTAATTAAAATTGTTTGTTTTTGTTTACATACATTCTTTTGTTCCTAAATATAGTAGCGACCTTTGTTCTTTTGTTGTAAACATGCCTCACACCAAGTTTTTCATGTGAAAGGTAGGCTACACTTTAATACATAGTGACAAGTTTTGTCGCAAAGTTGTTGATTTTCGAAAACACATGGTCTTTTCCATCATTTGCTAATTTCTTAGTGCTGATCTACCAATCACTGCATGTGTTAAGATTTAGATATGGTTCAAACATGAAACCCCTAGCTTGCCAAGCAAACAATCCAAGTCTAAGCCACATACCAAGTATGGTGTATCAGCTCACCTCACCTATAAGGCCTGATACACTGCACCCACTTGTATCTGTCTCCAGGCACAGATCCTCTGTGTTAGTTTTGGCCCCACTAACTTTCCTCTTCCTTTCATGTTGCTATGTCAATGTGGTCATGCAAATCCCATTGTTATGCGTGGTGGGTCTTGTCATATCTTTTGCTATGTCTTCAAACCAAGACAACTATTTTGGCATATGTAACATGCAAGATCCCACATGATACCTTTTTGTGTGTTTTTAAGAACTATTTACTGGTTTGCTGTTCAATGTTCAAATAAATATGTTTAAACAATAAAAAAGTTTCACGAACTATTAACTGGATATGAACATTTTTCTGTACTTTTATGAAAATTAAGTTTTCATTGGAGAATTTGCGGTAAATGAATTTCATTGTTTATCAGACACTGCTGCAAAAGACAGATTTGCATCCATCTCCGGAGTCAATTTATAAAAGATATTGGATGACCAAGAATCTGTAATGATTTTTGTATAATAAAACATTAACAATGTATTTACTGGCTCTTCCAACACTGGCTCTTCCAACACTGGCTCTTCCAACACTGGCTCTTTCAAAAACAGGAAATGTATTGTCCCTTTAGCACAACTACTGTATACATGTAGTTGTTTAATTCACGGGTAGAAATTTTCACATTTTTCTGAAAGGAACTTTTTCACGTTCTTAATTTTGGCACATGATTGGTTACTTATTGTCTTTCTCATGCTTCATAGGTGTAAAGTATCATATTCATGGATATTTAATTTCACTGTATTTTTTTTTACCACGAATATAGCGAAATTAAATCTTCTGCTAATAAAAGCAATTATACAGTATTTCTTTCTGCTTCATGTGGGAGTGCCATAAGGAACTCCCTCTAGTATATTTATCCAACTGTTATTATTTTATCAAGCTAATGATTGTACATTTATCTGTTCAAACTCTTGTTATTTAGGTAATTTAATGAGATAAATATTATGAAATGATTACTCATTAGGGAATCTCTACATATACACAGGTAACTTTGAGGTTTCAATGTGATGTACTATTCCCACAGCAAAATTACAGAATGTTCAGCATGTGTAGGCCATTTTATACTTCAGAATGTAGGCCATTTTATACTGCAGAATGTAGGCCATTTTATACTGCATGAGGCCATTTATACTGCCATTTCATTTTATACTGCAGAATGTAGGCCATTTTTATACTGCAGAAGGCCATTTTATACTTCAGAAGGCCATTTTATACTTATACTGCAGAATGTAGGCCATTTTATACTTCAGAGTGTAGGCCATTTTATACTTCAGAATGTAAGCCATTTTATATTGCAGAATGTAGGCCATTTTATATTTCAGAATGTAGGCCATTTTATACTGCAGAATGTAGGTCAATTTATACTTCAGAATGTAGGCCATTTTATACTTCAGAATGTAAGCCATTTTATACTTCAGAATATAGGCCATTTTATACTTCAGAATGTATGTTATACTGCAGAATGTAGGCCATTTTATACTGCAGAATGTAGGCCATTTTATACTGCAGAATGTAGGCCATTTTATACTTCAGAATGTAGGCCATTTTATACTTCAGAATGTAGGCCATTTTATACTTCAGAGTGTAGGCCATTTTATACTTCAGAATGTAGGCCATTTTATACTTCAGAATGTAGGCCATTTTATACTTCAGAATGTAAGCCATTTTATACTTCAGAATGTAGGCCATTTTATACTTCAGAATGTAGGCCATTTTATATTGCAGAATGTAGGCCATTTTATACTTCA
Source organism: Atrina japonica (assembly GCA_030159075.1). Taxonomy (NCBI): domain Eukaryota; kingdom Metazoa; phylum Mollusca; class Bivalvia; order Pterioida; family Pinnidae; genus Atrina; species Atrina japonica. The sequence goes on along the minus strand of BROG01000194.1, from coordinate 554,312 downwards.
GAATGTAGGCCATTTTATACTTCAGAATGTAGGCCATTTTATACTTCAGAATGTAGGCCATTTTATATTGCAGAATGTAGGCCATTTTATACTGCAGAATGTAGGCCATTTTATACTTCAAAATGTAGGCCATTTTATACTTCAGAGTGTAGGCCTTTTTATACTTCAGAATGTAGGCCATTTTATATTGCAGAATGTAAGCCATTTTATACTGCAGAATGTAGGCCAATTTATACTGCAGAATGTAGGCCATTTTATACATCAAACTGACAAATATTTATGCTTTTGTTCACAAATAATTTAAAGGTGTACTTTTTGAGTTGCACAGTGGTTAGCACAGCTGTTTCTCACCTATGCTACCTGAGCCGACCTGGCTCAGTTGGTTGCATGCTCGACTCTTGATCGTGAGGGAGTGAGTTCGAGTCCAGCCGACAGCAAGTCGGATTCCTGTCCTTTGGATGAGACAGTAAAAACGGAGGTCCTGTGTCACAGTAGGTGTCGGCATATTAAAGAACCCTCACTGATCAGTGTAAATGCCGAGCATAGGCCAAACTTTGAAGCCCTTTACTGGCATTGGTGATGTCTCCATATGAGTGAAAGATTCTTGAGTGTGACGTTAAACAACAATACAACTAACAACCAATGCTACCCGAGGTTGAACCGCGATTTAGACAGGGAAGTGTGTCATATTTGTGAGATGGTATGGTGGTTGCCATCTTGGACACATTTTTTCCAGATACTCAGGTTTCCTCCAACAATAAGGACTCTCCCCTCACACCAACGTCGAGAGACATTTATATATGTTGTAAAAACTTGTTTGTTAATTGTTGTAAAAAAATAAGTTTATTCATAAGTACACAAATGAATTGTTTTTCATATGATTATCAAAATAGCTTAATGTTTACTCTAATCAGGGAGAAAGGTGCACTAGTGATATATGCTATATTCATTTTAATTAGATTTTTGTTATGGATTCCTAAAATGGATTTCATGATTTTGTTGTTACAAAAGATATATTCTATTGTCATAAAATTTATCATCAAAATAAGGTCAATCAGTGCTCCATATACATGTAGAGCTTATATATTTAATTACAAATATAGGAAATCAACTGATCTCTCATAATTGCCGTGTTGGCACATATACAATTACCTAACAACAAATTGCCCAGGTGTGATTCAAAAGCCAGCTTTTACCTGAGACTCTTCAGATTAGTACAGGTAACCTGGGTCATTAGTTCATTGTTGTGTGTTTGTCCATCATGCACAGAGAGATTTATTGAATTTATGTACATATAAATTTTTGAACATTTTCAATTTTAAAAAATAACATAGCCAATATCTCTTCAAATTTGGTATACTGGTATGTACCTACAGTACGGGCCACGCGGATTCCGCAAAAGTCACGTCATCGCGGTGGTCATATAAATCTTGCTCAATAAATTCGCCGCGAATACGCGATCAGGCTATTGAGCTCAACGCGGGTCGCCGCAGTTTGCGATGGAAAAAAATCATCGCGGCAGTTTGCGATGGAAAAAAATCATCGCGGCAGTTTGCGATGGAAAATAATTTATCGCCGCAGTTCGCGGCTGTGAGCAACTTAAATTATATCGATGATTTAATTAGGTTATCATTACTTTGCATTTGTTAACATTACTTGGAAAATTCCAGTCCAGCGTGGTCTGTTAAAGTATTATCGATGTTTTGTCAGCATAAGTTAACATTCTGAATGAGTATAATGTGGATAGCAAACATCAAATGTGTTTTATACTGGACTTAAAAAACAATTTATTCCGCTGAAACTGCCAAACTCATAATCAATGTGAACGTGTTATCACGGAGCAAAAGTACGTTTATTTTCTGTAACCTACCATAAGTTTGGCTACAATGCTGAAGCAACTGTATCTCGAATCATTAGCATATTCATCATAATTTGACTTTTTTCTTACGCGACTTAAAGTCTCCGCCAGTTTCAACCTGATTTAAAAACAAGGAGTCTTCGCCAACTAGCAACAGAAATAATTATTTTTAGTTACGCAACCTAGTTTTTCTAAATATTTATCAAAAAACTGTTCGTTTGAGAATAATGCTTTATCGCACAAATAAGTGACGCGAGTCTCATTCTTTAAAAAAAACCGCTTACAGATACAAAACATCGACCCGCTTCGAAGCTGAGAAAAATAGAGCAATGAGAAATACCGATATCGGAATACGATGGTCATTGTCAGACTTGACCTGTTGGTCCCTCGTGCAGACATGTTCTTATTTTTGATTATAAAAAATAATCTTCTAACACATGACAGCGATATTTAAAGCTAGCTTTATATAACGCTGCACATGATATTTGATATGGCTTTCATTACCTGAAGTCATGAAGTCCCGCCTTTTCGTCCACGTATTACCCTCAGGTGATTATTTTTACCCCGCCCCTACCTGTATACGTAATTTAGTTTGGCGGTTTGTCTGTCAATCATCGTATCAATTCATGAAGCTCTGTGGGTCATATATATATATATCGTTAGTTTGAGAGAGGAAACTATTGAAAAAACTAAATGATATATTTCCAGACCAACCTCATTTAATTGATGTTTTTATATTTGCTACTCTGGGAGAGTGAGATTGTTTGCCTTTGATGGAATTTTCCGTTTTAAAAATTAATTTTGCTTTATCCCCATGTAATCTAATTATAAAAACCAAAATGACCTTGATTAATTCTTGGAGTAAAAATAAAGATATGTCACCGTAAACAAAACTAAAACTATGATAAACGAACTGTAGATTATTCACCCAAAGGAGTCGAGTTCATTAATTGGACAAAAAAATGATCTCGGGTATTAAAATTCAAAGGATTGGGAACTATATACCACAATCCAAACCGTAAACGGCTGAGATTGTTCTCAGTCATGTTGTAAAATTTTACTTTACTGGGAGGAGGTAAATACAAAATGGCAGTTCTGTGATTTATATTTGATAAAATTATAACTTTTAAAGTATTTCTGACGAGTCATATTCGCAGTATATTAATCAGGAAAACGATCGCTGACAGTTAAATTAAAAAAAAGCCGTTTTGTTAAATTAATTATTTTATATTTCCTACTCAGTCTGAAAACTGTGGCAATATTGTTAAAAAAGATTCTTAACTTCAATATAGATTCCAAAACATGAGTAAGTCAAGAATATTTTTTTCTGATATTTTAAATCTTAAAGAACGACTGATCCAAGGCTCTACATATTTCTTTTCGAAAAAAAATTCCTATTGCTCTGCCTCCCCGAAGATCCACTATCGTTAAAACAGAATCCACATTATTTGACCAAGTTACAAATATGGCTCCTCGATCAAGACTGCAGACCAAAGCTATTACAAAACAGGGACAAAATATCGATTCTGAGTGAACGGGGTATCCTTACTTGAACTTGAACCTTATCGACAGCGTCATTAATCACTGTCAAAAGATAACTCGGATGATGTGAGTGTTATATAAGGACTGTATGCCTTCATTTTCAGAGGGCATATCGAAAAAAAAACCATTTGGTAATCATAAAAAATACTAAATATTAAAAAAGGATATATGCATTTAAAATATCTTGTATGACAGAAAATAGATTTCCATGTTATGCATTTGAATAATATATTTTCTTAATGTCCATCAAGTCAGTCACAGTAGGTGTCGGCATGTTAAATAACCTTTACTGCTCAATGGTCGTAAGTGCCGAGCATATGCAAATTTTTTGGTGACGTCTCGATATGACTGAAATATTCTTTAGTGGGACGTTAAACAACGATAATACAAACGTAGCATTTGTGTGAAATATATTACACACGTAAAAATTTTAAGTACAAATGAAATAAATAAAAATCTAAAATTTACTCCGTGATTCTCTGTTAAGAAACTTTTTTAATTTATTTTCCCAAGTTTTAAAAAACTATTTACAAGTTGCAGAAAAAGAATTTCTCCCAACTGATTCCGAATAGATATACTGATAGCATAGCAATATATTGGTAAGATGAATACGCGTTAAAAATGCATGAAAAACTCCTTTCATATTCGACCGGTAGTTCAAATGAGGTAGGGGCGTACATCCTTTACGCCATAATAGTCAATTCTTTCAGTCATCTTTCAACCAATCATTTTGATAGTGCAGGGCAGTATAATGATGCCGTAGCATATTTCGTGTCACCTGATGTGTGATTGACGGAAGTCATCAGTTTTTATTTTTGAAACTATAAACCTCCAGACATTGATTGAATTCTGACCTCTTAATCGTTAAAAATATTTCGTTGAGAGCCCGATGAGGTATTCCGTTTCTCCATGATCCAACTGTGTTTGCTTCGCAGAAATGGTTAAAGATATAAAAGCCCACTTCACAGAGTTGCTTATCACATTGCGACTCTCGTCTTTATTCCGGCCAAAGACACAGTTATAAGGTACAAATCAAGGAATTTTCAAGGAGAGGCGTCGAGTTTATTGTGGGGATAAGATACCGCAATGCATGTGGAGGATCATGGATTTAAACTTCGCGGAGACGATTGGCCCCGTGTCACAATAGGTGTCGGCACAATGAAGAACCCTCAAGTGTCGAGCATAGGCCAACATTTTAGTTTAGCCTTTTTGTGACGTCTCCATCAGTTTGGCTTTTTCATGATTTGTATTTCAACATATATTGACAAATTGAAAAAAAATGAAAATAAAGTTTAAGCGTAGAGTAATTATGGTAACTGTTACGGTTGATCTACGTGGTTTTTTCACTCAAGACATTTGCCCCACTTATTTAAAGTGCAAAGAACTACCATGTAGACCTTTAAATAAAACAAAATATCAAAAAAAAAAATTATTAAACTAAATATATTTCTATGTAATTTTCAGAGCTATAAAAAGGGCTATCGCAAGGCTAGGTCTGTGAGCATCTTAGCGTTTAAGACTAAATTTTAAAGTACGGTTAATCCAAATCTGGTGTGTTTTTAAAAAATCTATTGCCCCCCCCCCCCCACCCCACCACCACCCCCAAGAATCATCTTCGTTAATCAGAGTCAATATTACTTGACCAACTTACAGTTATAATGGCTCCTTGTTGACGACCGCAGATCAAAGCAATTACATAACAGGGACAAAACATCAAGTCTGGGTGAACAGGGTATCCATGAGTGACGGGGTCATAAATCACCTCAAGAGATAAAACTCACAATTCCTATGTACACAGATATACGCGTAAAGTCAAGAACTGTATCTATTTAATATATATATTTGCTAATTAAAAAAATAATATGGAATCTGTTATAAAAATATCGGGGATATCAATGCTACATGTATATTTTAACCAATTTTATAACAATAAAAACATGTATACAGTTGTCGTTTGGAGAAATGCGCTACTGAGTTAGGGTGGATGTAGATATACACAGATTATCGAACAAAATTTTGATTTTGAACTGTTAAAATATAGCATGCATTTACATAGGCGTCGGAGCCGGAGGCTAGGGCGCTAAGCCCCCCCCCCCCCCACTTTTTTTGGCAAAGATCGGCATAGGTGACAAAAAACTTTTCTCGCGTGTGTGTTTTAATTTGGTTTAGCCCCCCCCCCCCACACTTTCAATTTGCTTGCGACGCCTATGCATTAATTTCAATTAATTGTTTCTATTTATCTTTTGGTCATTAAACGTCATTTACGATTTTAAATTATTTTAAAGAGCGTAAAATATATTTAAGTACAATAAAATAATTAATAAAGTATAATATATTTGCATAAATTCAATATATCATTTTGCCCATATACATAGGCGTCGGAACCGGGGGATAGGGGGCTTAGCCCCCCCCCCCCTTTTTTTTTTGCAAAGATAGACATAGGTGTTGAAAATTGGGGTATAGTCTGGTTTGTGTGTGTGGTTTTTTTTAAGTTGGTTAAACCACTCCACATTCATTTTGCTTCCGACGTCAGTGATATATATATACGTAGTCGATATACTTTCAACCATCTTCCACCCAATCATTTGATTGTGTAAGCAGTATTATGCTGTCATTGCATAATTCGTGTCACCTGATATGATCTTTAAATATGTTATGTATTGGCGTGATTTGCAACAATCATGACTCCCTTGTAAGTTTGGATTATCATGTTTATGTCATCATCAATACCGGTAAGAAATAGTCACCCCCCCCCAAAAAAAAATGCCTGTTAGACTGTAAATATCGCTGATAGACTTTTCCCTTTTCATAAAGTCGGTAGGTTATTTTAGTCGAGTTTATTTTAGCAACTATGTGCGAACAGACGTAGATACATAGTATGTTGAACAATAAAATATCAAGTGGGTATTTTTTATTTTATCTAAACCATTATTCAGAATCATCTTTATTAGGAAATGAACAACAGTCTTTGCCATGATATGATATGATCATGTAGGTCAACAATAAAGGCAACTCAGTATTCACAAATTTTATATTCGAAATATGATGTCACGCTAGATTCCCCTATATTTTCCCAATATTAAGACTAAATCTTAAAGTACGGCTGATCCAAATCTGGTGTGTTTGTAAAAAAAAAATCTACCCCCCCCCCCCCCCCCCCCCCCCCCCCCCCCACCCCCCCCCCCCCCCCCCCCCCCCCCCCCCCCCCCGAAGATCCATCTTCTTTAATCAGAGTCCACATTATTTGAACAACTTACAGTTATAATGGCTCCTCGTTGAAGACCACAGAAAAATTCAATATATCCAATTAGCCATATATATATATCCATTTAGTACTTTAGCGGACGGTTACTTAGTCGGACGGTTTCTTCCAGTCCGTAATTGATTCTAGATAGATATACTGAAAGGAAAACACGCAAAATTGGTAAATAGAAAAGTCCGTTAAAATGCATGTATCATTCTGTGTCCTTTTCTTATGGGACGTTGTCAATACTTTCAGCCATCTGCCATCCAATCATTTGATTATGCAGACAGTATTGTGCTGTCATTGCATATTTCGTGTCACCTGATATATTGATTGAACGGAATTCATCAGTTTTGATCTTGAATATGTATGTATTGGGCGCGATTGCAGCAATCTGTGACTCACTTGCGATTGAAGATTTTCAAAGAGGGGTTGAGCAGTCTGTGGACTGTAATACATTTAATTAATGTCAATCTGATTTTTTTTTATTATTAATTGTAATATACAAGTTAAATCGTGTATATTTTATTTAAAAAAAAACACCAGTTCAGACTATTTTACCCCTGTGCGGTAGTTGACGATGACCAGAATCATAATTCCAGATTAATTTGCATATGAAAAATCAGACACGACTTGTTCAATTTTGATCAGCTATAGCTTGTTACAGTACATGTTTGATCGATGTTGAAATCGATTTTCAAACGAAGGGTTTTACTTGCGGGAGGCCTGTGGTCTCTCCCCGGGTACATTTTGAAGATATTATTATAATAGAGTTTTTTACATATAGCATTTTTTGTTTTGAATGAATAGAATTATCCCAACGATTGCTATTCCTCCAAACCTGTATAAGTTCATTTGTTGATGTTAAAATAAGTTTTTGAAAAACCTGGGGAATTTTACTTTTATAAAGCATCGAATGGTAAACAACTTTTTAAAAAGACTTTGTAAATAGTTTTACACGCGTGAATGAATTGTATGTTTCGTATAACGAAATCGGTACAGATTTCCTTGAAATTTTGCTAATACATGTATATATATTCGTACCACTTTTAATCTTAATTTTTAAAAAGTGTACACAGGTTGCACCAATACTTTAACTGAAGTTCATATTAAAGTCGGGTAGATAAAGGTATCGGCAACCAAAATTCAATTACATTAGCTTTAGTATATCATAAACGTCCGGTAGTTTAAGTGGAATGGTCAGGAGACCAGGAAATTCTATACCTTTATACTAGTATCGCATACATGATAATTCTATTGATGTAAACTTTTTTGTGATTTTAAAGTCCATGATGAACCTTGATATTATATGCAGCAGGCGAAGAAACTGTTTTAAACCATTAAACCAATGAAACAAATCATAGTACCGTTTAAAATATTGGGAATGAGAAAATACATCTTTTGACCGAGAAAAAATACATGTGTGGAGAGAGAGAGAGAGAGAGAGAGAGAGAGGGGGGGAGAGACAGAAAGAGAGAGAGATTTCAGAACTTCGAATTTTTAAGGGCCGTCACAAATTTGGCTTACAGTTGTTGTTTGAAAATCTGTTTTATAAACCAGATACGTAGATAAACTAAACGTAATACGAAGTAGGTAGGATCGAAAGAAAATAAACCTCGATAGGATTAGTCGAAGTTCCGTTATTTCTTTTTGTCGATATTTTAATTGATGTCACAAAATTTGTGTAAATTGACATACGATGTCTAATATCACGGTTACGGATAGTTGAAAAGCGATTATACTTGTAAGGTAGAAGGTCCCACGTGTCCAACTCTGTGCAGAAATGTGATTACACTTCACGCACGGATAACTTTGACTTGACGGCTTGGGTAAATCAATTTCATTACATGACGTAGAAGAACTTTGGAGTTTGATGCAATTATAACAGAACTGTTGAACAAAGTGAAAGTCGGGGGGTTTTTGTTTGGTTTGGGATCAATTTGAAGGTACATATTTCGGGTACTATAGAAGATAATTGTCGCATTTAAGCGAATAGTAATGTATTTTTTTTTTATATTTAATCAATAGATTGACCTTGCATAAAAAAACAAAACAAAACAGAATTCCGTTCGACAATTCCAGTAGTATCAGCAGCCGCTATTTGCGATGGTTTTCAACAGCCGCGATTTGCGATGATTTTCAACAGCCGCGATTTGCGATGATTTGATTCATCCCCCGCGATTTGCGAGGAATTTCAACCACCGCGATGACGGCGACCGCGTTAAATAACCGCGATTTCATCGCGGACGACTGCTCATAACTAACCCCGCCGCGATGACGTGACTTTTGCGGAATCCGCGTGGCCCGTACTGTACATGTATTGTCAAATCGAGGTTTTCCCCAATATTTTCAATTCAACTGATTTAATAGCAGTGAACCTCATTGACAATATTTTCAAGAAGTGTGGCAAAATTATGTTTGTTTTTGCACACTGAGAAAATGTCCAAAAATAACGTTTGACGATAGGTAACATACCAGTGTAGAATCTCTTGTGTAGGCATAACAAAATCTTTTAAATTATGTGACCTATGGGTCAGGAGTTTAGTAGATAGGCAAAGGGGTCATGTGATTGGTAACACCCTTTCTGCTAAAACTTCCTGTGTCTTAGCAAAGTAAGATTTGGCGATTTGCAATTTTCTGTGAGATTTATAGTAGTTTGGAAATTTATAATTATAGATCACCTGGATATTGTCCTTGTGTAACTACTTTTTTATGAAATATTTACAAAAAATCATGTTTGTTGTGACACAGAGTTTTTGGTAGGTGTTGACCCTTTCTTTGCCAAGCAACCGTATGTAGAAAAAGAAGTGACATTTTTATATAAGTGAAATATCCTAACCAACCAGACTTACAAGAGCATAAACAGTTAATGAATAAACCAATAAATCAGAAATAACTATTGTATTTATTGTGACATTTGATACAATAGTTGTAAAAAAAAATACATCATACAAGAAAAACCTTCTTGGTCATAAATCAGACGGAATTGTCAGACACTGAAAAAGTGCATTTCTTTTGCCTTCACAAGTGCAAATACCTTCTAAATTGAGACATTGCACAAAAACATACATTTTCAGGTTTTTTTTTTAGAATACAAACCCTAGCTTGGGGGGAAATAATACATTTTTTCTGGGGAGAAAGCCTGTAGATGCCACCTAGAATAATCTAGTGTTGAATCCAGGATCTGAAAGGCACACAATTTCAAAGTGCAAAAGGGCAGTTTAAATGCGTAAAATGGTTTTGAGTGCACCATAACGTGTGCATATCTGATCCACTAACAAATCTTAAATACCTTTTTTATTAAATGATAAAGAAAATAGAAGATCATTTTTCTTAGAAATAGTTTTATTTGATAATTTTTTAAATAAATCAAAAACAACAAAAACCAGATGTCATGAAATAGCAGAAAGATTTTACTGACCAATAAAATTTGTGTTACCGTATACATCTTAAATTAAACTTACATGTATATTATTGTAGAAAGCACTAGCATTTGCCACAAAATACAGATTAGTAATTGTTTTTGTTACAGAAAAGGCCATGACTCTTTAACTTTTCATTTTTGATGTTCTTACATTCTTTACTACCTGCTGACTACATTACTGGTAATTAAGTCGTGATGTTTGCACCTGGGGTGCCCCTCAACATCTAGAAATGTTAGTGTTGAGGTAATCTTTGTAAACTACAATATGAGAAAAACCTTACAAATTTTACCACCATCAAATACATAGATATTTCATCACTAATCCTTTATTGTCATGTAAATATTTACATAGAAAAATTCCCAAAATCTTCATATATACGGTAGTACATATATCATACATGATATATTTGGATTGCAAATTAAACATTTTATACAATCTTATCTATTTGTATGATAGATTATATGAGTCAAAATTTGGAGAAAATAATTAATAAAAGTCACAATTTGTATTCCATTAGTGTTACATGGATGTTGAATTTTTCATGTAGACACTTACATCCGCCCGTTGACGTTGTTATGGTCACTTGTTGATACCATTTAACAAAAAATATGGCGGTAAAACATAAAAGATTGTAAAAATGTTGAGAAATGATTTAGCACTAAGATGGTACATGTATGTGTTCTAGCTTTTTGTATCAAATGGGATAGGTGTATATAATTACACAAAAAACATTTGGCATCCAATTGTACCACATTAAACTAGATGAACTGGCCATAGGGCAAGTTAGGGATCAGTACTTTAAATCATAAATTTGTTATATCTTAGTTGCTGAATGTTTTAAACTGGGTGGTATTATAAGATGTATCACCGAGGCAAAATATCACATTTTACCAGTGGGAAATCAGTGGTGTTTAATACCTGAACCATGAAGAACTGGTGGCCAATACATAACTGGAAATTAGTTGGTTGCCAAGGCAGACCATATAGCTCACCTGTTTTATGCTTGGTATAATTTGGTTCAAAGTAAGGCCACAAGAACTAGCATCCCCCTGCATTGTTGGGTAATGACCCTAGACAATGTGCATGTGAAGTTTCATGGCTGTAGCTGCAGTACTTTGCCCACAATGGACTGAAACAAAAACCTTATCACAGGACTATTCATATAGTAAATGAATAAGTCCAATTGAGCTAAAAATTTGGGTTAAAGTTAGGCCACAGCAGCCAGCATCCCCCTGCATTGTTGAGTAATCACCCTAGACAATGTGCATGTGAAGTTTCATGGCTGTAGCTGCAGTACTTTGCCCACAATGGACTGAAACAAAAAGCTTAAGACAGAAAAAGACCGACACCAAGGGCAACGACGATGCTGAAGCAGTGACAGCAACAGCTCTTCTGTTCTTCGATCGATCAAGCGAGCTAAAAATTGCTGTATTACCAGAATTAGTATGTAAATTATCAAAAGAACTAGTTACAAATTTTATAAGTATGTAAATTACCAGAACTAGTTACACATTGCACTTGTAAAGTGTATATGTACTTTCAAGTGATTGATTTTTTGATGGATGATATGATTGTGTGATAATTATAACGTAAATCAATTTATGATTATCTGTTATCTTAGAAATGAGGTTTTTTGGTTTTAGGCAAAAAAAAAAAAAGAAAAGGAAAAAAAAAAGGATGTTTCCTTATATGTTGAAACTTTGAAATTTGTTAGGTATGTATCTGAATTCATATTTCTTCTTTTTAAACAGATTTATTTTAGAACTTGTATATACAGATACATGTATAAGCCCCACAAGTATACTGGAGAAACTCACTACCCTGACATGGGAATATTGTATACTATTTCTGAGGACTGAAAATTTCCAAAATGAAAATAATTATTTCTCCATAATTTATAGACCCATTATCAAAACACACTAATTTCAAATTTGTTAAAAAACCATAAGGATGGCAAAACAGCTTTTGAAATATTGTATGGTGGATAGTACTTATTTTTTATTTAGACTTTTTGTTTTTATGTGTCTCTGTTTATACCACACTTTAAATGAGCCTAAACTGTACACTGAAAACAAAGATACTACACTGAATCATAACCTAAAGTGTATGCTGGAGACAAAGGTATCACACTTTAAATGAGCCCAAAGTGTACTCTGGAGGCAGAAGTATCACACTTAAATGAACCCAAAGTGTACTCTGGAGGCAGAAGTATCACACTTAAATGAACCCAAAGTGTACTCTGGAGGCAGAGGTATCACACTTAAATGAACCCAAAGTGTACTCTGGAGGCAGAGGTATCACACTTAAATGAACCCAAAGTATACTCTGGAGCAAAAGTATCACACTTTAAATGAAACTGAAGTGTACTCTGGTGGCAGAAGTATCACACTTTAAGTGAGCCTGAAGTCTACTCTGGAGGCAAAGGTCTTTAAGTGAACACTAACCCTGAAGTGTACTCTGGAGGCAAAGGTATCACACTTTAAATGAGCCTGAATTGCACTCTGGAGGCAAAGGTCTTTAGTGAGCCTGAAGTGTACTCTGGTGGCAGAAGTATCACACTTTAAGTGAGCCTGAAGTCTACTCTGGGGGCAAAGGTCTTTAAGTGAACACTAACCTCTGGAGGCAGAGGTATCACAATTTAAATGACCCTGAAGAGCATTCTGGAGGCAAAAGTATCACACTTTAAGTGAGCCTGAAGTCTACTCTGGAGGCAAAGGTCTTTAAGTGAACACTAACCCTCAAGTGTACTCTGGAGGCAGAGGTATCACACTTTAAATGAGCCTGAAGAGCATTCTGGAGGCAAAAGTATCACACTTTAAGTGAGCCTGAAGTCTACTCTGGAGGCAAAGGTCTTTAAGTGAACACTAACCCTGAAGTGTACTCTGGAGGCAGAGGTATCACACTTTAAATGAGCCTGAAGAGCATTCTAGAGGCAAAAGTATCACATTTTAAATGAACACTGAAGTACAGTCTGAAACCAAAGGTAAAACACTTTAAATGAGCCTGATGTGTACTCTGGAAGCAAAGATGACAGGTGTTGTTAAGATTTCAAGTCAATAAAACAGAAATAATAAAGTGTGTGTACAATGACTGAAGACAGGAAAATTATACATAAAATGATCATTTTTTTTATTATGTTGCACTATTTGCATGCTGTAAAATGCTTAGATTGGATGAATGTTATACAACATCAGATGAATGTGGATCTGATCAAAGATACTTGTAACTTTGGTAATTCTTAGCAACAATGGTTACAGATAATAAAAATTTTCTCATGTTTGTTATGTTCTCCAGATACAGGCAATCAATTTGATGTTTGTGAAACAGTCATATTCCTTTAGAGTTCAGAGTAGGAACTGGGAAAACATTATAAACTATATCTGACAGAGCACTTCAATAACATCTTTTACAATATCATTGGCTGTGTGGAATAAACAGATGAATTATTTAACAAACAGAAAATTAGAAAATGATATGACATTTTTATTTTGTACCAATATCTTATGCTTGAATATCAAAGTGTATTGCCATTATCATTCAGATTACGGATGGAATATGGTGTATTAGAAATGTAATGAATTAAATGTTATCCTAGAGGGTGGAAGGGACGGAGAGAGAGAGAGAGAGAGAGAGAGAGAGAGAGAGAGAGAGAGAGAGAGGATGGGTTTGTAAGACTATAGATTTATTCTCAATAAAGACACAATCAACTAAACAAACACACATGATAAACAAAAGTTTACAATTATCTGAAGACATTAACATATGTTGGTGAATTACTATAAATGACCTGTGTTTTGGACCTATGCCACACCTGTTATGACATCAGACATTGGTTTTAAAGAAGCATTAGCTTTTTAATTTTTTTTTCCTACTTTACTACTTAGATAGATATATAATGACAAAAGAGATATACACAGACATTACAATTCTTAAATTCCTACACATTTCGTGAAAATGAGAAAAATTGAGAAACCAAGGTTTGACACTTTTCACTTGCAATTTTGATTAACCTTCGTGTATGAATACCAAACTAGACCTATTCTCAGACAATTGTTTTTAATCAACTTCAAGATTTTACTCAGGGCCCCAGACCATAAACCTGGAAAATTCAGAGACAAATTTTATTCTCAAAAGTTAAGAATTTACTCTTCTGAGTTAAAATAATGAATAATGTTCAAACATGGAAGTTAAGTGAATCAAGACATAAATTGGGACATATGTCCTGGATGAGATTTAAATTGCCCCTTGACAATCTTACCTCAGTTGAGAAAATTCTAAAGTCATTTTATGGTCTGTGAGTTTTCACTTTTTACTCAGATGAGTAAATTCTTAACTTTTAAGAATAAAATTTGTCTCAGGATTTTCCTCGTTTATGGTCTTGGGCCCTGACCTTATTTTCACAAAATACATGTGTGTAGGAATATAAGATTTTTAGGCCTGTGTATAGCTCTTACTTGTTATTGTACATCAAGTACAAGGAGGAAAAGTAGAAAAATATATATATTTTTTTTTTGGGGTAAACACAACTAATGCCCCTTTAACTTATTACCTCCTAAAAACACATTTAGACTGATCTAAATCATTGATTTCCAGGGGTCTATGAGTTAAGTCTTACATGTATCTGGAAGGCCTTAGATTTTGATTACTTATGTTGAGTTCTTGGTAAAGGAACAATAAATTTGAAGTCCTAGATATGGCCAAGTAATTAAATCAAACCTGTGACATTTTGCTTTTGCCTCTACCATTACATCTCCCCATCTCTTAGCAGTTTACCGGGGGGGGTCAACAATCATAAAAATGTCCACTGGTCTTCTAGGTCAAGTTGTAGTAAAATCTATTTGTCTGAATACAAAAATTCTTTTCTGAAAATTATTACATTTATTTTGTGTTTAAACAAGTAATTTTTATTGAATTAATTTTTGTCATCAACAATTTCACATTTGGACAAGTGAGATGTATAACTTTTACTTGTCCGACCACAAAATTAGCTTGTCCTGGAAAATCGGACAAATGGTATTGTTGAGCCTTGTTTACACATGTAACACTTAGATGTTTCTGTAAGTTACACTAAAATCTTTGTTTCTGTCATCTGAATTTCTGCCACCCATAGCTGTGAATGTTTTTGTTGAATGATCTAGTTATACCAAATTAATTACACTTAAAATAAGAACATATGTTTTATACCCCACATAAAATGCTTTCATCTGACTCATGGGATTTATTGAAATGAGGTCAAACACACATGTAGCCCTTGAGGTAAACATTTCACAAGTTTCAGTTTTTTTCTAGTTGTTAATACATGGTCAAGAACTTACCTTTGACCCCTCTCTGGCTTTGTTGTGTAACTTGCGGGCAAGGCTAACATTATTTATAGGGCTAGATGTTTCCTAAGTGCCTATAAGTCAAATTCATTTATAAATCATTAACAGTACAATGAGACAGCCGTATAAAGACCACCATTATTTTGACAATTTTACCTGCCAACTGTATTTTGCCTATATTTTGTCATTTACTGTTGATGTAATGAAATTTACAGCTTCCAATATCAACTGTAAAAGTTCAAAACAAATTTGCATTTTGAGTAAAAAACTCTCAGATAAAAACGTTATATACAGTTGAAGATATTATCAGAAGTTTGTACCCAAACATGCCAAAGAATGTGCTTTAATAGAATCGATTAGTATGACAGTATCATAATTATAAGTTTATGCACAATTCAATCCATTTGCTTATTTCATATAGCCAGGCTGTATAATATATATGTATATTTTTTCCATGTCATATTTCAACATGTTTGGTGCAAATGAACATAGCTTATACATTTATACATCTGGTAGAAGTAATAGACCCTTTCGTGATAACTGTGTTCCTAATTATACCCAATGAAAGACAAATTGTTCCCTGTGTATGATTTGAGTTTCATTGGGTATGATTTGTGTTGGGTGCAAAACTTAACACTCAGAAGTGTTAATTGCGCAGGTGAGATTAGTAGGAACAAAGCTATCATGAAGCGGTCTGTGTCACTTATTTTTAGAGTTATTTCCCTTTGTTGATTTTCTTACTCAGCATGATAGTTAAACTGTCATTCTTTATAATTGCCTGTTTCTTTTCTTTTACGAGCCGGCCTGGCTCAGTCGGTAGCGCACTCGTCTCTGGATCGTGAGGTCGTGAGTTCGAGTCCCACCGGCGGCAGGTTCAGGTTTCCTGTCTTTCGGATGAGGCAGTAAAAACTGGAGGTCCCATGTCACAGTAGGTGTCGGCACGTTAAAGAACCCTCACTGCTCAATGGCCGTAAATGCCGAGCATAGGCCAAAATTTGAAGCCCTTCACCGGCATTTGGTGACGTCTCCATTATGAGTGAAATATTCTTGAGTGGGATGTTAAACAACAATAAACAAACAAACAAACTTTTCTTTTGCTTTCTTATTTTATTTTTTTATTTTTGTTTTTAGTTTTTTTTTATTCTGCATTGATTTCACTACAAGCTTATCAAAGGGTTATTTGATTTTGAAGAAATATTACCCCCCCCCCCCCAAAAAAAAAAAAAAAAAAGAAGAAGAAAACAAGCAAACAAAGCATTGTTACCCACGTTGTTTTGATTTCAGTTACCCTGGAATGTTGATAACTATCATATGCACTATAATTTGTAGTTACAGTAGGTGACGTACTAAGTAGGCGGTCATCTTGTATACTATATCTCACCAGGTATTAACACCTAGATTGTGATGTCAATGACAGATATGAATATAGTAAAATTACTGTGACATACCTAGTTAATAGAGGATCTCAAAATCTCTGCTAAGTATCTGATAAATGGAGGAATTAAAAATTGTCAAAAGTACGTGTACTGTCTATTTTTTGTACAGATCACGTGTCACTCAGGGGACCTATTACAATTCAATGTCATCATTTTTTGTGAATATAATTGCTCTGGGATAATCATTGTATGAGTGCAGGGATTTCTCACACTTTCTTGGGAATGGGTCTTGTGTCTTTTGAATTTGGTATTTTAGTAATATCTTGTTGAAATTGGGAAATCCAGAATATACAAAACTATATCTATATGCAAATTCTAGAATCTCTTCAAATTCATTGTCATTTGCCTTCAGTTGGGAAATTATGATGGCAAATTTGGAAAAATGCATTTATTTTGCATTGGGAATGTGGCCTTATTTCGGCCCCTTATGATATGGTGGGAAATCCCTAGAGTGTATGCCATGTTTTTCACATAAATTTTTCAAATTCTTAAAAACAACTGGCCTAACTTGTTTCGACTTTGGTATGAAGCATCAGTAGTTAAAAAAAGTTTTGAATGTCACCAACAATTAGTTCAGGCATTTTGTAGACAAAGAGACCTAAATTATCATAAGGTAATGTAAACAAAATTAGGAAATTCATTACCCTTGGGTTAGGTTTAAATAAGGAGTCTGGAAGCATTGGTTGGGTTATTTTAACATTAGTTAGGTCTAGGTTAAGCTTTTTGTAGACAAGATTAAGATACCCCTTTGTCAAATAAGACTGTCAGCCTTTTGGAGCAACAGTTCTGGAACACATAGTTTAATTATATGATAATGCTAGTACATTCTGACTGAAGGGTCATTAAAATTTTTCTCATTTTTTTAGTCTTCAGATATGAGGTTTTATGGTATTGCATTGTCTATCCATCGATCCCTTTGGCCGGCCAGCCACTTGTCCATCCCATAACTTCTTTATGCCTTAACAGAATATATTCATACTCCCTTAAGTTGTTCATATAAAGGCAGTGTGACATGACCTTGACTCAAGCTCATATCTGAAATGTCAAGGTTACTGGCATCTGCCTCCTTATTTATTTTTATTTTTTTGTCCAGAGCATATCTCACGGTCACCACATAAGGGAATGTCTTCAAACTTCACAGAACATTTGTTCTAAATATGGTCATATCTGAAAGGTCAAGGTCACTGACAGTCTACCTTTTTTTGTCCAGAGCATATCTCACATACCACGAAGGGAAATGTTTTCAAACTTTACAGAATAATTGTTCTGAATACCGTAAGTCATACCTCAAAGGTCAAGGTCACTGTAGCAAACTAGCACTCATAAAAAATTTCATAAGTGTACTCTCAACCATATTTCACTTTATTTAAATTTCAATTTGAATTATTTTGTCTTTTTAGGAAGAACTGTTAACAAGCTGCATCCCCAGTGATTTAGTAGAAGAAATAAAAGATCTAACAAAGAAAATGACAGCACAGAAAAACACATCTCCATTTAATGATCTCTTTGTACAGCAACATACAAATGTCAGGTCAGTGTTTTATTTGTTTCAGTCATTTGGTGGCAGCCAATTTATAATGGTGGAGAAAAGAACCCAGTTATAAGTACATAGACCACCAACAGCCTTTCACAAGTATTAGACTCATTATCAATACTTACTTCCATTTATTGAACTTTCAGCCCTGACAATAAAACACTATAAATCACTTTCATTTTGCATCAGATCTATTTTCACATAATGAAATCTTATAAATGAGTACATTTTTGGTAAACCTGAATAACTTATAAACCTGAAAGTGATTTTCCACCCTGTTGTAGTAGTTTGAAATGAGGTTCCATTCCCAATACAAAAATAAATGCATTTTTCACCAATTTGCAGTGGTAATTTCCCAAATGAATTGGATTTGAAGAGATTCTTATATTTTCAAACTGTTTTGTGTATTTTCAGATTTCCCAATTTCAATGAAATATTTCTAAAATTGCCCACTCAAAAGGCCCAGTCCCCATTTCCAAAAGGGTCTGGAAAATCCCTACCTGATCAGTTCATACCTCACAATCTGTCTTTAGCATTTTGTCCCATATTTGTTTGACTTGTGTGTTAAATATAATACTGGTTAATAGTTCAGAGACATTATTTTTTACTGGTAATGAATTAAATATATTGATTCCATTAGCTGGAGGTATAATTGGCATTGGTGATAAATGTGTATTCATTTTGTTATGTGGTCTGCTTGTATTGTTTTGCTGTGTCAACATAGTGATTTATATCTTAGATGACAGAGTTACTAAACATACATGACATACTGACACAGATATGAAAGTTGGAGAACTCATTCACCTAATTAACACTCAAATGTTATATCTCAAAAATTATTTCACGTTTTACAAATACTAATTACTCCAATGAATCATAGTTATTTGTGCTGATCTCTCAAAAATGATGCAAGTTAGTTTGTCATAGGATTCTTTCAGGTCCTTGTCTTATGGCCAGCCATTATTTCTTCACCTACTGTATTGGGCCTAATAAAAGCCCAGGGCACTAGCAAATGGGAAAAGGGGTGGGTGCTTATTAGAACCAATCAAGGGTCTAATTGACAGAATTGTAATGACACAGTTCAGCTGTTGTTGTTATTACCAGTTGCCTGAAGCTTTAGGGATTGAAACAGTGAGTTTTTCTGGTCCAGTGCCTTACAGCGATTGGTTCTCAATTTATATCACGCTTTTCAGATGGCTCAACTATAGATTATATTTTGTTCCATAGTTTGTGACAATTGAATTCTTTCCCTCTTGTTTTATTTTTGAATATTGAAACTGAGGTTGTTAGTGTGGTCATTTCATATCACGCTTTTCGCCACTGAAGCCTACATATACTGGGTTGTTTTGTACCACATCTATTTGCCAGAGTCATGTATGTGCATAAGATTACTGTTCTTTTTATTGAAAATAAAAGAGCAAAAACAAAGAAACTCAGTCTTCACTTCGTTTCATTAGTAAATCTGAAGTATGGGGGGACTTTTATAGGGACACGGGCGTTGTTGGCTTAAATATGGTAAATGTGTCATCACCAATTATAGGTCAAGAGTAACAAATTTTGACCTTTGCTATGGACTTACTCGGGGTCTCTTCAAATTCATTGTCAATTGACCTCAGTTGGGAAATTTTGACCATGGGTCAAATGGACCCCATTGTAGTTTTATAGCTACAGTACTTGTTATGCTCTGTGCTTGGCAAAGGATCAGTAACTACCTCTGTTATAAAGTCTTATGTCTAACACAGATTTAAACCAGAAACCTCCAGGGCTGCCGTCCATCAACTTATGGCAATTTATTAAACTATCATATAGCTCATAACAATGAAATTTGGTGTCAAGTTTAATTTGAAACAATTTTACTACCATTACGGAGGGCATACAAGTTGTCATCAATTTTGATTTTTTTTCCCGTGGAAACAGGTTAAATTGATGTTTAAATGTGCGTGGGTTTTTGTTTTTTCCACATCCTGAGACAGCTGGTATATCACATTTTATTTTAAGTAGCGTCACCTAAAACTTTACACCTGGATATGAATTGTTTACAGGTAAACACTGTAGATATCATACCTTTATATTACTTTATAAATATACAAGTATACTCTCAATACAGAATCTACGGTAGATTTCCCAGAAGATCTCAACAGCTTAAAGGGACATTGTCTATAGTGTAATCATCAAATTGTGGATATTAATATCAATAGTCAATTGTAGTTATGATTATTAAACTTTATTTTATAATATACAATGTACATGTTCTTCATCAAAATTAAAAAAAAATCCTTCAGTTCGGTCCATGAAAAGATAATTATACTTTTTTCATATTTTTGACACAAATTAAAACAAAGCTTACATCAAGCCACCTGTCTAGCCAAGTGGTTAAACAATGGTCTTAATGCCCAGACATCCCTGACCTCCAGTTGACACTGGTTAAAACCTGACTGAAACCTACACTTATTACATGGGGAAGTGTACATAACCACATATGCAGAAGGTGAGAATTTTCCCCCAAGAATTCCTCCTTTTTCAAAATTTTGCTGCAACGTTAAATCTTTATTTTCCCCATTGAACACCTACAAGTCATTTCCTCCCTTTTCACCATAATGGAATCACATCCCAGCATATGAAAGGAAATGGGTTTGGGCCTTTTGAATAGAGAATTTTAGCTACAATTTATTGAAATTGGGAAATCCAAAAATACATAAAACTGTTTGGAAATACAAGAACCTCTTCAAATCCATTGTCATTTGACTTCAATTTGGAAATTTCCACTGCAGATTGCGAAAAAAATGCATTTTTTTAAAATTGGGAGTGGGGCAATGTATTGTATTTCATTTTCCTCCTTTGATTATGTGAAATAGACTGGGTGATGTTTACCACTCAGATACTCAGGTATCTGTATCACTGAAAAATTTTGTGTCTTATTTCTATGATGTTGTTTTGAATGTGAAAGGGTGGTGATGTTTCACATAGGTTAGTATTTGTATGAAATTATATTTTCTTGTACTTTGTATTATTCTGTGGGGGACCTAGCCATCTTTGATAATGTTAAAGGGTGGTAGATGATGATTTACAATAGAATTCATTGTATTGTAATTAGATTTTCTTCTCCATCATTTAACCCTTTCAACCCTAGAGACTATAATAGACTGGTCCTAAACAATGGAGCATACCAATCATATACTTAGGAGTCATAGGGTTATAACGAAAGGATACCTCTAGGGTATTGACTGTAAAAATTGTTCTTGTACGGCAAAACCAAGCTCAATACTCTGAACTATGATGTTGTTTTGACAGTAAATTCAGGCAGCTCAGGTGTAATGAATCAGAAAGCTTAGCTTTTTGTATGAAATTATATTTTCTTGTACTTTGTATCAATATTCTGTGGAGAATCTAGCAATTTTCATCTCAAGGCAATATTTTTATTATTAAAAGTGCTAGATCGATGATTTTTTATACAGAATTCATTTGATTAT
This sequence comes from Atrina japonica, assembly GCA_030159075.1. NCBI lineage: Eukaryota > Metazoa > Mollusca > Bivalvia > Pterioida > Pinnidae > Atrina > Atrina japonica. The sequence goes on along the minus strand of BROG01000194.1, from coordinate 532,482 downwards.
ACTAAATGGATTTTGAATTTTTAAATATTAAATATTAAAGCCCTATTACAGTTGTAATATTTATAAGTTATGAGTAATTTTTGGAAAGCATTTAACAATAATAAAATGATTATACATCATTATATAGTCAACCGAGAATACGATTTACCGTTGGAAACATAACGAAATTGCAGATGCAAATTCATATGAACATATTACCATGACTGTATATATATGAAATATTGACGTTAATTTTCAGTTTCTTGGAATACGGCAAAGGACCAACGCTTGCAAGGGCCTGGGCATCACGACAGGCCACGCAGGGCGTGAAGCTGTACAGAGGTCATTGATATTTTATCATATACATGTACATTCAATAACATTTTTATTATTTGTCGTTATCCATGATCATAATAAAAAAATGTATTTTTTCACTATAAAACGCAATAACATAAAATATTTACCTGCAGCAATCACCCATAGACTCTAAAAAAAGTGTTAATCTAGACCGCGTTTATATTTTAACTATGAATGAAGTTACTCAGTTGATGTCAAGCAGTGATGTAACTTCATTGATAACATGACGTCACACCAACCTTAAAAAGGTCCGTGGCAAATATGGAATAATGTTGCATCTTTTCATCTAAGGTTGAGTAAATGGAAAACAAAAGTAGGGTATATAATGATCATCAATATTTTTGGTGCTTACATGGTTACTGAAACAAAACATGGCGTGTTATTACTTTCCAATTATCTATGAAAATGTCCAAAGAGCGGTTAGTACCAGCTAGAAATGAATGTGGATATTTTCAGCCTGCTTTAGCATCTTATTTTATGACTCTTTTTAACAGATAAAAAAAAGTTGATTTAGTCCTTTGTAGATTTGATGTATTTTATCATTTTCACACTCGCATTACTGGCAAGCAAAGCAACATCAATAATGTAATTTATGGGAATGTAATATATTTTTATGTAAACATGTAAAGTACATTATTGATTAAAATAGAATTGAAGCTCTGCGTGTATACAGGTGATCATGGAGCTTTAATCCAAAATTGTTATTCTGCACATTCTGTGTTAAACAAAAGTTACTTAATACTCTTACAGTTTAAAGTTTTTTTTGTCTCATCTGCAAAGTAGAAGCGAGACATAAGGATCAATAATTCCATCCTGGCAGTGATGGCATGGTTGTCTTCAACATTTTGTTTTCAGAGCAGAACTCCTTAACTATTGGGTGGATTGGAACCATACTTCACACAAATGATCCTCATGTACCCTGGATGTGACTTTTGGGGTACTAAGGTCAGTCTGACCTACTTTCAGGAAACTAAATCATGTTTACTTAAAATCGTTTCTGGAATGGAACTCCTAGATTACTGGGTGGATTGGAACCATACTTCACACAAATGATCCCCAGGAACCCTAGATATGCCTTTTTGGTACCAGAAATGCTTTGACCACAAATGATCCTCATGTACCCTTGATGTGCCTATTGGGGTACTTAGGTCAATCTGACTTACTTTCCGGAAACTAGGTCATAGTCACTAGAAACCGTTTCTGGAGTAGAACACCTAAACTGCTATGTTACCGCACGTGAATATATATAGCTCCTTGGAGCTCTCTTGTTTTTCAGATACATATAGCATTTAAGTCAATTCAAGTAAATTTTACCTGCCAAATTTTCAAGAAATGAATTCCCAATTACTTTGTCATTGGCTATCATTGGATAAAAATATCCTCTGTATTTTCTTTGATTTGAGTAAAATAAAGAGTGCCTGGTTTGTCTTTGGAGTCACCTTTATACACAGGGCACCTGTCTGAACAGGCCTATTAGATATTCACATTTTATGCATATCAATTAACCTGCATGACATGCTCAGTATCCTTATAAAATTACATCTATTACTTCCATCAGGACTCTTGTATACATTTTTGTCTTTTTGGTAACAAATTTGATCAATGATAGAGAAATTATTTTACAAGATTTTTTTTAAAATTGTTGATGTTTTTTTTTTTTATTTTGTAGCATACTGTATGCAGACATTGTAAATTTCACACCACTAGCAGCAGAATGTACAGCCTCAGAACTTGTGAAAATGTTAAATGAATTGTTTGGAAGATTTGACCAACTGGCAAAGGTAAGAAAGAGGAAGAATGAGCACTTATTTTAGTACATGTATTTAAAATTAATCAGGTACCATATTGACTGCACAATCTCATTTCCAATCACAACAATTAGTATAACATTTTTTCTCCTAAGTAAGCCATTTGCAGTGTTGAATATATTGACTGCACAATCTCATTTCCAATCACAACAATTAGTATAACATTTTTTCTCCTAAGTAAGCCATTTGCACTGTTGTATATATTGACTGCACAATCTCATTTCCAATCACAACAATTAGTATAACATTTTTTCTCCTAAGTAAGCCATTTGCACTGTTGTATATATTGACTGCACAATCTCATTTCCAATCACAACAATTAGTATAACATTTTTTCTCCTAATTAAGCCATTTGCAGTGTTGAATATATTGACTGCACAATCTCATTTCCAATCACAACAATTAGTATAACATTTTTTCTCCTAATTAAGCCATTTGCACTGTTGTATAAAATTGACTGCACAATCTCATTTCCAATCACAACAATTAGTATAACATTTTTTCTCCTAAGCCATTTGCACTGTTGTATATATTGACTGCACAATCTCATTTCCAATCACAACAATTAGTATAACATTTTTTCTCCTAAGCCATTTGCACTGTTGTATATATCTGTTTGGTCTTTTGTTTACACATATTTTTCACATGCATTAACTATGATATCATTAAAACGACAAAGTGTGATATGTTTTTTTGGTAAGCCTCGTAAAATCATATGATAAAATAATCATGTGTGTTATTTACCATATCTAATCAAGTCTGGCATGAGAACCTCTATGTCATACAGATGTTTCCATACCTTCTCTCACTAAGACTGTATGCATAAAATGTTATTAGACTAAATTTTATGGAAAGTTACACAAGCTCAGGTGAGCAATACAGACTTCGGGAGCGACAAAGGTCCAGGTAATCAATACACACTCAGGTGAGCTATCAGAACTCAGGTGAGCAATACAGGCTCAGATGAGCTATCAGGACTCAGGTGAGCAAAACAGGCTCAGGTGAGCAATACAGGCTCAGGTGAGCAATACAGGCTAAGGTAAGCAATACAAGCTCAGATGAGCAATACAGGCTCAGGTAAGCAATACAGACTCAGATGAGCAATACAGGCTCAGGTAAGCAATACAGACTCAGATGAGCAATACAGGCTAAGGTAAGCAATATAAGCTCAGATGAGCAATACAGGCTAAGGTAAGCAATACAAGCTCAGATGAGCAATACAGGCTCAGGTAAGCAATACAGACTCAGATGAGCAATACAGGCTCAGGTAAGCAATACAGGCTCAGATGAGCAATATAGGTATCTCATGATATGGTGATTAGGAAACTGTGGTCTTAGTCACAACAAATGAACACAAACACCTAGGTATCTCATGATATGGTGATCAGAAATTGTTATCTTAGTCACACAACAAATGAACACAAACACCTAGGTATCTCATGATATGGTGATCAGAAATTGTGATCTTAGTCACACAACAAATGAACACAAACATCTAGGTATCTCATGATATGGTGATCAGGAAACTGTTATCTTAAACACAACAAATGAACACAAACATGTAGGTATCTCATGATATGGTGATCAGGAAACTATGATCTTAGTCACACAACAAATGAACACAAACATCTAGGTCTCTCATGATATGGTGATCAGGAAACTGTGGTCTTAGTCACACAACAAATGAACACAAACATCTAGGTATCTCATGATATGGTGTACACACACTACCACAATATTTGATCTGACTTAGGTTTATGCTTATGGTATATCCCACAGGAACTAGCTGACTTAACAAAGGGAATCCCTCTCTCCCAAGTCGCTTTCTGTCTGTATCTCTTTCTCTCTACTTCTCTCTGTATTTCCTTATCCCCCCTTTCTGTCACCAACTTTTTCTCTTTGTAAAATTTGACCAAGGTATTTTTGAGTGCAAAATATCATACTTTTTGCCAGGAAATTGACCAAGGTTGGACAGATATTTGCTTCGACTGGAAATAAATATCATAGATTTGAGTTTTGAGATGTCGAGGGTAAATATACCGGTAAGATATTTATAATGTGAACAGTCCTTGGAAATAGTGTGGAAAAATACTACTTGATCTGTCGACCTTGATCATAAATAATCACCAAATTTTTATTTTTATGCTCCCTTCGTAGAAGGAGGGGCATATTGCTTTGCTACTATTGGTCGGTTGGTACAAAATGTAGGTCGGTATGTCAGTCAGTCTGTACACCAACAGTTTCCATTCATTATCTCTGCAATGGGTGAGCAGATTAAAATGAAATTTGCCATACAGATACATCATGATAACATCTAGGTCAAGTTCCTATTTGGTTACCATCAACCATGGAGTTATGCCCCTTGAACTTTGAAAATTTCTAATAATTCACAGTTTCCGTTTATGAGGAGGGGGTATAGCTGTTTCACAAACAGCTTTTGCTCTATTTGACTTCAACACTATATGATAATCTACGATATATATATATATATATATATATATATATATATATATATATATATATATATTTATATGTATATATGTATTGCACACGTTTAGTACATGTAATTATGTAGATATATGGGATAACTTGATATAACCAACACTCTGCAAGCAAATTACCATTTGGAATTTCTTGTATTCCATTGATGATTTACTGCATATACTGTGTACAGGGAAATTTTCACCCCTATTGTATTTTCATCCCTTTCATCCCTTTTTTGCCCTTTTGCCCTCATAATCAGTGGGCGAATTCAAAGCTGGGCAAGTTTAAAACAGTAAGTTCATATATATTAATAGTTGCAGAGAGTATCTACTATATATTACATTTTAAACAACAAAAAATGTTTATAAAAAAAATTAAATGTAATCATGCAGTAGGTAGACATGCACAATAGTTAAATAAAACATGCAATAAAAGCAAATCATATTGTAAATTGGAATTGATTGTAACGAGTATCGGCAAATTTAAAACAGGGCAAAACTGTTTGCAAGTGTAGAAAGGTAAAAATAAGATGCGGCCATAACAATAAATGATTAACAGTATACAGTAGATGTATATACAAGTATACAGTTGAACCTCACCAAAAGTATATTGTTATGTATTGAGTTTTGACACTCTCCCTATAAACATCATGATCTGTGTATTGTTTTACATATGCCTAGTTAGTTTGAATAAAATGGTCCAGAAACCATGAGGTTATGTTAGTGTGTGTGTACTTGATTTAATTCGTAAGTGGATTCAATTCGAACACTTGGTTTAATCCGACATTCATTGAATCAGAGATTCAACATATATGTATATGTGTATTTGTTGATGTTTTTGTATTTGGTAATTAGCATTGTATTGTATTAAATAACACCTTGAAAACCCTTGAATTAATCATGAGAACTGTGTATGGTACCTGCAGTGGTAGTAAAACATCAATTTAATGTATATCATACAATAAAACAACTAAAATGATTCTCTAAAGAACATAACGATAAAGGATTTTACACATTCACATACATATTTGTTATATATCAAGTCTATAATAAATGGATACAAGGTATATTACAGGTATATAATTTAGAGATTAAGTACCATTTCCTGAAACATTGAGATAATTTGTTCAGAATTGACTATCATAATGATCTTTTTTCATTTTGATGTCCATGTAAATATCTATGATCATGTATATTTCTTTTAACATTGTAAACGTGGAAATGTTTTATTTTTGTTGTTGTTTCATTGTCGCTTTAGATCCTCTTACATGTTTCTCAAGACAGATTCTATTGACCATTTCATGATAACTGCAGTCCTGTGATTTTGAGTGGCAAAATAATACAGATACCTGCAAAAACATAGACGTCGTTATAGTAACTGATTGTTTCTTGACCTCATTTTCCATAAATCTGTATCGTTTTGCACTCAAAGTTATCGTAGTTATTGTGAAAGGGTCTATTGTAGCATGAACTCCAGGCAGGAAATATTTGACTTACATCTAATTAAAGAATTTTTAAAAATGCTTTTTTTTCAGAAAAACAACTGCATGAGAATAAAGATATTGGGTGATTGTTATTACTGTGTCTCTGGACTTCCCACACCGGATCCAAATCATGCCGCTAACTGTGTCAACATGGGACTGAAGATGATAGATGCTATAAGGTATTTTTCATTGTCATGCTGTATAGATGGAAATTTTCGCCCCTGGTTATTTTCGCCGTTTAAGACGGAAACAAATATTCACCCCGTCTTAAACTTGATCGCCCTGAATCACTGTAGTCTTATGGATGGTATATATCTCTTTGCTTCAGTTATTTAGCTTGGAAATTTTCCCTTTCATTTTAAATTTGCCCTCTCATCTAAGGGCGAAAGGGGCCAAAAATTTACAGATATACAGTACCTAGTTTAGCATTGTTTGACAATTGACCTGGTCATATACTCCAGCTAGTCTTTTTAAATGTCATTTGTTCTATATTGGTAAGTGAAAGAGAGGGTCAATACTTTGACATCTTATTTTGTCCAGAGTTATCTACCCCTCCCACCCACACATTGTAATGCCCCAGATTTAAGATTAGGGGTATGTCATTTTTGTTTCACATTTTCATTACAGTATTTTGTGTTTTTGTCAAATGTTTGCTAGTTTTGAAACATTTTTGTTTCTGTCAGATAACCTGAGTTTTTGTCCTCAGATTTAACCTGCTTTGGTATAGTAAGGGGCTAAGCTGTGGTTTTTTTTCAAAAACAATTCTTTTTGTACTTCTTAGATTGATATACATTGGCTTAAAAATTCTTAAATTCCTATCTAGAAACCCCCTTTGGCAGTTATTCACTTGCATTTTATTAATTCAGCCTTACTCTTTATATATGAATACCACATTGGACTGGGTTTCTCCAGCAATTATTCACAAAATATAAAGGAATTTAAGAATTTTGATGCCTGTGTATATCAGTCTAAGGATATCTATGAATATAAGATTTTTATATCTGTGTATAGCTCTTATTTGTTATTGTACATCAAGTGTATAGCTCTTATTTGTTATTGTACATCAAGTGTATAGCTCTTATTTGTTATTGTACATCAAGTGTATGGCTCTTATTTGTTATTGTACATCAAGTGTATGGCTCTTATTTGTTTATTGTACATCAAGTGTATGGCTCTTATTTGTTATTGTACATCAAGTGTATGGCTCTTATTTGTTATTGTACATCAAGTGTATGGCTCTTATTTGTTATTGTACTTCAAGTGTATGGCTCTTATTTGTTATTGTACATCAAGTGTATGGCTCATATTTGTTATTGTACATCAAGTGTATGGCTCATATTTGTTATTGTACATCAAGTGTATGGCTCATATTTGTTATTGTACATCAAGTGTATGGCTCTTATTTGTTATTGTACATCAAGTGTATGGCTCTTATTTGTTATTGTACATCAAGTGTATGGCTCTTATTTGTTGTTGTACATCAAGTGTATAGGTCTTATTTGTTATTATACATCAAGTGTATGGCTCTTATTTGTTATTGTACATCAAGTGTATGGCTCTTATTTGTTATTGTACATCAAGTGTATAGGTCTTATTTGTTATTATACATCAAGTGTATAGTTCTTATTTGTTATTGTACATCAAGTGTATAGGTCTTATTTGTTATTGTACATCAAGTGTATAGCTCTTATTTGTTATTGTACATCAAGTGTATGGCTCTTATTTGTTATTGTACATCAAGTGTATGGCTCTTATTGGTTATTGTACTTCAAGTGTATGGCTCTTATTTGTTATTGTACATCAAGTGTATGGCTCATATTTGTTATTGTACATCAAGTGTATGGCTCATATTTGTTATTGTACATCAAGTGTATGGCTCATATTTGTTATTGTACATCAAGTGTATGGCTCATATTTGTTATTGTACATCAAGTGTATGGCTCTTATTTGTTATTGTACATCAAGTGTATAGCTCTTATTTGTTATTGTACATCAAGTGTATGGCTCTTATTTGTTATTGTACATCAAGTGTATGGCTCTTATTTGTTATTGTACATCAAGTGTATGGCTCTTATTTGTTATTGTACATCAAGTGTATGGCTCTTATTTGTTATTGTACATCAAGTGTATAGCTCTTATTTGTTGTTGTACATCAAGTGTATAGGTCTTATTTGTTATTGTACATCAAGTGTATAGGTCTTATTTGTTATTATACATCAAGTGTATAGTTCTTATTTGTTATTGTACATCAAGTGTATAGGTCTTATTTGTTATTGTACATCAAGTGTATAGGTCTTATTTGTTATTGTACATCAAGTGTATAGCTCTTATTTGTTATTGTACATCAAGTGTATGGCTCTTATTTGTTATTGTACATCAAGTGTATGGCTCTTATTTGTTATTGTACATCAAGTGTATGGGTCTTATTTGTTATTGTACATCAAGTGTATGGGTCTTATTTGGTATTGTACATCAAGTGTATGGGTCTTATTTGGTATTGTACATCAAGTGTATGGCTCTTATTTGGTATTGTACATCAAGTGTATAGCTCTTATTTGTTATTGTACATCAAGTGTATGGCTCTTATTTGTTATTGTACATCAAGTGTATGGCTCTTATTTGTTATTGTACATCAAGTGTATGGCTCTTATTTGTTATTGTACATCAGGTGTATGGCTCTTATTTGTTATTGTACATCAAGTGTATAGCTCTTATTTGTTATTGTACATCAAGTGTATAGCTCTTATTTGTTATTGTACATCAAGTGTATAGGTCTTATTTGTTATTGTACATCAAGTGTATAGGTCTTATTTGTTATTGTACATCAAGTGTATAGGTCTTATTTGTTATTGTACATCAAGTGTATGGCTCTTATTTGTTATTGTACATCAAGTGTATGGCTCTTATTTGTTATTGTACATCAAGTGTATAGGTCTTATTCGTTATTGTACATCAAGTGTATAGCTCTTATTTGTTATTGTACATCAAGTGTATAGGTCTTATTTGTTATTGTACATCAAGTGTATGGCTCTTATTTGTTATTGTACATCAAGTGTATAGCTCTTATTTGTTATTGTACATCAAGTGTATGGCTCTTATTTGTTATTGTACATCAAGTGTATGGCTCTTATTTGTTATTGTACTTCAAGTGTATAGCTCTTATTTGTTATTGTACATCAAGTGTATAGCTCTTATTTGTTATTGTACATCAAGTGTATAGCTCCTACTTGTTATTGTACATCAAGTGTACAACTCATATTTGTTATTGTAAATCAAGAACAAGTAGGTAAAGTAGAAAAAATCTAAATATTTCTTTTTTGGTAAACATAGGTAATGCCCCTTTAACTCCTCAACCCCTGTGATCACATTTAGAATCACCCAAATCAATAAATAGTATGGTCTACAGTCATGATTCAGGGGTGAACAACTTCATATTGCATGTACAATTATTATGAAATTTTTATTCTAAATCATACACCCCCAATATCTTACAGTGGACTTAACTATTCTTTGAAATGGGTGAGTCCAAATGTGACTTCAGGTGTTGATGAGTTATATAAGAAAGATTTAGTTTTTATGATGCTTGCTAAGATGGTTGATGCTTATGGATCATTTTCTGCCATCATCTGTCACACTTTGGGTATCTGAAATAATTTGAGTTTTTTTCAAGTGGATTTCAACAATTGTTACATGTTGCCTATTATCCAAAAGATCTCAGATTAGTTTGATAATGGTTAACATTATTACAACTAACTCATTCACCCCTAAAAACACATTTGGACTATTCTAAGTCATTGATTTATAGAAAAGTTCATTGTTTTTCAGGGGTTCATGAGTTGAGTGACTGAAAGCAAATAGCAAATTTAGGCATTTCCATCATCAAATAATTTGCGATTTTTTGGAATTTTAACAGAATTTTGTTTCCATCAAAGATTTGTTCTGAATTCAACAGAGTGATTTTCATTTGTAGAATCATGTTCCCTTGATTTATTTCATTATGGAATATTTTGTTCTTTGTAGTTTGTTCTCAGTTCAACTTCAGGATATTTACTTAGATGGAAAAATGTCTTTTTGAGTTTGCTTCACTCTGGAAATTTGTATCATCTAAGATTTTTTCCAATTCAGCAAAATAATTTTCTTCAATTGTTTAAATATTTCTTCTTTAACATTGTTCATAATTCAACACAATTGTTTTCTTTATACACATTGAGCTAATTATACATTAGATCACCATACATATTAAAATTGATTTAGGAAAGGTCTCATGCATACAGAAAAGCACAAAAAGAAGAAAAAAAAAGAAAGTGAAATTAATTTGTATCTGTGGAGCACCTGCTTCATGATAATCAATATCTTCTATTTCCTGATCATTTATCGTACTTGTTATATAATCTAGAATATTATATTTCAAATAGTTTGTATTTTTTGATACGAGTTCTAAAAGAAAAATTTTATGATAATGGGTAACTGTAGCTTAGTCACGGCACATATAGTATACGTACTTTGACTTGTCAATACTGTTGTAACTGAAGCCTAGACACACATACAGCGTATGTGATATTGTGTTATCATGTTCAAATTCTGATACCAAGTAATTATGTGAAAACTTAATACTTCTCATTTTAACTACACTATAACACATATCAGCATGTGTTTATAGAGACAAATACCTGAGAAGTTTATAAATAATTGGATGAAAATAGAGATGTTTTCTGTCTACCTGTTGTATGTTTAAATTAATAATATCAAATTCATAGCTATCTGAGGATTCCCACATACTTTGTAAATTGAGCAGTGAAATTAACTTTTGTACATCATCCCTTAATTTCTGATTGCATTGTAAGTGATAAATGATTTCTGTTATACAATATATATATACTATATAAATCAATCAAGGGGTGTGACCCCCAGGATGAGGGATTAAGACATAGATACGAGCCAGCGGCTGAGAATAGGGTCCTTAGGGCAAATTTGGGGAAAATTGTTTTCAGAAACTTAACATATATAGATTTAAAAAATATAATATAAGAATCAGCATAGACAAGAATAACTCTTTAATTCCAGCACAAATAATATACAAAATATAACATCAGATGGAATTCCTTGTTTTTTCACATTTCATTGGTCATGTTTTAAGGATCCTCTTCTCAGCCACTGGCACATATAGGTGAGAACCTTTACCTTTTTTAGCTCACCTGAAGGCTCAAGTGAGCTATTGTGGTCACTCCCCATCCAGCGTCCGTCTGTCCATAAACTTTTCATATTTCCGACTTCTTCTCTGAAACCATAAGGTATTTTGATGAAACTTGACAGGAAGTAAGTGCCCAAGGTCTTCTAGCAAGTTTGTAGTTTTCTGCCAGATTGGCCAAGGGGTGAATCCAGGGTGGGGCAGAATAGGTCCCAAAAGGTACACTCTTTGAAAATCTTCTTATCCAGACCCACTGCGTGAATTGAAAAACGGATGGTTTCATAGTGATCAACATGGATGTATGATTCAAGTTTGTATTTTTCATAGAAATTGGAATATTAATTTTTCACCTGGAATATTTAATTTATATATGTTGGCATAGCTGTTAGACACCCATTGAAACCAGGTTTGTGTTATGTTCCAGGGTACCTTGTAACCAGGTCTGTGTTATGTTCAAGGTTACATTGTAACCAAGTCTGTGTTATGTTACAGGGTACATTGTAACCAAGTCTGTGTTATGTTACAGGGTACATTGTAACCAGGTCTGTGTTATGTTACAGGGTACATTGTAACCAGGTCTGTGTTATGTTCTAGGGTACATTGTAACCAGGTCTGAGTTATGTTACAGGGTACATTGTAACCAGGTCTGAGTTATGTTCTAGGGTACATTGTAACCAGGTCTGAGTTATGTTCTAGGGTACATTGTAACCAGGTCTGAGTTATGTTACAGGGTACATTGTAACCAGGTCTGAGTTATGTTACAGGGTACATTGTAACCAAGTCTGTGTTATGTTACAGGGTACATTGTAACCAGGTCTGTGTTATGTTACAGGGTACATTGTAACCAAGTCTGTGTTATGTTACAGGGTACATTGTAACCAGGTCTGTGTTATGTTACAGGGTACATTGTAACCAGGTCTGTGTTATGTTCAAGGTTACATTGTAACCAAGTCTGAGTTATGTTACAGGGTACATTGTAACCAGGTCTGAGTTATGTTCTAGGGTACATTGTAACCAGGTCTGAGTTATGTTCTAGGGTACATTGTAACCAGGTCTGTGTTATGTTACAGGGTACATTGTAACCAGGTCTGTGTTATGTTACAGGGTACATTGTAACCAAGTCTGTGTTATGTTCTAGGGTACATTGTAACCAGGTCTGAGTTATGTTCTAGGTACATTGTAACCAAGTCTGAGTTATGTTCTAGGGTACATTGTAACCAGGTCTGAGTTATGTTCTAGGTACATTGTAACCAGTCTGTGTTTCCAGCGTTACATTGTAACCAGGTCTGTGTTATGTTACAGGGTACATTGTAACCAGGTCTGTGTTATGTTACAGGGTACATTGTAACCAAGTCTGTGTTATGTTACAGGGTACATTGTAACCAAGTCTGTGTTATGTTACAGGGTACATTGTAACCAGGTCTGTGTTATGTTACAGGGTACATTGTAACCAAGTCTGTGTTATGTTACAGGGTACATTGTAACCAAGTCTGTGTTATGTTCAAGGTTACATTGTAACCAGGTCTGTGTTATGTTACAGGGTACATTGTAACCAAGTCTGTGTATGTTACAGGGTACATTGTAACCAGGTCTGGTTATGTTACAGGGTACATTGTAACCAAGTCTGTGTTATGTTACAGGGTACATTGTAACCAGGTCCTGTTGTTATGTAACAGGGTACATTGTAACCAAGTCTGTGTTATGTTCAAGGTTACATTGTAACCATGTCTGTGTTATGTTACAGGGTACATTGTAACCAGGTCTGTGTTATGTTACAGGGTACATTGTAACCAGGTCTGTGTTATGTTACAGGGTACATTGTAACCAGGTCTGAGTTATGTTACAGGGTACATTGTAACCAGGTCTGTGTTATGTTACAGGGTACATTGTAACCAAGTCTGTGTTATGTTACAGGGTACATTGTAACCAAGTCTGTGTTATGTTCAAGGTTACATTGTAACCAAGTCTGTGTTATGTTACAGGGTACATTGTAACCAGGTCTGTGTTATGTTACAGGGTACATTGTAACCAGGTCTGTGTTATGTTACAGGGTACATTGTAACCAAGTCTGTGTTATGTTACAGGGTACATTGTAACCAGGTCTGTGTTATGTTACAGGGTACATTGTAACCAAGTCTGTGTTATGTTCAAGGTTACATTGTAACCAAGTCTGTGTTATGTTACAGGGTACATTGTAACCAAGTCTGTGTTATGTTCCAGGGTACATTGTAACCAGGTCGGTGTAATGTTCTAGGGTACATTGTAACCAGGTCTGAGTTATGTTCCAGGGTACATTGTAACCAAGTCTGTGTTATGTTACAGGGTACATTGTAACCAAGTCTGTGTTATGTTACAGGGTACATTGTAACCAAGTCTGTGTTATGTTACAGGGTACATTGTAACCAGGTCGGTGTAATGTTCTAAGGGTACATTGTAACCAGTCTGAGTTATGTTCCAGGGTACATTGTAACCAAGTCTGTGTTATGTTCAAGGTTACATTGTAACCAAGTCTGTGTTATGTTACAGGGTACATTGTAACCAAGTCTGTGTTATGTTACAGGGTACATTGTAACCAGGTCTGTGTTATGTTCAAGGTTACATTGTAACCAAGTCTGTGTTATGTTACAGGGTACATTGTAACCAGGTCTGTGTTATGTTACAGGGTACATTGTAACCAAGTCTGTGTTATGTTACAGGGTACATTGTAACCAAGTCTGTGTTATGTTACAGGGTACATTGTAACCAAGTCTGTGTTATGTTACAGGGTACATTGTAACCAAGTCTGTGTTATGTTACAGGGTACATTGTAACCAAGTCTGTGTTATGTTACAGGGTACATTGTAACCAGGTCTGTGTTATGTTCAAGGTTACATTGTAACCAAGTCTGTGTTATGTTACAGGGTACATTGTAACCAGGTCGGTGTAATGTTCTAGGGTACATTGTAACCAGGTCTGTGTTATGTTCAAGGTTACATTGTAACCAAGTCTGTGTTACGTTCAAGGTTACATTGTAACCAAGTCTGTGTTATGTTACAGGGTACATTGTAACCAAGTCTGTGTTATGTTACAGGGTACATTGTAACCAGGTCGGTGTAATGTTCTAGGGTACATTGTAACCAGGTCTGAGTTATGTTCCAGGGTACATTGTAACCAAGTCTGTGTTATGTTCAAGGTTACATTGTAACCAAGTCTGTGTTATGTTACAGGGTACATTGTAACCAGGTCGGTGTAATGTTCTAGGGTACATTGTAACCAGGTCTGAGTTATGTTCCAGGGTACATTGTAACCAAGTCTGTGTTATGTTCAAGGTTACATTGTAACCAAGTCTGTGTTATGTTACAGGGTACATTGTAACCAAGTCTGTGTTATGTTACAGGGTACATTGTAACCAGGTCTGTGTTATGTTCAAGGTTACATTGTAACCAAGTCTGTGTTATGTTACAGGGTACATTGTAACCAGGTCTGTGTTATGTTCAAGGTTACATTGTAACCAGGTCTGAGTTATGTTACAGGGTACATTGTAACCAGGTCTGTGTTATGTTCCAGGGTACATTGTGACCAGGTCTGTGTTATGTTACAGGGTACATTGTAACCAGGTCTGTGTTATGTTACAGGGTACATTGTAACCAGGTCGGTGTAATGTTCTAGGGTACATTGTAACCAAGTCTGAGTTATGTTCCAGGGTACATTGTAACCAAGTCTGTGTTATGTTACAGGGTACATTGTAACCAGGTCTGTGTTATGTTACAGGGTACATTGTAACCAGGTCTGTGTTATGTTACAGGGGTAACCAGGTCTGTGTTATGTTACAGGGTACATTGTAACCAGGTCTGTGTTATGTTCTAGGGTACATTGTAACCAAGTCTGTGTTATGTTACAGGGTACATTGTAACCAGGTCTGTGTAATGTTCTAGGGTACATTGTAACCAGGTCTGAGTTATGTTCCAGGGTACATTGTAACCGGATCTATGTTATGTTCAAGGGTACATTTTAACCAGTTTTGTGTTATTTTTCAGGGTAGATTGTAACCATGTTTGTGTTATGTCTCGGGGTAGATTGTAACCATGTTTGTGTTATGTTCTATGGTACTTTGTAACCAGGTTTGTGTTATAAATGAGGGTATATTATAACCAGATCTGCATTATTGTTCAGGGTACTTTGTAACCAGGTTTGTGTTATAAATGAGGGTATATTATAACCAGATCTGCATTATGGTTCAGGGTACATTGTAACCAGGTTTGTGTTATAAATGAGGGTATATTATAACCAGATCTGCATTATTGTTCAGGGTACTTTGTAACCAGGTTTGTGTTATAAATGAGGGTATATTATAACCAGATCTGCATTATGGTTCAGGGTACATTGTAACCAGGTTTGTGTTATAAATGAGGGTATATTATAACCAGATCTGCATTATGGTTCAGGGTACTTTGTAACCAGGTTTGTGTTATAAATGAGGGTATATTATAACCAGATCTGCATTATGGTTCAGGGTACATTGTAACCAGGTTTTCTGCCATTCAATAGATGAAAACTTGTTGACTTTGGCATAAATCACCATCAAAACAAACAAACAGACAGATTTAATTTTAAAATATTTCATGAAAAAGGTCATGGGAATTTCTTTTGGACCATGATATGATGTAGATATGAAATGGTCTGCACTGTAAACAACATATTCTTAACGTAAATACCAAAATAAACAGGAAATGAATACTAAATATCATGTTATCATGATAAGTCTGTCACTGTGAGTATATCTCTTATGTAACTGACACAATATACATAATTTTTGTCGTAATTTATGGCAGCATAAATGACATTTTATGTACAAAAATGTACATGCCATTTTGGCATTTAGAAACAAGAATAAAATTTGTAGATGTATAAGTGATGTCTTAATGTTCTTAGAAATTGTCTTTGAAGGTTTTCTTTCACATAGTGTCTTAAAACAATGTAAAAATATCTAGTTTTTATCATAGACTATATCTGTTAACTGAAAAATATTAAATATATTTCATTGTTTAAAAACATTGCATCCTTGATAAAGATGTGTACACAAGGTTAAAAATAAGTATAGCACCTGAGATGCTTACTGTGTTCTTTGTACAATATACAACCTACATGGTAAAATTCCAATAAAATTCAATGTCATCCAAACGGAAGTATCATTATGTGAAAAAACAGTAAACAAACTCAGTGTGTACAAATTTTCGACCCCTTGACCTTTATCAAGTGAAAGACAACAATATATGTATATATATGAGTTACATGATATCAAGGCAGCCAAGGGACTGAAAATTTGTGAGTATAGAGTGTGTTTACTGTTTTATGCAGTAAAAATGCTGCATCATAGGCACTGTAGAATCAGAAAATTTCATTGGTTTTAAATTTTGCTTATTTTGGGTTTTCTCTTAAAACAAGTGGTCTCCCAAAAGAGGTTTTTTAACCATGTGGTTTTCAGAATGTGGTCTCAAAAGTCAGGTGGTCTCTCACGAGTGGTCTCTCAAGACAGGTTCCACAGTACTCCTTGTAGTAGTAACAGTTTCCTTTACATGCGTCCCACAGTTTTGTAGTTTGTACTGTGTTTCTCGTAGTTATAAATGACCATTTTTTTATTAAGTGGAAAACAACACAAATCAGATAGAAATAAGGTATGACATAGTGTTCTGATTTTAAATTCATTTCAGTAAATGAGTTGGTTTGTCGGTCAGATGTCTCATAATATTTTCATTTCAACAAAAATTAATGTCAGTGAATTGGTTTTATTCTGAAAGCAACAAAATATTAACCCCACAAAAACTCCTGATTCTACAGTATATATGTGTTGTTTCAAGGCAATGTAGTTAAGTTCATGGGGACTCCGTGGCCGAGTGGTTAAAGTATCATGCTTTGAACCATGAAGTCTCTCACAGTTGGTCAGCTCAGGTTCAAGTCCTTTGAGCTTAAGCTGTTTTCGTCACAAAGTTTACCAGTTAATTTGCGGAAAGTTGGCGTTTTTTTTGGAGTAACTTTGTAACGGGGTTCTCTCCTCCATCAATAAAAACTGGCCGCCACCATATAACTGAAAAATTGTTAAGTACTGCGCAAAACGACATTCCAAACTCAAATTTATGTTCATCTTATCATTTTGTTACCAAAAACATGAGCTCATGAGGATGTTTGTCCTTACTTCCCATGAAACAAAAAGGCCACTCCTTACTTCCTGTCACTCCTTTAGTGTGAATGAATGTTATCTTTTACATATCTGAAATTATTTCCATCTTCAGCACCAATGTTACAATATGGCATCATTTCAGTAAAAAAAAATTATTCATCAACTGTTAAACTGCCTGTTTACTTATTTTTCCGATAACATGCATTAAACCAAAAAAAAAAAAACAACCAAAAAACCAAAAAAAACAAAAAAACCTATTTTATTTCCTGTTTTGTAATTGATCATTCAATATTGATTCTGAAGGCTAGGCAGTCAACAGTTTTGATAATTGGTTCTGAGATATTGATGGCATTTTAAATTACAATTATCCAATTTCACAAGTTTTTATTCAGTGTTTCTTTTTAGTTTGGAATTAAATCTTAATACTTCACTATCTGAGGTTTTTATATCTGAAAGATTCCTGCAATAACTGGATCATTTTCAGCTTGCTGGGACAAACTTTCCAAAGACCTATAATGCTATACACTTGGTTTAATTTTTGGTGCTATTCATGGACAAAAATTTGACCTGGGGCCATATCTTTTGATATACCGTCTCTCTCTCTCTCTCTCTCTCTCTCTCTCTCTCTCTCTCTCTCTCTCTCTCTCTCTCTCTCTCTCTCTCTCTCTCTCTCTCTCTCTCTCATCTCTCTCTCTCTCTCTCTCTCTCTCTCTCTCTCTCTCTCTCTCTCTCACTCTCTCTCTCTCTCTCTCTCTCTCTCTCTCTCTCTCTCTCTCTCTCTCTCTCTCACTCTCTCTCTCTCTCTCTCTCTCTCTCTCTCTCTCTCTCTCTCTCTCTCTCTCTCTCTCTCTCTCTCTCTCTCTCTCTCTCTCTCTCTCTCTCTCTCTCTCTCTCTCTCTCTCTCTCCTCTCTCTCTCTCTCTCTCTCTCTCTCTCTATATATATATATGATATGGCTTTAATATTTCACTTCCAGATTCCTTGTGATAAGGGATATCCAGTGGTACCTTGACTATTGACCTATATGTAGTGGCCTTGACCTTTGAAATTTTCCAACTTTTTAAACAACTGCCTAGACTATAACTTTATAAATACAAGGAGTAGAGCTTTGACATTCCACATGTACAATTATAATGATCATCTCTGCCAGCTGGTACTATGACCCATAACCTTGTGACCTAGATAATGCCATTTGACCTACTTTTTAAGATACTTTGCTATAACTTTTGAAATAAAAGGAGTAGATAGTTGATATTTCATATGTGCAATCCTCATGATCGACCCTTTCCACAACTTTTAATCTCATGGCCTAAATAATGTTGTTTGAACTATTTTATTAAAAAAACCACCCACCTTGGCTATAACTTTAGAACTATAGGGAGTATAAATTTAGCATAAATAATCTACATGTGTAATCTACAGGTGATATCATGTCTTTTGAGTTTGTGACATATATATTGCCATTTGACCTACATTTAAAAATCTTTTACCTTGGTTACAGCTTTTGAAACATGAGGAGTAGTGCTTTGATACATTGTATTTTACATGGTCCTTTCAAATGATGACCTTATGACCTAGATATTACCATTTGACCTACTTAAGTTATAATTGCAAAAGAATAAGTGGATCATTCAAGAAATAATGCTGCTACCATTGTTCCCTGTTGATAATTCTCATGTTCTCTGATGTCACAAGAAACAAAATTGTCTTTGTGATTTATATAAGCTGATTATAAACATTAACATGTGTTTAGTTCATGACTTTTTCTACTTAGTAATTTCCTGTCAAAAAGCAATATCATATTCGAACTATTAAGTGCCCATGTCCCAATAAGCACCCCTCCCCCTTTTTCACATACAATCAAGAATCTTTTCTAGCTTGTTGACAATGAGATGTGAACCTGAAAAACTGTACATGTAAGTAACAGTTTATTTGTAGCCCCCCCCCCCAAAAAAAAAATTATGTTGATAGGTGCCCTCAGTAATAAATACAACAACTTTACCACTGTGCCTTATAAAATTAACTGTTTTATGTCAGTTTGACTTTTAATTGGTCCAATTAAACGCCCACCCCTTTACTGATTTTTGTAGTGCTCTGGGCGCTAAATGGGTCAAATATGGTATGATCATTAGCTTATATGACCAATTTAGTTTACAGGTGCATGCTTAGTTCAAATGTTTCTAGATAACTAATTATATCATTTGATATATAGTGATCATCTTGAAATAGATATGATAGGATTTTAATTTGAGAATGTGTTAACATCAGTTAAAATTATGACGTATGTACACACCTACAACAGAAACCAGGAGTTGCATGAGTCTTGAAAAATCCTTGGATTTGTTGTATGTCTTGAAAATGACTTAAAACACTGTCCTTACATATTACCATCTTTATTAATTTACTTTGGTTTATTTTGTTTGTTTATTTACTTGATTGATGTTTAAACACACAAGTCAACCCTGGTGGTAAAAATCTGAAAGGTGAATCCTTGGGAGCCCCTCAGATTGGACAGCCGGATTCTTACTACTCAGATGGAGATTTCCTTATCCACTCAACACCCCCACATAAGATTCTATTACCAGTAGTCTTTGATCAGAACTGATTGCAGTATCAAAATTATTTAAATGAATTTTGAACTCAGAAGAGTTTGAACAATTTCTGTGACCTAAAATACCAATATTTTATTGTTTTCCTATTTCATTACCATACCAGATTTTTAATCAGGAACAACTTCTAATTTCAGAACCTAATGGAAAACTGAAATAAATGAATGCCTATTTTGTTGTGCAGACATGCCAATTGTTGATATTTATAGAAACTGGATGAGTTTTTTGTTTTCAGAAGCCAAAAAGGTGCAGAGGTAGATGAAAATATGAGAATTGTAGATATTTATAGAAATTGAATGACTTCATTATTCGAAAAGCTACTGTGCTAGATGAAAATATAAGAATTGTAGATACAGTAAAATTTGCTTTAGTGACAACCTTTGTATAAAGACCACCTGGTCACAAAGACAGTTTTTTGCTGTCCCCTATGGTACCATTTGTGTACAAATCAACCTCTATATAAAGACCACCTTCCTATAAAGACTGGTTTTGTTGTGTCAGTAAGAGTGTCTTTATATACGGGTTTCACTGTATCTATAGAAATTGAACGACTTTATTTAATTTCAGAGAGGTTCGAGAAGCTACGGGGGTAGATGTAGATATGAGAATTGGTGTTCACAGTGGCATGCTGTTGAGTGGGGTGCTAGGTTTACGTAAGTGGCAATACGACGTTTGGTCAGATGACGTTACGATAGCCAATCATATGGAGTCTGGCGGAGTACCAGGGTGATTACTTACAAATTACTTACTCAATTGTGGCTTCTCAAAAAGAAAGTTTCAAAGGAGTTTATATTTTTATAAATAAGTAAATCTTGACAAGAAATGTCACAAGCATAATTACTTTGTGTCAGGTATTTTAAAAAAAAGTTTATTTAACATAGAAAGCTGTAGGGAAATGACAATAGTTGACTCACATTTGGCATGGGTCTGTACAATTCATGTTCATGTGGAAATTTTTTGTATATTATTTATTGTTTCTTTTTCAACAGAAAAGTTCATATCACAAAGAAAACATTAGAGTGCCTTGGAGATCAGTTTGAAGTGGAACCAGGCAATGGTTTAATGAGAAATGTGTACCTAGCAGAACATGATATAGACACATATTTGATAGTTCCCAAAACTAGAAAGGTACATGTGTATGGAATATCTCATACTTTTAATTTACCCTGGACTTGTACCCTTGTTATATTGAGTAATTTAAGGTGAAATAAAAATAATGCAATTGAAAATGTACACATATAGCCAATCTTAATTCATTTGCCATTGGTAACATGTTCAAAGAATCTTTTTTGATTGGTCAAAAAAAAAAAAAAAAAAAATTCGACAGTATGTAGTTCATTTTCTTGAAATTAACTGGTGAATGAATTGTTTTAATATGTTTATTTCTTAATTTCGTGAAACAAAAAACATCTTGATCAATGGTGCAATAATAACACAGTAATGTCAAAAGAAAAAATAAATTAGAAATATTTCTTGTGTAATTTTAATTAAGAACCAGGAAATGAAACTTATTTTAATGAATAATGACAAAATGTCAATGAAGTCAATTTTTGGGGAAAATAATTAAAAATTTGATTCAGTGATTTGAAAGAAATGTGTCACTTTGTAAATTGCTCATTGTTCTTATTGACAAAATTTGTTATACAAATCAGTGAAAAAATCCAGAAATAAATGTAATGAAATACGATAATGAACTGATTGATTGATTTCATGTTCAAAGATTATGTTTTTCTTTCATTTCATATAGGCCTACTATACACTTAAAATTAATACATACATATTGTCGAATAAAATTTATAATATATATTTATGTATCGTTTTATTCTTTAGTTCAATGAAAATCGAACAATTCGTTCCCGCTTTGAAAGTAGTCTGAGAGCTTCACTGAGAGTCACCAAGTATTTAGAGAACTGGAATGTGGATAAACCATTCGCCAGCCTCCATGTCAGTACCATGGCAACAAAACTTCTGAGTGTCACAGTAAGTTGAACTCTCTATTGAAGATGTTATCTTTTTGAATATGTTTTAAATGCAGTAGTTTGTAATATATATATATATATATATATTGTTAATCAGATAGTTTCAAATTGCATTAGTCAAAATATGCTAATAAAAATGAATACATCTGATGTTTTCGTAGCTATTTATTCAGAGTAAATCCACTAAGATATGTTATTTTTTCTGGGGTATAAACATGATAATATTTAGAGTTAAAGTTTTAGTTATAGGCTTAAATGTAAAATATCAAACATGATACACAAAAATTAGTGTGGAGAAATATATCAGAAAACTGAATTTGCTTCACTGGAGTTTAAATATAGCAGTTTTATTAAATTGTACCATAAAATTGATCAAGTTTATATTCAACCTTTAATATTAAACCAATCATAGTTAAAATTATTATAACTTGAATCATCTTTTGTGGTTGCCATAGTTACATTTAGTTTTTGTAAATATCGACTGTTCTGTGTTTTGCCTGAAACTGATTATATTTGGTTTAAACTGACAGAAAGATTATCATGATTTTGTGTTTGTAAGTTTTTACGTTTTTATATTTAGTTTATTTTTCATCACTTGGATTTTATTTGCAAGGAAGTTCACCATTTAATATAGAATAAAAGTGCACATCGGATTTCTGCTTCATTCATTGAGTGGAATCATTTGATAGCAGCATGCAATTATGCCTGAAACACTGAAAATAGAATTCTGCATCTAACAACAAAAAATCTCATTTCACTAGTTTTTTTGCAATCAATTGGACCAACCTTTTTACGAAAGACATACTTTCTCTTGAAATAAATTAGGTATTTTTAATGCTTTACACACGAAAGAACTTACCCAAACCACTGAAAAAAAAAGCACCTCCTGTTTGTATGAATGGCTTGTTAATGATTATTTGTTGATCAACACGTTGCTCGCATTACCTGACAAATCCATCACTTTATGACAATTAGATCTCTTTAGTTCAATGTACATGAATAGCAGAAATCTGACATGCAGAAATATTTTTATCGATTAACAAAGTTTTCAAAGCTTTTATTGTAAGGTACCATTACGTACATTGTTGTACATTTAGACATAATAATTCAGTCCGTATTTTTTATTTATTTTCTATTTTTTTGTAAATCTATGTACTTTCAACTATGGTTCAAGCATCTGTGTGAGAAAAAAGTTTTAAATGTAACCTATGAATTACTGAGATAAAAATATCAGAAATCACAGAATGTGTGAAAAGTGTCAGTAGGCAATTATCATGGTTCAGATATTCTGTGTAATAAAATGAACTGTGCAATATGACATGAGTGCTTGAGAGGTTCCTTATGAGTCAATTTCATTTGAACATGAATCAGATATGTAAATATTATTAGACCAAGGGAGTTAATCCCAAAGGGAGATAAATCAGATGTAGGTCCTTTCTACCATTTAATTCCTTGAACAATTCTTTTAATTTTGCTAAGAAAATCATATTTTCTTGATGTAAGTGTATTGTAATATTTCAGTTTATGTTTAGGTGTACACTTCTCAGAAAAGCTTTGAAAACCTAAATAGAAAGTAATCTTTTTTTTTTTTAATTTTTTTTTTTTTTTTAATTTTTGCACATTTTTCATTCAAACTAAATAAAACATTGTTGGCCATTATTTGATGGGGTTCTCATTAACAGATTATGCCTGTAAGTTGAGGTAATTTTTGTATTCTCTCATTACTAACATGGTGATTTGTTTAATATGTCAAGTTTTGATATGTTACTAAAGCAGCTTGTATTTCATATGGTGGGAAACATTTCTGTGATCATGATCTGTATAATCAATGTCACAGATATGTTTGTTTTATTTAATTGGTGCTTTATTTGCAATTGGATTTTTTGCATCACATCAGTGGGAACGATTAATATAAGTTATTGTATAAAAGCTTGAAATGCAACTGATCACAATGGAGCTACAGGGATATAAGCATGGTCCCAGACTGAATAATTATATAAAATATCTATCATCAGCAAGAATTAATGCTGAGTGCTCCTTACAAAAAGGCCAAAATATTCACCATACTCAGAAGTGCAAATTTCTAATGTGCAAAGACATATATACATTTTCAGCAATCTTGTGAAAATACTGTATACCTTGATATTTTTGCTACCGTTATTTTTAACCCATTTCATCCTCAGATGAGAGGGAGAGTTTAAGATGAAAATGAGATTTTCAAGCAAAATAATTGAAGCATGGATATACATACCATCCATCAAACTATGTTAAATGATTTGGGACAAATATAAGACAGGGTGAATATGTAATCTGTCTTAAAATGGCGAAAAATAACCAGGGGCAAAAATGTGCAGGTATACAGTAGTCTTAAATTTTCAATAAAGTAAGGCGTACTTTGTAATGGGGAACTGCCTTTGAACAGCTGTAAATTCCACCTACAATCATTGAAAGCAGACAGTGAAAGTGGTTTTGATATGCTAATCTTTATCTTTAATGCAACTCGTAATTTAGAATGTGGTCTTGTGGCTTTTTAGGATATCTACATTGTATATCATTTTGCTGTCAGGACTACAGTTAACGTGAAAAAGTCTTTCAAATTTTATTTTAAAAAAGATTGCTGTCAAATATCCGGTAGCAATATTAGCATATATATGGAAATCTTATTGGTTTTCTTTTTTCTCAGATATCACCTGTATTGAATTTAATGAGTTGTTTTGCTTTTATTTGCTAATTCATGCTGTTTTTTTTATTTTGTACTTCAATACCAATGTTTTCATGATTTTTGTTTCCTAGGCTAAAGTTATGACTGTAAAATGAATGCTTTTGCTTACAATTAAATTCTAACTACTCTACATTTTAGAAAAGCTTTGGATAATGGTGGTCATCCAATCAGCCTTGTGTATTCAGTTTTAATGGTGTTTTAGGTGTTGACATTGGTTTGTTCTTGAAATACTGCCAATAGCATATAATTTATATAATGACCAATGTAATTATATGATACATAACTGAAAACTGGTGTCTGGTAGTATATATCATGATACATAAAATATATGTGATATGAAAACTGGTGTCTGGTAGTATATATCATGATACATAAAATATATGTGATATGAAAACTGGTGTCTGCTGGTATATATCATGATACATAACATATATGTGATATGAAAACTGGTGTCTGGTGGTATATATCATGATACATAACATATATGTGATATGAAAACTGGTGTCTGGTGGTATATATCATGATACATAACATATATGTGATATGAAAACTGGCATCTGGTGGTATATATCATGATACATAACATATATGTGATATGAAAACTGGTGTCTGGTGGTATATATCATGATACATAACATATATGTGATATGAAAACTGGTGTTTGGTGGTATATATCATGATACATAACATATATGTGATATGAAAACTGGTGTCTGGTGGTATGTATCATGATACATAACATATATGTGATATGAAAACTGGCATCTGGTGGTATATACCATGATACATAACATATATGTGATATGAAAACTGGTGTCTGGTGGTATGTATATCATGATACATAACATATATGTGATATGAAAACTGGCATCTGGTGGTATATACCATGATACATAACATATATGTGATATGAAAACTGGTGTCTGGTGGTATATATCATGATACATAACATATATGTGATATGAAAACTGGCATCTGGTGGTATATACCATGATACATAACATATATGTGATATGAAAACTGGCATCTGGTGGTATATACCATGATACATAACATATATGTGATATGAAAACTGGTGTCTGCTGGTATATATCATGATACATAACATATATGTGATATGAAAACTGGTGTCTGGTGGTATATACCATGATACATAACATATATGTGATATGAAAACTGGTGTCTGGTGGTATATACCATGATACATAACATATATGTGATATGAAAACTGGCATCTGGTGGTATATACCATGATACATAACATATATGTGATATGAAAACTGGCATCTGGTGGTATATACCATGATACAATGTATGTGATATGAAAACTGGCATCTGGTGGTATATACCATGATACATAACATATATGTGATATGAAAACTGGTGTCTGCTGGTATATATCATGATACATAACATATATGTGATATGAAAACTGGTGTCTGGTGGTATATACCATGATACATAACATATATGTGATATGAAAAACTGGTGTCTGCTGGTATATACCATGATACATAACATATATGTGATATGAAAACTGGCATCTGGTGGTATATACCATGATACATAACATATATGTGATATGAAAACTGGTGTCTGGTGGTATATACCATGATACATAACATATGTGTGATATGAAAACTGGCATCTGGTGGTATATACCATGATACATAACATATATGTGATATGAAAACTGGTGTCTGGTGGTATATACCATGATACATAACATATATGTGATATGAAAACTGGCATCTGGTGGTATATACCATGATACATAACATATATGTGATATGAAAACTGGTGTCTGGTGGTATATATCATGATACATAACATATATGTGATATGAAAACTGGTGTCTGCTGGTATATATCATGATACATAACATATATGTGATATGAAAACTGGTATCTGGTGGTACATGTATATATCATGGATATTATCAGTATACAATAAATAATCTGTCTCTAATCAGATAATGTATGTTGTAGTATTATTAGAACTCGGGGTCCAATAAGTCAGACTGAAGAATATTGTTAAGTCTGGGAAGTTCAAGTGTAAAGTTCTGATTCATAGTACTGTTTAACTTAACTGGGTTTTTTATTATAAAACATAACACCCATCAAAACGAATTTTCTACCATCTCTATCAATCATTATTGCTGTTATATATATTTGAAACATCTCTACCAATCAGTACTACTGATTTATTTGAAACCCTTTTTTTGAATCGCTGTTTTTTTTTTCAATTTTTGAAAATTTCAGTTGTAATTTTGTCCATAAGTGTAATAATTGTAAATTACTTGTCACAAGACCCATTTGATATTTTGACCAAATGTTCGTTTGCTTCCTCATTACTCAGTTTTAGATGTCAGGTTTGTTTCTTAGAAATTACATAGCTTAGATCTACTTAGACCTGTAAAATTTAAACTCTGTTAGATATAACTGATATGTTGATAGGTCTATTCTGATGATGATATCAAGGAGGTTTGTATCACATTGATAATACACGTGCATTACTGCTGACTGTACGTTACAATGTATATCAGTCTTATCAAAACTATATCACAATATATCCTTCTTCCGTGTACACATTCATTAAATCACCATATGGCCAAAATTGGGTTGCATTTGGTATCAAAATTCTTGTCTTTTCTCCTCGGAATTTTGAAGAAAAATTCTCAATTTAATCTTCCAAGAAATTATGTGACATTTCTGCATCTGCTTCTAATTATTTAATAAATCTGAACCCAAACCTGTTATTTTGTAGATTCATTTTAGAATGATATTAAATCTTATTATGTCTTCTGTTGAAAATCTCGTAATCTGATTGGTTGAGAGAAATGTGAAAATTTTCAATTTCATCCACTCTGTTAACAAAGATAAAGAAGCCAGGGTGACATTCCAAAAAAAATCACATGCGCCAATATTATGTGTGTACGGTTCATCCCAGTGAGCCAGGGTGACCTACATTCCAAAAAATGTCACATGCGCCAAAGTTATGTGCATACGGTTCGTCCCAGTGAGAGCTTTTTGTAGCCAAAATGTTTGTAGACTATTTGTTTTGTATTTTTTAGCTTGCTGGATAATAGTTGATATGTAAAATATCTATGGTAATATGTTAAAGCAAACAAATATGACACCTCGGAAAGCATTGCTGACCTTGGCTTTGCCTTGGTCAACAATGCTTCCTCGGGGTGAAAATATGCAATATCACCCTCTCATGAATGTAATAATTATATAATATTACTGTTTAGCTGTGAAAATTCTCAAGTTTTAGAAAATGAACATGTAGATAAAATTCCAAGTCATATTGCCATAGCTACCTTTTTAAAATTGATGTAAAAAGCCGGGACACTATACATAATGTATATAGTCTAGTTCTTCCTAGTTTGATAAGCAGTCCACCTTGTGTAGGAGAGAGATATGACCATCAGATCTAAATTTAGAATTTCAAAAGGAGATGATTTATAGCAACATGTGTTATTTACATTTATTTGTCATATTTGATGAACATTGGTCAAAACATTTCAGTATGTGATTATGACCTAACTTTGTCTTAGAGATAGACAGAATAAAGAGACAATGTATAAGTGTTTATATATTTTATATAAGACTTAAATTAGAAATGCTTGTCACATCTGACCTACATTAGGTAAGACCGCGGTAGTTAATTATTACGATTGTTCAAGGTTGCTTCAGCTATAAATTATGAATATATGCATGAGTATTTGTAAATTAATACTATGCAAAAATGGTAAACATATTCTGTAGTCTACACTTAATTACAAATTTAAGTTTAACATTTGCTACCATTTACATCAAGTTACAATCTTCAAACTGAAGATTTTAATCCTTTGGCTCCGAAGTATTTTAATGGTATGTTCTCTGCTTCTGTTTTGGATTAGTCTACTGTGGTCTAAAGTGTTGACAGGGTTAAAACCCTATAACCACATTGTCTCAGCCCCAATCTTTTGTGGTTGTGTGGTTAGAACATTATGCTATAAACAGCCTGGTGTTACTTGTCTCTGGTCAGTGTGGGTCCGAACTGTGCTGGAACCAAGTTGATTATGTGATGAAGTTTGTCAGTGTGGATGATTTTATTGGTATATTATATTTAAACTTATCCCACCTCTTGCAAAATATGCAGAATTTGATTGGTTTAGAAGGATACAACATATTCTAGTATCAGGTTACCTATCTAGCTGATAAAAGTTTTGATATCACTCGTGCAGAGCCCCTGCGGGTGATGTCACTTTTAGCAGACGAGAAATGTAAACAAACATGGCAGACAGGTTTGCTTCATGCAGCGAAGAAGAAGTAACTAAGGTTAGAATGGAGCTGCATTAAAAATACTTTAAGAAGCAACAAAAAGACCGGCTATTGTTGGGATAAATTTGTTATATAGTGTTTTACAGGGGTGATACAGAAATATATTGGGTCCATGAAAAACAGTTGTATTGGGTGAGGTGTAGAGCCCCTGTAAAACGCTGTATAACTAATGATATTTGGGGCACCTGTGGTAAGAGTAGATAAAGCAACAAGCTTTGAACCATGAAGTCACTCTTTGGTGGTCAGTGCAGGTTTCTGTGGTAAGAGTAGATAAAGCATCAAGCTTTGAACCATGAAGTGGCTCTTTGGTGGTCAGTGCAGGTTTCTGTGGTAAGAGTAGATAAAGCAACAAGCTTTGAACCATGAAGTCACTCTTTGGTGGTCAGTGCAGGTTTGAGCCACTGGAACTTAAGCTTACAGTTTACTTGTGGTAGGACCGGGTACATTTTACAACTGGTCTCCACCATATAACTGAAAAATTGTTGAGTGTGGCATAAAACAACACTCAAAATCAAATGAAATATAAACCCCATTTATACTCCTCCATCATCAAAGATTTGTTGCCTTTTCTATATTTGTTAAAATTAATGTCTGTTTTACGATATACCGTACATGAACTACGAAATTACTTGATTTGGCATTGCCAATGTTTAGCATTGTATTAGCTAGCAACTTTTTCATGCAGATAAAATTTGCTCTTTGAACATAAGTGACCAATGATATTATAATGTTCCTGTAGAGTAGTTTTGTTCATATTCCATTTTATTGCATTTGTTCCTGAAACAAATGTTCGGAAAAATCTCTCATTTTACGGTATCCTGTTCTTCCCTGTTAACTGTGTGCTCATTTTACAAGCTAATGGTTGTGAATTGAATCTATGTCGGGAAAAAATTCTCGGTTTTAAGTCAATAATGATTGTTTGTTTGTTAGTTTGTTTCAGCTTGAAAGAAGTTTCAAATTATTCTTGAATCCAAATTAAAATTTAAAAAGAATTTGAATTTTTTGTTTTAAAATTCACGTCCTTGTAACTTAAATTTTTTTTTAATGGTAATTGTATGTCGGAAGATCTTGCTTAATATTACATATTTTTTTTAATAGAGCTTGGCATTTTTGGACTCAAATCTGGTGTTAAACTCTTTGGAAAATGACCAAAGGTAGGTAACCATTTGAAACTCTTGAGACAGACCAGTCCCATCATTGCAGAAATACTTATTTTTCACTGTCTAATTTTTTCCTCTAAAAGCATGTTGTCTTTTTGTAACTGCTTGTTCGTCTGCAGCAGTCTGTCAAATTGGTTTCTTTTCTTAACCAAAGTTGGTATGATGCTAGTAACATCAATGAAACATGAGGTGAATTCAATTATGCCCAAAATTCAGCAATATTTTACAGAGTTATGGGACTTTAAAATCTTTACAAATGACTTAGCGTAGTCGGCAACATAGTGCTTCTCATATACATCTTGTTTAACCATTACTGGATGATTATGCAGTCAAACTTGTATTGTAGGCCACCTCTGTATAAAGGGCACCTGCCATTAAAGACCATTCAAACATAACCTTTGTTCACATTTTTATAATGAAAAAACCTCTTTATAAAGGCCACTTGTCTATAACAGCTACTTTTGCCTGTTCCTATGAGTGGTCTTAGACAAATTTGACTTTGTATAGCATTTATTTTCTGCTAACCATTATGACACTCTTCTATAATTGCAAGGTAATACTTATTATAGTATAAATGTTCACACACAATCAAGAATCTTTACTTGATGGTTGTGCTTTTGGCTAGGTAAAGGTAGGGAACAGTTTATCTCTAGTGTCCCCTACCCTGTAACAGTTTATCTATAGCTCCCCCAACAATAGTTTATCTCTAGGCCCCCCTTAACAGTTTATCTCTACTCCTCCCCAGCAACAGTTAATTTCTAGCCCCCCAGTAACAGTTTATCTCTAGCCCCCAGTTATAGTTTTATCTAACCCTCCCACCACCCCACCACCCCAGAGCAACAGAAAAATTTCTAGGTGTCCTAGGTAATACCTACAACAATTTTACCACCATACCTTATATAAAAATATAACTGTTTTACGTCAATTTGATTGTTGATTGGTCCTATTAAATGCTCATCCCTTTTTCCCATTTCTAGTACCCTGGGCCCTTATTGGGTCGAATACGATAGAATGATAGAATGAATAAGCATTCTAGTATTATTTACAAAGGAAACCAGTAGAATTTCACAGGTAATTAAGGGATTACCAGGAAACATGGAAATATTTATCTTTTTTATGGAAGAAACCTAAATGTGATGTAATTTGTATATCACATAAATACTGTACATATCTATAATACTGATTCAGAATTATTTCTGTTTTTCAGGGTTGTTGTAATGAGTAAACAATTTAATGTAGATGTCAATGCAGAGCTTGCCAAGAAAACAAAAAACCTCGGCAAAAAGTAGTAAGTTTCTGTCTCATTTCACTCATTTTCTTCATCGTAATCTGAAACAATATTTTTGAAAATCAATCAATTCTAATTGAAACTGTCTGCAATTTGTTTCAGATTGTCTGAATTATTTGTTTTTCGCATTGTTCAATTTGCAAAAAATAAAAGAAATTGCATGAAATCCATTGTGAAATGAAGCAATAGTCAGAGGTGTATTTCCAGCGTTATTAATCTTTTATTTTTCTGATAATTTTGATGCAGATGTTGATTGCTTCTGATTTTCCAAATTTTCGATATGCAGCCATCGGTTAATTTGAAATTTTTTTTAGATCGTCTTTATTTGCAATTTTCAGTTTTTAAGTAAATTCATTGTCAAAATGTTTTCTATACATTTCAACCCTACAGGCCATAATAGAATGTTCTAAATAATAGAAAAGAGGATATACCATCTAGATACTCAGGGGTGAAAGGGTTAAATGTAGAGGTGTTCTTTCACAGAAATTTTTGTTTCATTTATTATTTCTTTTTGAAATATTTCCATTAATCCTTTCAGCCCTAGAAATAATATTAGACTGGTCCAATACAATAGAACAGAGCATACCATTAAGTTAGTTGGTGGTGAAATGATTAACTGGAATATATCATTCATTGTATTGTTTCACAACAAAAATACTTGGATGAGAAGGCGAGGGTGAAAAAAGTGACAGCATCTAAGATGTTGTGAGTTCCGTACGTTATGATATAAACTAATGCAGAAAAAATGCCAAACTGTATGTAGACTTGTCAGTTAATGGCCGATTACGAAGCAAACACTGGTCTATGACAATATGTCCGTCTGCATCAACAATTCAGTTTAACTGCTGTGTTTGAAATATAATGCTTTGCATTCCACCTTTAGCGTTTTCTTGTTTTTATTCTTTTTTGGTCAATGTCGTAATTACAAAAACATAATTTTACTCAAAAATAAAAAAAAGACTTTGACATTACTAATGGGATATCTTTGAAAGATCACCTTAAAAAAACAAGGGGAAAAAAGTCATCTGTCCAATTGTAACGTGTACACTATTTGTAAGACGGTTCAAAATCACTTGCGGTGGTCTAGTGGTAGAATATTTGACTTGCAAGTGGAAGATCCCGGGTTAAATTCCCAGACCAGGTTATACCAAAAACTTTAAAAATTGTAGTGACGGTTCCTTCGCCAAGAGCTCGGCATACAAATTGAAAGTCACGAGTCTTTTGGATGAGACTGAAAACTGAGGTCCCGTGTCACAGAAGGCGTGGCAAGATCCCTAACTGCGCTGGTGCCAATCTATAGCACAGATCAAAATGTATGGCACTTCACCTAAAGCCTCTGACATTTCAGTATAAGTGAAAAACTCTTGACAGGATCTAAAACAACAATCACATAAACAAATACTTAAATTTATTAAAATTGTCAGTAAATATATATTAAATTTATTCAATTAAGAATTAGTTCTAAATATAGTGAGATAAGGGGATAAATCTCAAGTCGATATTGATAAAAAAAATATCAAAAAATCAATTTTTAGTTTACCTTACAAGTATGTTATAAATTTGAATTTTAGTTCATTCAAGTCCAAAGCTGCTGGAGACTTCAATCCCATTTTACTACAGTTTTCAAGAAATTTGGAAAAGAAGTATATGTGTCGCCCCGATCCGTCCTTTAAGCTTGGACTACTGTGTGCAGCCTGCATGTTTGTGGGTGTACTTATTGTACAGGCTGTTATATCCTCAAGGTTAGTAAACTATCTCACTTTATTGTATAACTTCATTTTTATTGCTGTGTCAAAATTAATTATTAATTATCATGGTTATTGTTATTTGAGAGGAATCATGAAGAGTGTTTGGTATGTCAAAGTCACATTAAGATTCAAAGCAAAGCAAAATGTAGTTTTTCTGTTAATCCTAGATTTTCTTCATCAAAACCTGGCTTAGGTGATCAAGACTCTAGTTTTTCTTCATCAAAACCTGGCTTAGGTGATCAAGACTCTAGTTTTTCTTCATCAAAACCTGGCTTAGATGATCAAGACTTTAGTTTTTCTTCATCAAAACCTGGCTTTGGTGATCCAGACTCTAGTTTTTCTTCATCAAAACCTGGCTTAGGTGATCCAGACTCTAGTTTTTCTTCATCAAAACCTGGCTTAGGTGATCCAGACTCTAGTTTTTCTTCATCAAAACCTGGCTTAGGTGATCAAGACTCTAGTTTTTCTTCATCAAAACCTGGCTTAGGTGATCAAGACTCTAGTTTTTCTTCATCAAAACCTGGCTTAGGTGATCCAGACTCTAGTTTTTCTGTTGCGGTTGATATTGAATTAAAATGGATATGAGGGAAACAGGATTATAAAAGTGTTGTACTAGTGTTTAGCTAGTGAATGAAAATTGTCATTTCTGGTTGAAATAAATCACATCATCAGTAACAAGTTCTCCGTTATTTCAAGTACTATTTCAAATTAATGAATATCATGTCATTTTAATGATTTCGGCAAATTAATTGGTATGTGGCAGTATACCAAGTAACGAGTTACTAAGATACATAGTACATGATTGAAGTACATATGTACTGTTCAACTACATGTAGTTAACCCATCAACACCTGAAAAACAATGGACTCTGCTGTAAATCAATGACTTAGACCAGTCCTATTGTGTCTTTAGGGGTGAATAGCTTAATAACAATAAATCTTGTAGCAGAAATCAGTGTTTCTGAAATTGAATGTCAGAAAACTTGTCTCATTATAATATTTAAGTAGCTTCATTATAAAGAAATGAATTGTTATTATTAATGGTTCTTTGCTAAGAATGTGACACATATGTTGGAGTTTTGAAGAATGTATTTTTCGTTAAATATCATATCAAATGACAATGGTATAACAAATAAAAAAATTGTTTATTTAATTGGAGTTTATACCATAATAAATAATTTTACAGTTATATGGTGGGAAACACATTTTGATATTAGACAAGAATACTTGGATACAATGTACATAAAATTGTATCAGACTTCTGCAAGTAAACTTGCAAACGTCCTCACATAATCAGCTAAGTTTCCAGTGTGACTTAATCCACAAGGCTACTGATGTATTTATGGCAGACTTGATGTATATGTGGCAGGCTAGAGGTATATATGTGACAGGCTAGAGGTGTATATGTGACAGGCTAGAGGTGTATATGTGACAGGCTAGAGGTGTATATGTGACAGGCTAGAGGTGTATATGTGACAGGCTAGAGGTGTGTATGTGACAGGCTAGAGGTGTATATGTGATAGGCTAGAGGTGTATATGTGGCAGGCTAGAGGTGTATGTGTGACAGGCTAGAGGTGTATATGTAACAGGCTAGAGGTGTATATGTGATAGGCTAGAGGTGTATATGTGACAGGCTAGAGGTATATGTGACAGGCTAGAGGTGTATATGTGACAGGCTAGATGTATATGTGACAGGCTAGAGGTATATATGTGACAGGCTAGATGTATATGTGACAGGCTAGAGGTGTATATGTGACAGGCTAGATGTATATGTGACAGGCTAGAGGTATATATGTGACAGACTAGAGGTGTATATGTGGAAGGCTAGATGTATATGTGGAAGGCTAGAGGTGTATATGTGGCAGACTAGATGCGATATGTGGCAAGCTAGATGTATATGTGACAGGCTAGAGGTGTATATGTGGAAGGCTAAAGGTGCATGTGTGGCAGACTAGAGGTTTATATGTGGCAGACTAGAGGTGTTTATGTGGCAAGCTAGAGGTGTATATGTGGCAGGTTAGAGGTGTATATATGACAGGCTTGAGGTGTATATGTGGCAGACTAGGTGTATATATGACAGGCTAGAGATGTATATGTGACAGGCTAGAGATGAATATGTGGCAGGCTAGGTGTATATATGACAGGCTAGAGGTGTATATATGACAGGCTTGAGGTGTATATGTGGCAGACTAGAGGTGTATATGTGGTAGACTAGAGGTGTATATGTGGCAAGCTAGAGGTGTATATGTGGCAGGTTAGAGGTGTATATGTGGTAGACTAGAGGTGTATATGTGGCAGGCTAGAGGTGTGTATGTGGCAAACTATAGGCATATATATATAGCAGGCTTGAGGTGTATATGTGGCAGGTATATATGTGGCAGGCTATAGACATATATATGGCAGGCTTGAGGTGTATATGTGGCAGACTAGAGGCATATATGTGGCAGACTAGAGGTGTATATTTGACAGGCTAGAGGTGTTTATGTGGCAGGCTTGAGTTGTATATGTGGCAGGCTTGAGTTTTATATGTGGCATACTAGTGACATATATGTGGCAGGCTAGGGGTGTATATGTGACAGGCTAGTAGTTTGTATGTGACAGGCTTGAGTTGTATATGTGGCAAACTATAGGCATAATGTTGCAGGCTAGTGGTGTATATGTGGCAGGCTAGAGGTGTATATGTGGCAGGTTAGAGGTGTATATGTGGCAGACTAGAGGTGTATATGTGGCAGACAAATCATGTATATGTGGCAGGCTAGAAGTGTATATGTGCCAGACTAAAGGTGTATATGTGGTAGACTAGAAGTGTATAAATGAGTTATAGTTAAGTGGTGCTCCTACCAGCTTAAGCTAGTGGGGGTTTCCCCTTTGGCTGGTTTGTATAGCACCTGCTTTGTATCATCTGAAATGCATTGCAGATGTTCGATGGAAATAAACATTTGGAATGGTTAAACTTCTTCCAAAAAAATCAGATGGCCAATCCTCTTTTTTGGTATGTAGTGTTATTCAAATAAGGATAACAAAAATTGTGAATCTTTTTACCTTAAGATTTGTGAATTTGCTGTTAGATTAGGGACCCAAGTAACCAGTAAATTATTTTCAATCTCTTCTCTATTCTTTATTTTCAATAACTTTTGTGCAGCTTACTCCAGAAATCAGAAAACTGACAATTGCTCAAGTTTAGTTTGATTCACTGGATGGAATACAGCGGTAATTACTAACATGATTTGTTATGGAACTTTGTCAGTAATCTTTCCAAACTGACTTAATGTTGTTGAAAAAAAAAATTCCATGGAGATGGGCGATTGTAATTTTAGAAAAATTTCAACTGCCTAGGTTGGGTTTTGTCACATGCTTACTGTGACGCCATTAGACGACAGTTCTAAATACCAGGCAGGTGTCCTGTGCCATTAGACAACAGCTCTAAATACTATAAACGGTCAGTTCGACGTATCAGAAGTTAACAGGAGGTTTCTGGGAAAAATTTGAAAATGACTGAAGAAGCAAAGATTTGTCATCTGTAGTAGAATTGCAACAACTTATAAATAGGAAGCACAGACATATTAAATTTAGTGCTACATAAACATCCTTCACATTTTTATGGTAAAATGCTTCAAAAGCATGGTGTCTTGATTTCATTGTATTTTGGTGAAGATTTTATCGTTCTGATTTTTCATTTTTTCGTTACTGGGGATTACCATTTTATATGTGTGTTTTGATTTCATTGTATTTTGGTGAAGACTTTATCGTTCTGATTTTTCATTTTTTCGTTACAGGGGATTACCATTTTATATGTGTGTTTTGATTGGCTCGATCATATTCGGTGTAGTCATATCTCTCAGCTTCCTTGGAGAATGTCTGGTAAGTTACGTGTAACCAAGTATATTTCAATTACAAAAGTCTTAAGATATGGACCTTGGAATCATGAAAGACATACTTTATACAGGGTTATTTTTGCCCAATGTTTTATATGCCCAACTACACTTGCAAATGGTTTTGCCCTGTTTTAAATTCTCCGTGACTCATTACATTTCCGATGTACAACATGATTTTTTTTATTGTGAAGTTTATTTTAAACTCATTACTTGTACATGTCTGCTTTTTGCATGACTACATTAAATTTTTTAAACAATTTTTTGTGCTTTATAAAATGAAATATATAATAGATACTTTCTGCAATTTTAAAAAATAGATGAATATATGATTTAGAAATCACCCAGTTTGGAATTTGCCCTCTGACGATGAGGATGAAAAGTACGAAAATAGAATAGAATGAATTTTGATTACTACTTAGTGAGATGAGCATAATGACATTGACTCCATACAATATGAATAACTATTCTAACAGGTGAGGAAAAGATATAGGGTCAGACTAGGATTCAAAGCCTATCCTTCTGCAATCCTTGTGGCTGCTCTGCCCATTGAACCACCTGATCTGACATACCAATCCCTGTTACACTCTTCCTCTCTTCCTTTTGTGATGTCATATCCTAATGAAATCTCACATGAGACTCATAACCACATACATGAGTTAGACACCATTTGTAACAGGTGAGGAAAAAGTGCATAGCCAGGCTGGGATTTAAACCCAAACCCCTGCAATCTGAGCTGTACCCACCAGACTGGGATTTAAACACAAACCCTTGCAATCTGTGTGGCTACTCTACCCACTGAGCTGTACCCATCAGACTGGGATTTAACCCCAAACCCCTGCAATCTGTGTGGCTACTCTACCCATTGAGCTGCCTGCTTGGACATACCAATTCCCATTACACTACAAAACTTTTTTTACTCTTTTTCTTTAACTCAAACATTTTCAGCATGGGTCATGTTAATTTCATATAAGGATCTATCATAGCATCTTAGATGGTATAGCTCCTTTAAATCCCAACATGTTATATAAGGGATTCCAGGAACCTCGATATATACCTTTATTCTTTGTTATTTATGCTCTTTTATCATTGGGGGAAGTTGTCGAGTTATGGCCAGGAAGTATCAAATGGCAATGACCTGTAACTTAAGCTGGCAGTATTTCAAAAAAAGCCAGTAAACATTTTTGTGAGGCAAAAATCTGGAAATTTTTTAACTTTTTTAATTATAGGATAGTATAGAGAATAAAAAAGAAAAGGTATAATAATCTGCAATATTTGCAAGAATTATTGGATTTCAAAAACTTTAAGAATGGCTTAGCTCTCATGGGGTTCACAAATACATCCTGTTACATTTACCCTGTATGTAAAAGTGGCATTGTCAAGTGCTGTCTGGGAAAGTCAATCTGCTGATTAATATACAACTTAGGATTGCCTTTGGTCATATTTGAGTTTAACTTTGAATTATGTTCTCACTATGGAATATGTATATCATTTTTGTTTGTTTGTTTTTTTGTTTTTTTTGCATGAGATATTTTAACTGTGAATAATTTTCTCAGGGTTTAATATGTACATAATGTTTTGGCATTTATTTTTTGCATTTTTTTTTACCAACATATTTTATCATGAAAAAAAAACCTTCCCAATTCAAAAGATATATTTTCTATATTAGAAAATCTCTATGTGTTTGTGTGGTAGATAGGTCTATAGTAATTTTCACTGGTTTATCTGCCCATTACATTGTATCTATTTCAAACAGAATTTTAAACTTTACATTGACTCTAGAGACCAGAGTAGGTTATTGATTTAAAAGTAAATCCATTGCTTATTCTTTTGTTGTAAAATTTCATCATTAGTAATTTGACACTGCATTTTTGATGCATTTTGTCCAATACCCAGTACTAATGGTACTAGCTGTAATGTTAGTTGATTTCTCCAATACCCAGTACTAATGGTACTAGCTGTAATGTTAGTTGATTTCTCCAATACCTGGTACTAATGGTACTAGCTGTAATGTTAGTTGATTTCCCAATACCTGGTACTAATGGTACTAGCTGTAATGTTAGTTGATTTCTCCAATACCTGGTACTAATGGTACTAGCTGTAATGTTAGTTGATTTCTCCAATACCTGGTACTAATGGTACTTGCTGTAATGTTACTTGATTTCTCCAATACCTGGTACTAATGGTACTTGCTGTAATGTTACTTGATTTCTCCAATACCTGGTACTAATGGTACTTGCTGTAATGTTAGTTGATTTCTCCAATACCTGGTACTAATGGTACTAGCTGTAATGTTAGTTGATTTCTCCAATACCTGGTACTAATGGTACTTGCTGTAATGTTACTTGATTTCTCCAATACCTGGTACTAATGGTACCTGCTGTAATGTTAGTTGATTTCTCCAATACCTGGTACTAATGGTACTTGCTGTAATGTTAGTTGATTTCTCCAATACCTGGTACTAATGGTACTAGCTGTAATGTTAGTTGATTTCTCCAATACCTGGTACTAATGGTACTAGCTGTAATGTTAGTTGATTTCTCCAATACCTGGTACTAATGGTACTTGCTGTAATGTTAGTTGATACTAATGGTACTAGCTGTAATGTTAGTTGATTTCTCCAATACCTGGTACTAATGGTACTAGCTGTAATGTTAGTTGATTTCTCCAATACCTGGTACTACTGGTACTTGCTGTAATGTTAGTTGATTTCTCCAATACCTGGTACTAATGGTACTAGCTGTAATGTTAGTTGATTTCTCCAATACCTGGTACTAATGGTACTAGCTGTAATGTTAGTTGATTTCTCCAATACCTGGTACTAATGGTACTTGCTGTAATGTTAGTTGATTTCTCCAATACCTGGTACTAATGGTACTAGCTGTAATGTTAGTTGATTTCTCCAATACCTGGTACTAATGGTACTAGCTGTAATGTTAGTTGATTTCTCCAATACCTGGTACTAATGGTACTTGCTGTAATGTTAGTTGATTTCTCCAATTACCTGGTACTAATGGTACTAGCTGTAATGTTAGTTGATTTCTCCAATACCTGGGGTACTAATGGTACTTGCTGTAATGTTAGTTGATTTCTCCAATACCTGGTACTAATGGTACTAAGCTGTAATGTTAGTTGATTTCTCCAATACCTGGTACTAATGGTACTTGCTGTAATGTTAGTTGATTTTCTCCAATACCTGGTACTAATGGTACTAGCTGTAATGTTAGTTGATTTCTCCAATACCTGGTACTAATGGTACTAGCTGTAATGTTAGTTGATTTCTCCAATACCTGGTACTAATGGTACTAGCTGTAATGTTAGTTGATTTCTCCAATACCTGGTACTAATGGTACTTGCTGTAATGTTAGTTGATTTCTCCAATACCTGGTACTAATGGTACCTGCTGTAATGTTAGTTGATTTCTCCAATACCTGGTACTAATGGTACCTGCTGTAATGTTAGTTGATTTCTCCAATACCTGGTACTAATGGTACCTGCTGTAATGTTAGTTGATTTCTCCAATACCTGGTACTAATGGTACTAGCTGTAATGTTAGTTGATTTCTCCAATACCTGGTACTAATGGTACTAGCTGTAATGTTAGTTGATTTCTCCAATACCTGGTACTAATGGTACTAGCTGTAATGTTAGTTGATTTCTCCAATACCCAGTACTAATGGTACCTGCTGTAATGTTAGTTGATTTCTCCAATACCCGGTACTAATGGTACCTGCTGTAATGTTAGTTGATTTCTCCAATACTTGATACTAATGGTACCTGCTGTAATGTTAGTTGATTTCTCCAATACCTGGTACTAATGGTACCTGCTGTGTATGTTAGTTGATTTCTCCAATACCTGGTACTAATGGTACCTGCTGTAATGTTAGTTGATTTCTCCAATACCTGGTACTAATGGTACCTGCTGTAATGTTAGTTGATTTCTCCAATACTTGGTACTAATGGTACCTGCTGTAATGTTAGTTGATTTCTCCAATACCTGGTACTAATGGTACCTGCTGTAATGTTAGTTGATTTCTCCAATACCCAGTACTAATGGTACCTGCTGTAATGTTAGTTGATTTCTCCAATACCCAGTACTAATGGTACCTGCTGTAATGTTAGTTGATTTCTCCAATACCTGGTACTAATGGTACTTGCTGTAATGTTAGTTGATTTCTCCAATACCCAGTACTAATGGTACCTGCTGTAATGTTAGTTGATTTCTCCAATACCCAGTACTAATGGTACTTGCTGTAATGTTAGTTGATTTCTCCAATACCTGGTACTAATGGTACTAGCTGTAATGTTAGTTGATTTCTCCAATACCCAGTACTAATGGTACCTGCTGTAATGTTAGTTGATTTCTCCAATACCTGGTACTAATGGTACTTGCTGTAATGTTAGTTGATTTCTCCAATACCCAGTACTAATGGTACCTGCTGTAATGTTAGTTGATTTCTCCAATACCTGGTACTAATGGTACCTGCTGTAATGTTAGTTGATTTCTCCAATACCTGGTACTAATGGTACCTGCTGTAATGTTAGTTGATTTCTCCAATACCTGGTACTAATGGTACCTGCTGTAATGTTAGTTGATTTCTCCAATACCCAGTACTAATGGTACTTGCTGTAATGTTAGTTGATTTCTCCAATACCTGGTACTAATGGTACTTGCTGTAATGTTAGTTGATTTCTCCAATACCTGGTACTAATGGTACCTGCTGTAATGTTAGTTGATTTCTCCAATACCCAGTACTAATGGTACTAGCTGTAATGTTAGTTGATTTCTCCAATACCTGGTACTAATGGTACTAGCTGTAATGTTAGTTGATTTCTCCAATACCTGGTACTAATGGTACTAGCTGTAATGTTAGTTGATTTCTCCAATACCTGGTACTAATGGTACTAGCTGTAATGTTAGTTGATTTCTCCAATACCTGGTACTAATGGTACCTGCTGTAATGTTAGTTGATTTCTCCAATACCCAGTACTAATGGTACTAGCTGTAATGTTAGGTGATTTCTCCAATACCTGGTACTAATGGTACTAGCTGTAATGTTAGTTGATTTCTCCAATACCTGGTACTAATGATACTAGCTGTAATGTTAGTTGATTTCTCCAATACCTGGTACTAATGATACTAGCTGTAATGTTAGTTGATTTCTCCAATACCTGGTACTAATGGTACCTGCTGTAATGTTAGTTGATTTCTCCAGTACCTGGTACTAATGATACTAGCTGTAATGTTAGTTGATTTCTCCAATACCTGGTACTAATGGTACTAGCTGTAATGTTAGTTGATTTCTCCAATACCTGGTACTAATGGTACCTGCTGTAATGTTAGTTGATTTCTCCAATACCTGGTACTAATGGTACTTGCTGTAATGTTAGTTGATTTCTCCAATACCTGGTACTAATGGTACTAGCTGTAATGTTGGTTGATTTCTCCAATACCTGGTACTAATGGTACTAGCTGTAATGTTAGTTGATTTCTCCAATACCTGGTACTAATGGTACTAGCTGTAATGTTGGTTGATTTCTCCAATACCTGGTACTAATGGTACTAGCTGTAATGTTAGTTGATTTCTCCAATACCTGGTACTAATGGTACTTGCTGTAATGTTAGTTGATTTCTCCAATACCTGGTACTAATGGTACTAGCTGTAATGTTAGTTGATTTCTCCAATACCCAGTACTAATGGTACCTGCTGTAATGTTAGTTGATTTCTCCAATACCTGGTACTAATGGTACTAGCTGTAATGTTAGTTGATTTCTCCAATACCCAGTACTAATGGTACCTGCTGTAATGTGAGTTGATTTCTCCAATACCTGGTACTAATGGTACTAGCTGTAATGTTAGTTGATTTCTCCAATA
This sequence comes from Atrina japonica, assembly GCA_030159075.1. Lineage (NCBI taxonomy): Eukaryota > Metazoa > Mollusca > Bivalvia > Pterioida > Pinnidae > Atrina > Atrina japonica. The sequence goes on along the minus strand of BROG01000194.1, from coordinate 489,447 downwards.
CCTGGTACTAATGGTACTAGCTGTAATGTTAGTTGATTTCTCCAATACCTGGTACTAATGGTACTAGCTGTAATGTTAGTTGATTTCTCCAATACCTGGTACTAATGGTACTAGCTGTAATGTTGGTTGATTTCTCCAATACCTGGTACTAATGGTACCTGCTGACTTGCTGTAATGTTAGTTGATTTCTCCAATACCTGGTACTAATGGTACCTGCTGACTTGCTGTAATGTTAGTTGATTTCTCCAATACCTGGTACTAATGATACTTGCTGTAATGTTAGTTGATTTCTCCAATACCTGGTACTAATGATACTTGCTGTAATGTTAGTTGATTTCTCCAATACCCAGTACTAATGGTACTAGCTGTAATGTTAGTTGATTTCTCCAATACCTGGTACTAATGGTACCTGCTGTAATGTTAGTTGATTTCTCCAATACCTGGTACTAATGATACTAGCTGTAATGTTAGTTGATTTCTCCAATACCTGGTACTAATGATACTAGCTGTAATGTTAGTTGATTTCTCCAATACCTGGTACTAATGATACTAGCTGTAATGTTAGTTGATTTCTCCAATACCTGGTACTAATGATACTAGCTGTAATGTTGGTTGATTTCTCCAATACCTGGTACTAATGATACTAGCTGTAATGTTAGTTGATTTCTCCAATACCTGGTACTAATGGTACTTGCTGTAATGTTAGTTGATTTCTCCAATACCTGGTACTAATGGTACTTGCTGTAATGTTAGTTGATTTCTCCAATACCTGGTACTAATGGTACTAGCTGTAATGTTAGTTGATTTCTCCAATACCTGGTACTAATGGTAACTAGCTGTAATGTTAGTTGATTTCTCCAATACCTGGTACTAATGGTACCTGCTGTAATGTTAGTTGATTTCTCCAATACCTGGTACTAATGGTACTTGCTGTAATGTTAGTTGATTTCTCCAATACCTGGTACTAATGGTACTAGCTGTAATGTTAGTTGATTTCTCCAATACCTGGTACTAATGGTACTAGCTGTAATGTTAGTTGATTTCTCCAATACCTGGTACTAATGGTACCTGCTGTAATGTTAGTTGATTTCTCCAATACCTGGTACTAATGGTACCTGCTGTAATGTTAGTTGATTTCTCCAATACCTGGTACTAATGGTACTTGCTGTAATGTTAGTTGATTTCTCCAATACCTGGTACTAATGGTACTAGCTGTAATGTTAGTTGATTTCTCCAATACCTGGTACTAATGGTACTTGCTGTAATGTTAGTTGATTTCTCCAATACCTGGTACTAATGGTACCTGCTGTAATGTTAGTTGATTTCTCCAATACCTGGTACTAATGGTACTAGCTGTAATGTTAGTTGATTTCTCCAATACCTGGTACTAATGGTACCTGTTGTAATGTTAGTTGATTTCTCCAGTACCTGGTACTAATGGTACCTGCTGTAATGTTAGTTGATTTCTCCAATACCTGGTACTAATGGTACCTGCTGTAATGTTAGTTGATTTCTCCAATACCTGGTACTAATGGTACCTGTTGTAATGTTAGTTGATTTCTCCAGTACCTGGTACTAATGGTACTTGCTGTAATGTTAGTTGATTTCTCCAATACCTGGTACTAATGGTACTAGCTGTAATGTTAGTTGATTTCTCCAGTACCTGGTACTAATGGTACCTGTTGTAATGTTAGTTGATTTCTCCAGTACCTGGTACTAATGGTACTTGCTGTAATGTGAGTTGATTTCTCCAATACCTGGTACTAATGGTACTAGCTGTAATGTTAGTTGATTTCTCCAATACCTGGTACTAATGGTACCTGCTGTAATGTTAGTTGATTTCTCCAATACCTGGTACTAATGGTACCTGTTGTAATGTTAGTTGATTTCTCCAGTACCTGGTACTAATGGTACTTGCTGTAATGTTAGTTGATTTCTCCAATACCTGGTACTAATGGTACTAGCTGTAATGTTAGTTGATTTCTCCAATACCTGGGTACTAATGGTACCTGTTGTAATGTTAGTTGATTTCTCCAGTACCTGGTACTAATGGTACCTGCTGTAATGTTAGTTGATTTCTCCAATACCTGGTACTAATGGTACCTGCTGTAATGTTAGTTGATTTCTCCAATACCTGGTACTAATGGTACTAGCTGTAATGTTAGTTGATTTCTCCAATACCTGGTACTAATGGTACCTGTTGTAATGTTAGTTGATTTCTCCAGTACCTGGTACTAATGGTACCTGCTGTAATGTTAGTTGATTTCTCCAATACCTGGTACTAATGGTACTAGCTGTAATGTTAGTTGATTTCTCCAATACCCAGTACTAATGGTACCTGCTGTAATGTTAGTTGATTTCTCCAATACCCAGTACTAATGGTACCTGCTGTTATGTTAGTTGATTTCTCCAATACCCAGTACTAATGGTACCTGCTGTAATGTTAGTTGATTTCTCCAATACCCAGTACTAATGGTACCTGCTGTAATGTTAGTTGATTTCTCCAATACCTGGTACTAATGGTACCTGCTGTAATGTTAGTTGATTTCTCCAATACCTGGTACTAATGGTACCTGCTGTAATGTTAGTTGATTTCTCCAATACCCAGTACTAATGGTACCTGCTGTAATGTTAGTTGATTTCTCCAATACCTGGTACTAATGGTACTAGCTGTAATGTTAGTTGATTTCTCCAATACCTGGTACTAATGGTACCTGCTGTAATGTTAGTTGATTTCTCCAATACCCAGTACTAATGGTACCTGCTGTAATGTTAGTTGATTTCTCCAATACCTGGTACTAATGGTACTAGCTGTAATGTTAGTTGATTTCTCCAATACCTGGTACTAATGGTACTAGCTGTAATGTTAGTTGATTTCTCCAATACCTGGTTACTAATGGTACCTGCTGTAATGTTAGTTGATTTCTCCAATACCTGATACTAATGGTACTGCTGTAATGTTAGTTGATTTCTCCAATACCTGGTACTAATGGTACCTGCTGTAATGTTAGTTGATTTCTCCAATACCTGGTACTAATGGTACCTGCTGTAATGTTAGTTGATTTCTCCAATACCTGGTACTAATGGTACCTGCTGTAATGTTAGTTGATTTCTCCAATACCTGGTACTAATGGTACTAGCTGTAATGTTAGTTGATTTCTCCAATACTTTCACCTTACAAAGCACATGGATGAAATGTGTACATATCTACATGTATGTGTTTAGCACTCAATTGATGATGAGATATCAGTTATAAATCATGAATTAGTTACTGAATATGAGAATGTAAATATATTCATTTATTGAAATCCATTTGAAAGTCAAATTGCTAGTTTAAATGTACCAAACCAGGGATTTTCCACACTCCCTTGGGAATGGGGCCTGGGCCTTTTGAATAGGAATTTTAGCAACATCTGAAAATACAAAAAAAAATACTGTTTGAATATGCAAGAATCTCTTCAAATTCTTTGTCATTTGAATTTGGTTGGGAAATTTCGACTACAAATTGGGGAAAAAAGATGGAAAATCCCCGTACACTAAGTAGTTTTCATTGTGATGCGCTCAGCAGAACCCCTGTTAATGTTACAATATCATTATTTTCTGCATGAATTTGAAATAAATTCAAGCTGCTGACATAACAATGTACATCTGACTTTGTCTTTGATACAAGATTGTTTACTGCAAACCGCACATGTTTCCTTGAGCCTTGGTAAACTTAGAAATTACTTTAATGTTTTATCTAAAATATCATTCAGCTTGTCATCCTGACCTGTTGTAATGTAGCCACTATAATGGTCAATTTAATGTTTATTTGATAATGTTTTATGTTTCATTAATGTTGACAGCTGCTCTGTGCCTACTGAAATAAATGTTAATGGTTTGTTTATATAGTTAGAAATAAAGGGTAAATACATGTATGTATATATATATATATATATATATATATATATATATATATATATATATATATATATATATATACAATAAAACATGCTATAGCAATTACTTCTATATAAGGATTATCTGTTTATAATGGCCAGTTTTTTTCAAGCCCTTGTCTGCATACTTCAACTAAGTTGAACCTGTGTATAAGGGTCACCTGCACACAAAGGTCAATAATTTTTTGGTCCCTTGGGTGGCCCCTATATACAGGCTTCACTGTGTGTATATATATATATATATATATATATATATATATATATATATACATATATATATATATATATATATATATATATATATATATATATATATATATATATATATACTGTATAAATATATATACACATTTATCTGGGTAATGCTTAGAGCATGATGTAGTAAGACTAATAGGGACATTATAATTACATTTTACCAAAAGAAAAGTTAATTTGTAATATGGACAGTGTGAATTAGTAGATATGAAATTACAATGACAACCAATGAATTAGCAGATTCGAAATTACAGTGACAACCAATGAATTAGCAGATTTGAAATTAGTGACAACCAATGAATTAGCAGATTCGAAATTACAGTGACAACCAATGAATTAGCAGATTTGAAATTACAGTGACAACCAATGAATTAGCAGATTCGAAATTACAGTGACAACCAATGAATTAGCAGATTCAAAATTACTGTGACAAACAATGAATTAGCAGATTTGAAATTACAGTGACAACCAATGAATTAGCAGATTCAAAATTACTGTGACAACCAATGAATTAGCAGATTCGAAATTACAGTGACAACCAATGAATTAGCAGATTTGAAATTAGTGACAACCAATGAATTAGCAGATTTGAAATTACAGTGACAACCAATGAATTAGCAGATTTGAAACTACAGTGACAACCAATGAATTAGCAGATTTGAAATTAGTGACAACCAATGAATTAGCAGATTTGAAATTACAGTGACAACCAATGAATTAGCAGATTTGAAACTACAGTGACATCCAATGACTTTTATTCTTATAATACACATGAATTTGATTTTTTTTAGCAAAAAGTGCTAACAGCAGCTCGTTTTAAAGGGGCATTACCTATGTTTACGAAAAAAAAATTATTTAGATTTTTTCTACTTTTACTACTTGTACTTGATGTACAATAACAAATAATTTTTACACAGACATAAGAAATCCTATATTCCTATATATTTTGTGAAAATAGATCAGCTCCTGTGAAGTTTTAATATATACAAATAGTATGAGGTGGTTGCAAGTGATTAAGTGCCAAACCTCGGTTTCTCGAGCAATCTTCACAATATATAGGGATTTAAGAATTGCTATGCCAGTTTTTATCTCTTTTTGTTATTTTATATCAATCTAAGAAGAAAAAAGGAAAAATAATTTTTTTTTTGAAAAACACACACACACACACACACACACACACACACACACACACACACACACACACACACACACACACACACACACACACACACATATCTAATTCCCCTTAAAGTGATTCTGAAGTTTTATACTGCCATACCCTCAGTATTCAAAATTCTGTTAGATTTGTGTAGTCTTTGGACATTATTGTGTTATTCTCTGTTTCACTGCAATTTTTCAGTTGACATATGCTCTTATTGCACATGCATCTATACACATAAACTATGATTGTCAAGAGTTTGCTGGGATAATTTGTTTCGAGAGCTAATATCATACCCCGGGCCAGCATCGTTGGCAGTGTCCAATGACAACAATCTTAATTTGGCTATATCTTTTGAAATATAAGGATCAGAGCATTGATATTTTACATGCCCGTTCCTTATGATCCTTAATCCTTTCAGATGGTACCATGACTTGTGTCCTAGGTAATACCATTTGACCTACCTGTAATTTCAGTATCTGAGATAAAATGCTGCCATCAGTGAGATATGTTATCTTTGAACATCTACTGTTTTCAAAGAGTGCTTGATAAACACAGAGATGCTTAAAGTGGCATTAGCTGTTTTTTCAAAAACAATTCCCCCCTTTTTTACTACTTAGATTGATATACAATAATGAAAAAGAGATATACACAGGCATAAACATTCTTAAATTCCTATATATTTTGTGAAAATTGCTTGAGAAACCCAGGTTTGGCACTTTTTCAATTGCAGTTGATTAACTCCACCTTACTCTTTGTATATAAATATCACACTGGACCTGATCTTATTTTCACATAATATATAGGAGTTTAGGAAATTTTATGCCTGTGTATAGCTCTTATTTGTTATTGTACATCAAATACAAGTAGTAACGGTAGTAAAAATCAAATGATTTCTTTTTTGGTAAACATGGCTAATGCCCTTTTAAATATGTTTAAACTTTTATGTTGTAGTAATAAAATAATTCAATAACCATATTTTTGCTGACTGTAGCATTATTTACTTGAAACTTCAATAACCAGCACAGACGATTGAGCTTAAAACAATGACAGTATTGACGTTCTCTGTAATACATGTTTTCATTATTCTCCAAGGGAGATGACAAATTCATTACCATTAGGAGAGAAAAAAAAATCGCAGATTTTGAATACTGATAATCTACATCTTGGTGATGAAAGTGTTTGATGATATACCAAGTGTACATATCTCTGCAGATCATCAAAATTTATTTTGATATAGCCGTGTTTCAATTTTTACATCTTAGAAAAAAATGTTCAGGGTCAAGGTCACAGTTCATTATTTACATCACCTTGTGGAGTGGAGAAAGCAAAAAATACTATACTTTCAATGCCTTGGAAGTTGGGCTGTTTGTTTTTCTACTCAAAACATTTTGGTGTACTTTTTATGCCCCTGGGATTGGGGATCGAGGGTGAAATTGTTTTGTGGCCTGTCTGAGTTTCTGTTTGCAACATTTTGGCACACTTTTTATGCCCTTGGGATTGGGGATCAAGGGGAATATTGTTTTGTGGCCTGTCTGATTTTCTGTTTGCAACATTTTGGCAAACTTTTTTTGCCTCTTTGATTGGGGATAGAGAGTGAAATTGTATTGTGGCCTGTCTGATTTTCTGTTTGCAACATTTTGGTGTACTTTTTATGCCCCAGGGATTGGAGATCGAGGGGAATATTGTTTTGTGGCATGTCTGATTTTCTGTTTGCAACATTTTGGCACACTTTTTATGCCCTTGGGATTGGGGATCAAGGGGAATATTGTTTTGTGGCCTGTCTGATTTTCTGTTTGCAACATATTGGCGAACTATTTTTGCCCTTGGGATTGGGAATTGAGGGGAATGTTGTTTTGTGGCATGTCTGATTTTCTGTTTATGCCATTTTTTTACTGTCCTGAAATTGTAACCGAATTTGGGTGTTGCACATATCAGTGTTGCAACTGCACTGAGGGTTCTTTTAGGTGTTACATCTGCCATTATATATTTTTTTTAAATTTCATCTGAAAAAGCCTGTGACTTTCACTAAGTATCATGCCAAGCATTTGGTGAAGGAACAGTCATTGAGTCGCTTCCATTTTAAAATTCTATGACCCAATACCAGGAATTGAACCTAGAACTTCTGTTTGTGAGTTGAACGCTACTACTAGACCACCACAAGTGGTGATAGATAAAGCACCACTACATTTGTACCCTTAAACATTTCCACCCTTAAACATTTCCACCCTTAAACATTTCTTAATTTTTCCATATTTAAATAATCAAATGCCAGCCCTATACATTATTTGTTTCTTCTTCATTTCAGAAGCCCAGGAAAGGAAGTCCATTTTCAAATCGTCTGTTGTTACTTGCGTGCAGCATGTCAGAGAATATAGTCCTGAGAAACTGTCTAGCTTTTCTGTGTGTATCCTGCATTTTTGTACTGTCGGTTATATCTGTGGTGAGTTGTGTGGCTTTTCTAACACTTTTCACTCTTATTGGTTAGATTTGAATTTTGCAGAAAAGTAACAGATTGAAATGTTGGAGAAATTCAGATAGATTTTATTTTATCACCAGAGCAAGAAAATTTGAAAGTGCAACAAACTATAAAATTATAACGTATAAAACTAAGCTATAAAAACATAACTTCTTATTGTCACAGATAAGACAGATTTTTCTGTGAACAACTTTGTTTGTGATTCAGGGACTCTTTTGTCTACATCACATATTCTATTAATGTACATGCATGTAAATTAAATGGAATTTGGAAATCATGGCAACAAGTTTTTAATGGTGGAGGAGAGAACTTGGTTACAATGTACCTGGAAAGAGATCACCGGCCTTCCGCAAATAAACTAGCCAACTGTCTCACAGAAATCAACTTGGGTTCTAGTTGGGCTTGAACCTGCATTGGCTTTGATCATCTTCAAAGCATGATGCTCTAACCCCTTGGTCATGGAGGCCTCAAATCTTATAATTGAAGATGTACATGTATATAAGTATAAATACAGACAGTGTATTCCACAGCAAGCATTTTGTTTAGATATACTGATCAGTAATAGCTATAGGTAAAACCCCACTTTAACTCTTCTCAGTAATTGACCTGTAGCAAAAGGCCCAACATGGCATCTTTTGGCAAACTTTTCCATTATGATGTCACAATTAAATGCAGGGGCTAAAAATTTTCTTTCAGCTGCTTGGGTCAAGTACTTTTTGTTAAATTTTGCCTGGGTCCAATCCTCTAACATTTGGGTCCAATTAAGTATCTGAGTCAGATTTTTATTATAATTAATCAATACATATAACAATTATCAAAAGTGGGAACACAAAATTATATAAACCAAAAACTGACACAAGATCATATTAAAAAATGATGATTGAATTTTACAAAGGAAACAAATAAAGTTTAGAAAGAAAGAAATTGACAAAATAGTCATTCACTGATTTAGACTTGTTAGGTCCTTGGACCCACACAGCAAGAAAACGACAGGGTATGAAAGTAAAATATGTAGGTCCTGGACCTCAGACTTAAGGAATTTTCAGCCCCTGTAAACGGTCCATAAAACATTTGTATTTAGTGTGATGTCACAATCGGATGATTTCAAAAAAGTGCATCGAGAGCCACATGTCAGACATTTGGAGATAGGTCAATGGTTCACTTGTGTTCAAAGTGCTAACTACAAGAGAACTGTTTCAGCTTTCAGAACCCAAATATTGATCAGCCCAAATCAATTAGTTTTACAGTATTATGGTGTTGTCTCTGTTTACAGTAGCAGTAACAAATTCTTTTTTACAGTGATTCTTTGCAAAATATCAAACAATAAATAACCAACCCCAGGGCCTCCATGGTTGAGTGCTTAGAGCATGTTACACACTTTAAGTCATGAAGCCTCTCACTGCTGGTCAGCACAGGTTGAATTAAATAAAATAAGAAACAAAATAGAAATGATACAGTAAAACCTGCCATAACGGACCCCCTGCGATAACCGACAATTTGTGTAAGTCCCGGTTTACATGTTATAGAAGACTACTAGCGTCTGTTTTATTAAACAGACACCTTCCTTACCTGGACAACGGACAAAATTGTTTGTCCAAATATGCATAATTTCTGTGTTTTTAACCTTGAATTAGTGGACAGTCTTCCTATGATCGGCTTCCATTGCCACAGGCCATTTCTCACTAATCTGTAAGTCCCGACTTTCTATCTTGAAAAACATTCTTACAAGTCTTTTGTTTTGTGTTTTTGCTTGATATTTTTTCCTTTGCATTGCATCGTACCAGTTGATTACAAGGACATTTGTGTTGGTTGTATGTATGAAAATTTTAGCAGTAAATGGTCATCCTTCATTCAGCGGACACTTCTCTATAACGGACAATTTGATAAGTCCGTCACTGTCCGCTAAACACAGGTTTTACTGTATTTATAACGGGTCATGTTTTTATATTGTATTATTTGTCTATTAGATAACAGAGGAAGTGCCAAAGGAGGAAGTTGTTGGGTGGAACAGAACAGAAGAAGCCATTGTAAGTTTATTTGACATAAAATAAAGGTACACAGTGTGTACACTTGTTTTTGTGTTTATTCTGTGAGTTAAACATTTTGAATTAACATTATATATAATATAAAACATCAAAGAAATAAATAAAAAAAGAAAAAGTAATCCAGGATTTTTCTGCATGGTCATAAAGAAAGAACTTGTCTAAATGAGAGACCATTCCTATAGAAGACCACCTGTCTTCTGAGAGCACATTTTGAAAACCCTGAAATGATCCCTTTGAGAGACCACATTTCAAATGCAGATGTGATGGTCTCTCAAGACAGGTTTAACTGTACTACAACACTATTCTATCTTATAACTTTGCTTTTCATCAGTAGAATTACTGTACAGATTTTTCATAGAACTCGGGTGTCTCTGATTATTTACAAAACAATTCAAAATTAGATATTCTGTGAATGAACAGCTTAACTCGTTGACCCCTATAGCCAGACATGGACTCATCCATTTTCAAAGATTGGTCAAATCCACTGTCAGAAATCAGGAGTGCAACATGTGTATGGTTAAGAATCTAAATTCTACAATAATTTTACATGCAATATTAACTTGTTCACCCCTGAATTTTGACAGTGGACCATACTATTTATTGATTTGGGTGACTCTAAATGTGACTACAGGGGTTGATGAGTTAAAGTATGTGGATAAATTTGTCAAAAAGATGATACTTGAAAGTATATAATCATTTTTCTTTTTTGCAGTACTGGGCACATTGTAGATATTTGGCATGGCAACCAGTATATAATAATTTTTCTCTTTTGCAGTACCGGGCACACTGTAGCTTATTTGGCATGGTAACCAGTATATAATCATTCTTCTCTTTTGCAGTACTTGGCACATTGTAGATATTTGGCTTGGCAACCAGTATATAATCATTCTTCTTTTTTGCAGTACTGGGCACATTGTAGATATTTGGCATGGCAACCAGTATATAATCATTCTTCTCTTTTGCAGAACTGGACACATTGTAGATATTTGGCTTGGCAACCAGTATATAACCATTCTTCTCTTTTGCAGTACTTGGCACATTGTAGATATTTGGCTTGGCAACCAGTATATAATCATTCTTCTCTTTTGCAGTACTGGGCACACTGTAGATATTTGGCTTGGCAACCAGTATATAACCATTCTTCTCTTTTGCAGTACTGGGCACATTGTAGATATTTAGCTTGGCAACCAGTTTATAATCATTCTTCTCTTTTGCAGTACCAGGCACATTGTAGATATTTGGCATGGCAACCAGTATATAATCATTCTTCTCTTTTGCAGTACTGGGCACACTGTAGCTTATTTGGCATGGCAACCAGTTTATAATCATTCTTCTCTTTTGCAGTACTGGGCAAATAGTAGATATTTGGCTTGGCAACCAGTATATAACCATTCTTCTCTTTTGCAGTACTGGGCACACTGTAGCTTATTTGGCATGGCAACCAGTATATAATCATTCTTCTCTTTTGCAGTACTGGGCACATTGTAGATATTTGACTTGGCAACCAGTATATAATCATTCTTCTCTTTTACAGTACCGGGCACATTGTAGATATTTGGCTTGGCAACCAGTATATAATCATTCTTCTCTTTTGCAGTACTGGGCAAATAGTAGATATTTGGCTTGGCAACCAGTATATAACCATTCTTCTCTTTTGCAGTACTGGGCACACTGTAGCTTATTTGGCATGGCAACCAGTATATAATCATTCTTCTCTTTTGCAGTACTGGGCACATTGTAGATATTTGACTTGGCAACCAGTATATAATCATTCTTCTCTTTTACAGTACCGGGCACATTGTAGATATTTGGCTTGGCAACCAGTATATAATCATTCTTCTCTTTTGCAGTACTGGGCACATTGTAGATATTTGGCTTGGCAACCAGTTTATAATCATTCTTCTCTTTTGCAGTACTGGGCACACTGTAGCTTATTTGGCGTGGCAACCAGTAGTTTGTTTTTACAGATTGGATTGATTATCAAGGTCGTAATGTTATCTATAGTAATCATGGGATACAACCTTGTCTTTCATCTTGTAGATACGTTCCATGTTGATCTGTTTTTAAGGTAAACATTTTAAAAGTACTAAATGACTTAGAACTTTGTATTTGTAACTGACTATAGTTACATTAACATTCTAGGCCTCAGTTGCTAGTGGTTAGAGCATTATGCTTTGAACCATGAAGTGTTTCACTTCTGGTCAGCATAGGTTCCAGCGGTCTGATTTTTGTGAGATAGTTTGCCAGATTACTTGCGGAAGCCGGTGGTCTCTTCCTGGGTACACTGCATCCGGTTCTCCTACACCATTAAAAACTGGCCGCCACCATATAACTGACAAACTTTTGAGTGTGGCATAAAACGCTATTCAAAATTCAAATCAAAACATTAGAAAGCAATCCTGTGCTCCATCTTATAGGCCTGTTTTGTTCTGTTTCTATTCTGATAGACCACTTACTGGTTACAGAGTGTTTAACTCACGAGCAGAAGAGTCTGGGTTCAAATCCCAATACCAGATCATACTTGATACTTGATAAAAGTAGTGTCATTGTCTCTTGGTCAAGTGGTCAACATAAGAAGTAAAAGTCACAGGTCTTTCGGATGAGACTTGAACCTGAGGTCCAATGTCATGACAGGCGGCATAGTAAAGAACCCTTATTGGCATACACCCGTAGTACAGGTCAAAATTTGTGACACTTCACCTGCAGCTGGTTATGTATCCAAATAAATGAAAAATACTTGGTGGAAAGTACTCATATGAAATAACAGTAAACACACTCTAAGTTCACAATCAATCATTTGCAATGAAGCTGTTAATTATCCAGCATTGATACCATGTAGCTTATGTAGATATTATCGTCTCTCACTGTCTTTTGTGAATTTAGGGTGTCTTTACTGTTTTTTTACATAAAGATACTTCCCTTTGGAGGACATTGAATTTTATTTGAATAGGTACTAATGTATATAACATTTAATAGTGCTACATGAGCTCAAATAATTATCATAAACAAAATACCAAAGTTAAATATTTTTGCCATAAAAAGGTAAAAATAAATGTTCAAGACGATCCTTTCTGTCAATAAGACTTCATCAGTTGAGCTTGAATTTAAAATAAATGTAGCGTTCGAAAACAGAAAGTGGCCAAATGATAATCTAAATGTGTTATGCCAAACCCCGTCTAAGAGTAACTACTGTAAAAAGATGAATATTTTATCTTTTGTGGAGTTTACTCTTTTGGTGCTATCCATTCTAAATATTACTTTAGTAGAAATGAGTAGTTATTTAATTTACGTATGAAACAGTCAACTGGTATGAAGTACCTGGTACTGGGTTTATGTATACCCTTGGGGACTAACACGATACACCAGCATTGACAAGGACCCAGTGGTTGTAAATATTCTAAACAAAATACCAAATGAATATTACTGCTAAAAAGCCAAAGTGACTGCTGAAGACGATCTAAGTATTAGATATTCATATAAATTCAAGATAGAAGTAATTATAATATATGTTATATTTTCCTATGTCTTTGTTTCAGGTGCAATATAGAATCATTAGATGTTGCCACAGCCATGTCAGTTTTCCTCGCTGTTTTCTTCGTAACATTTGTATTTCATGATCGACAGGTGAGATATCTGTAGTATTTCAGATTTTTGTATTTCTGTAATCCAGTTTATGGCTATTCCAAGTTCCTCCCATACTAGTCTTCTCCTTTCAAAGCTCTAACATTACTTCTGTAGTCCCTTTTATTTTGCATACATACTTGGCAGCCATTTTAACCATCCAATCATGTAATTTATTACGATGGGTAAATTCTCTGTGGTTAACTTCTTACATACCAGGCATGAACTAGGGGTATGCTCTGTTTGATGGACAGATGTTGCCAAAACTCACAGAAAAGTAAACGAATATGAGAACCAAACATGATGGGGAAGTCCAGAATCAATTTCAATAAATATATTTTTTGAAAATTAAACTGAAAAGTATTTAGTAAATAGGCCGGTCATGAAAATGTGATTATTAAGTTCACAGAGAAATTTATACAACTTGGTACATTTCAACTAGAGCTGTTATCTTCATTAAAATTAACATTAATTAGTAACTCAAGTACATACAGATTTTTTTTTTGGGGGGGGTTGAGGTAGTAATACTGCAGTGCTTAAATATTTACACAATATTCTTGTCGGGTTTACAGTATCGGGATTTATCGGGATGACGATATAACTTATAACAGCTGTAATGTCAACTAATTACAGGTAGAACATGCTAACAGAGTGGACTTCCTGTGGCGAGAAGAATTCCGCGCAGAAACAGAAGAGGTGAAAAATACGGCTGACTTAAACAGAAAATTGCTAGAGAATATTCTCCCTGTTTATGTTGCAGATTATTTCCTGCGGGGAAGTAGAAATAAAAACGTGAGTGTATTATAGTAATCAGTTATAGTAAAAAATGCTTTAGCGACCACCTGTGTATAAAGACCACCTGGTCACAACGACCATTTTTGCTGTCCCCAATATTACCATTTGTGTACAAATCAACCTCGATGTAAAGACCACCTCCCTATAAAAACTGGTTTTCCTGTGTCCCTAAGGAGGTCTTTATATACAAGTTTCACTGTATTTGCAAAATTAAGAGCCACCATGGTTGAGTTGTTGGAGCATATTATATGCTTTCAACTGTGTATTCTTTCACCAGTAGCCAGGATTCTTGCCTCACTGGAGCTTACGATAAAACTGTATACTTGGAAATTTTTGCCTGTTTAATTTTCGCCCATGGATGTTTGCTTGTTTATTGTTGTTCGACGTCCCACTCAAGAATCTTTCACTCATATGGAGACGTCACCAAATGCTGGTGAAGGGTTTCAAATTTTGGCCTATGCTCGGCACTTATGGTCATTGAGCAGTGAGGGTTCTTTAACGTGCTGACACCTACTGTGAAATGGGACTTCGGTTTTTACTGTCTCCTCCGAAAGACAGGAAATCAACTTGCAGTCGGTTGGACTCGAACTCACGACCTTACGACCTCACGATCAAGAGTTGAGTGAGATACCAACTGAGCCAGGCCGGCTCCCCATGGATGAGAGGGCGTATTTGAAATGAAAGCAAAAATTTCAAGCTAAATAATAGAAAAGTGAACACAGAGGCCATCCATGAGACTACCATGATAAAGGGCGAATTTAAGATGAGTGAATATAATTCTGTTGAATAAGGGCAAAAATAAGCTGGAGCAAAAATTTCCAGGTATACATAAATTGCCATAAAACAATGAAACAAAACAGGTATATATGATTAGAATTAGTACTGTGTATACCTGGAAATTTTCGCCCCTTGTTATTTTCGCCCTTTCACGACAGAAAACATTTACCTGTCTTAAATTCACCATAAATCATCAGTCTTTTGAATGACAAATTATGTCTGTGCTTTATCTATTTAGCTGGGGTAAACTTTGCTTTCATTTTGAATTCACCCTTGATCTCATCTGAGGACAAAAATTAAATACCTCTTTGTTTTCCATTTTCAGGACATGTACAGTGAGTCCTATGATTGTGTTTGTGTCATGTTTGCCTCTATACCAAATTTTAAGGATTTTTACCAACAGAATTCATCCAACAAAAATGGAATTGAGTGCATCAGAGTTTTAAATGAGATCATTGTGGATTTTGATCAGGTAAAATGATTATTTAATGATTATTAGTGGCCCACTGGTGATCTGTTGGGATCCGTGGTTATCTGTCATTGTTGTTGTTGTCGTACACTATGAACTTCCACTGGTGATCTGTTGGGATCCGTGGTTATCTGTCATTGTTGTTGTTGTCGTACACTATTAACGTCCACTGGTGATCTGTTGGGATCCGTGGTTATCTGTCATTGTTGTTGTTGTTGTACACTATTAATTTCCTGTTTTAACTAATTCAACCTTAAAGACACATTTGGACTGGCCTAAATCATTGATTTATAGAAGAGTTCATTGTTTCTCTGGGGTTGATGAGTTAAAGTAATGTGAATGTATAGCCATTTAAATTAATTCTTAGAATAATTCTTTATCAGTTATTTTGCTAAAGTTTTATTTTTTCTTGGATTAAAAATCTTGTGAGATAAATTTTGGTTAACAGTCATTATAAACTTGAATTCTTTATAGTTAGAATAATGCTTTACTTTATCACCCATCACAATTGTTGATTTTAAAAGATTGAAGTGACTGGCTAATAGTTTGTCACCTTTTTGTTTAAAGATGGTTAAAGCCACCAAGATCCATTGTGAAAATATCTTCTAAAACTTACAGGGTCAGACCAGTCCAGAACATCTGCTTTAGATCATGCAATAATTAGATCTTGAATAATGAGTGGTTGTAACATGGGACTTTTCACAACAAGAATAAAATCTGCTGTAAATATTATTATCACATGCCTGTACGTCCAGCTACATATGTTTTATTTTGTAATAAATCCCCTGGTTATATAGCAAAGTAAGATGATTCAGTCAGAATAATCATACATGTACTTTTCTCTAACATCAAAGTTGTCAAATTACGCAGTTTGAAATAGGAAAGTAAAACTTGAATGACACCTTTGATATTTTATTATATTCAGTATTCATTTATAAATATTGTAGAATCAGAATATTTCATTGTGGTTTTGATTTTGTTTATTTCATTGATTTTATTTATCAACGGATTTTTAACCATGTTGAAATTTTACCTGAATTATACCTAGTAATAGTAATAGGTTCCTTTACAAACGACGTTTTTATATTCAACAAAATTTAATGTCAACAAATTTGTTTTATTTCTAAAACAACAAAATTTGAATTGCATGAAATTTTCCGATTCTACAGTATGTATATATATTCATGTATTGATTCAAAACAGATCCTTTTGTCAATGACATTTAATGCATCTGAGATCAAAACTGGAGACAGGTTACTGTTGAGTCAAAAAATTTTGTTTTGGTTTTAATTTCATTTATTTTGATGTTTTCATTTATCAAGGAAATTAAAACCATGACAAAATTTAATATGAATTGCACCTAGTAATACTAACAGTTTCCTTTACAAACATGTGTTTTATTTCAACAAAATTTAATGCCAACAAATTTGTTTTATTTTAAAAACAATGAAATTCTAACCCCATGAAATTTTCTGATTCTATAGTATTTTTAGTCTGCCTGTCTGTAATATTTTCATTTTTGTCCAGTAACTTGAGTTTTTTCCTCGATTTAATCAAATTGGGTATGTTGTTTTATAACAACAAGACTTAGCATTTATTTGCCAATTTTTGCTAGAGTTATGGGACTTTGTCATTATTTAAATGAATGGCTTACATGTATATTCTTGGGAAGAATTCTAAAACATATCGTGCTTGTTTCTGTAGCTGATGTCACAACAGGAATTTTCCCACATAGAGAAGATAAAAACAATCGGTAGTACGTACATGGCGGCAGCAGGACTTCAGCCTGGTCAAGAAGGACGGCGCAACAGTTCCGAAGACAACAGAAATGTCACTGTTATGACAGAATTTGCACTAGCCATAATGGTCAAGTTAGAGGTCATCAATGAACACTCATTTAACCAGTTCAAGCTCCGTATAGGTCAGTGATATATCATTATACTTTCTGTTAAAATGTCTCAACATATTTGCATATGCCATGTTTTCACATTTCAACAAATCTATTTTTAACATGGCCATATTGACCTGTTATACTCATGTGCAGTCAGTGGGCATGGCCTTGTCAGTGACAACAATTACAGAGCTGCATCATAAGATACTTTATAGACTTACGAATCAAAGTGCACTAATGTGCACACTCCTTCAGTTCATGTACTGTGTCACCTAACCATGGAAACTATGTTGGCATATAACATGTATTAATATGCAAATTTAAATGATTCGCATTAGAAGTCACCAGTTTTACTCATCTGCCACTGAAATGTGGTCGCTCAAGACAGGTGGTCTCTCAAAAGAGGTTTTATTAAAAGGACTGCTGAACGAAATGATTTTCAGAATGTGATCTCATAAGACAGGTTTCTTGCGGAAGGTCGGTGGTCTTTACCCGGGTAACCGTGGGTTTCTCCTCCACCAATAAAAACTGGACGCCATCATATGACTGAAAGATTGTTGAGTATGGCGTAAAACAAAAAAAATCAAATCAAATCATAAGACAGGTGCTCTTTCATTAGAATGGTCTTTCAAGACATGGTCTGCGGTATCATGACCTTGTTTTCATGGTGATCCTAGACAAATGGTTGTATATATCAGCAATAAATACATTTCAGTTGTATCAAAGATGTAATGTCATTTCACTTTGACAGATAATTTCATTCTTTGATCGATGCCATTTGATATAGAATATAATAACTTTGTACATCATTTCTTATACAAAAATGCAATCATGCTTTTTGTGCAGTTGTAGTGAATATTCATAAAATTGTTTTATTCTTTTTCAGGTGTAAACCATGGTCCTGTAATAGCAGGCGTTATTGGTGCTAGAAAACCACAGTACGATATTTGGGGCGACACTGTCAATGTCGCAAGTCGAATGGACAGCACAGGGCAATTTGGTAAAATTCAGGTGAGGCTTTCAGTGAAACTTGTATATAAAGACCCCATTAGGGACACAACAAAACCAGTCTTTATAGGGAGGTGGTTTTTATATAGAGGTTGATTTGTACACAAATGGTAGTACATGTACTTTATGACCAGGCTGTCTTTATACACAGGTGGTTGCTAAAGCATTTTACTGTATCAGTATTAACATGTTTGAAAATAGTGAGGACATCTGTAACACCCCTGCTGTTGAACCAGCTTGGATTGACTTTAATTTGTATTTTGTATGTAAGACACCTAAAATTGTTTTTAAATTACTGCAATGTTGCTGGGTAACTTCCAAACTGCATTAGTCAGTGGCTATAAGAATAGTTTTGTATTGGTGGGGATGGGGATATATTCTGACAAATGTTTATATCTTTATCATACATTCAGTGTTTGAATAGTCCTTTATTGGTGGGGATTGAGATGTATTCTTTTTTTATGCATCACTATCTAGTAAATTAAATGTGGTCAAATATTGATAACTTTCAAGCATTATTTTTGGAACAATTTCTGCAATGTGTGGCTTAAAGATTCTAGCAGATCAGTGTCGTGATAGGAAATCAGCTAACATTATACAATTATTGCCCTTGTTTTGAGTTGACATGAATATTTGTCCACCCGAGAGGCGTTATGTTACCCGAGGGTGACATAACACCTCGAGGGTGGGCAAATATTCATGTCAACCCAAAACAAAGGCAATAATTGTTTTAACTGTATGCGCATCCATTTTTGTGCAGGAGAGGGTGACATAAATCGCCATAGAGGGTGTTTCAGGGTGACATGAAAAAATGTTTTAGATCACGTGATACGGTTTTGACTAATAAGAATACATATTAGAGGTATAATAAATCTATTTGTCACAAACTTGTTTCAGGTTCCAGAAAAAACAGCAGCCATTTTGATAGAGGCAGGATTCCATTATGAATACAAGGGCATTACACAGGTCAAAGGAAAAGAACCAATGAAAACTTACTATATATTACCTACTGTGTCATCGGCTTTATAACTAGTGTCTGTTTGAATTATATGATGAATCACTTCATAGGTCTGCTCAATGGATGTCTCAGGAACAAAGAATCCTTGAAAGGACAGTGGAAAAACATGCTTGACCCTTCCTTGTCACAGGAACGAAGAATCCTTGAAAGGACAGTGGAAAAAAAACTCTTGACCCTAATGACAATCACACCCTATCCCTCAAAGGCCAAATGAGTTTAGCCCAGGCTAAAGTGATGGATAGTCTCATTTAGATGCCTGGGTGTCAAATAAACTCGTACTCTTAATGTCATGTGTAGATAACTCTGTAATATCACCAGTGTTTGGATTAGTCCATTTATACTCTTTATAATGTTACCATTGTTGGATAAGTCCATTTTGCATTATAGGGGTGTATGAGTTGTATTAGATAGTTGAGATGTGGTTATCATGAACAGTGATCTATATGTGTATGGCGATTGTTTTTTGTTTTTTTGTTTTGTTTTTGAGGTAGAAGTTATAAACTGCTGAAGTGGAAGACTTCAATCACAATGTGTAATAGGTCTGCATTATGGAAGATTAACACATACTGTAACAAGGAGGAAAAAGAATTGTAAATTGTAAACTGGGATGTTTAATATGATGAAATGATATGGACGATTCCAATTATTGTTACTTGAAATTCCTCTGTAAAGGAGTTCCCCGGGCATCCTGATAAATATGTGGGTCATATTTTACGGGTTTTCTATATAAATCAATCATGCTAGGATGCTACTATCATTATCAATCACATAACTTTCTGTTAAACTGTTAAATAGTGAAAGTTAACGATGAGGTGGTATACAGTATACCAGGTGTAAATCAAGATCTTATATACTGTAACAGTCACAATGTAAGTGTGGTATACAGTATACCAGGTGTAAATCACGATCTTAATATTGTAACAGTCACAATGTAAGTGTGGTATACAGTATACCAGGTGTAAATCACGATCTTATATACTGTAACAGTCACAATGTAAGTGTGGTATACAGTATACCAGGTGTAAATCACGATCTTATATACTGTAACAGTCATAATGTAAGTGTGGTATACAGTATACCAGGTGTAAATCACGATCTTAATATTGTAACAGTCACAATGTAAGTGTGGTATACAGTATACCAGGTGTAAATCATGATCTTATATACTGTAACAGTCACAATGTAAGTGTGGTATACAGTATACCAGGTGTAAATCACGATCATATATACTGTAACAGTCACAATGTAAGTGTGGTATACAGTATACCAGGTGTAAATCATGATATTATATACTGTAACAGTCACAATGTAAGTGTGGTATACAGTATACCAGGTGTAAATCATGATCTTATATACTGTAACAGTCACAATGTAAGTGTGGTATACAGTATACCAGGTGCAAATCATGATCATATATACTGTAACAGTCACAATGTAAGTGTGGTATACAGTATACCAGGTGTAAATCATGATCTTATATACTGTAACAGTCACAATGTAAGTGTGGTATACAGTATACCAGGTGTAAATCACGATCTTATATACTGTAACAGTCACAATGTAAGTGTGGTATACAGTATACCAGGTGTAAATCATGATCTTATATACTGTAACAGTCACAATGTAAGTGTGGTATACAGTATACCAGGTGTAAATCATGATCTTATATACTGTAACAGTCACAATGTAAGTGTGGTATACATCAGGTGTAAATCACGATCTTATATACTGTAACAGTCACAATGTAAGTGTGGTATACAGTATACCAGGTGTATTGGGTGTTGGTTGTGTTTTTTGTTCTTCTTTCTTGAGTGTTGGTGCTGTATGTGATTGTTTTTTGTGGTCTGTCGTGAAATGTGTTTTTTTTGTTTTTAATTTTTTTGTTTGTGTTTACTAGGTGTTTGTTTGTAAGTTTTCTCTATGGTGTTGGTGTTGGTTTGACTTGGGTGTGCCTTTGTTGTGTTGGTCGGTTTTTTTGGTACGTGTTTCTTTTTTTTCGGTGGTCTTTTGGTTTATTTTTGTTATTGCTATTTGTGGTGGTACTTTGGAGGCGTTCGTTTGGGTTGACTGTTGTATCCTGATTTCGTGTATTTGGTTGTGTATAGGCTTGTTAATGTGTTTGTTGTTATTTTGTTTTTCCTGGCTTGTGTTTTTATTTATTATGTGTTGGGTAATTGGTTTTTTATTGTGTTAAATTACTTTTGCTATGTGTGGTTGGTGGTATTTGTGTTGTCTTGGGTTGTTTGTGGTGTGTTATATGTTTGGGGTTTGTTCATTTTTTTTGGTCTAGTGGCTGGTTGTTGCTATTTAATTAAATGGATGTTTATATGTAGGGGTTTTTTTGGTTTTGCTTTTGTTTTTTTGTTTTTGGTTTATGTATTTGTTTGTGGTGACGTTTTTTATTAGTTGTTTGTTTGTTTGTTTATGTAATATGTTTCGTTCTGGGATTTGTGTCTGTTTTGGTGTTGTTTTGTTTTGTGGCTGTATGGGGTTGTTTTGTTGTTTGTTTGTGTTGGTGTTGGCGTTTTGTATTATTGTTTGTTATTGGTCGGTTGTGCTATTGTTTTGATCATGTTCTATTGTGTTTATGTTTTCGTTTGGTGTTTTTTTTGTTTTTGTTTTGTTATTGTTGTGGCTTTTTTAGTTTTTTTATTTTGTTTTTTGTTGTTGCTGTTTTTGTTGTTTTTTTTGGTTATTTTTGTTTTTTTGTATTTTAGCTTATTTTGTTTGGTTTGATGTGTAATTTTGTTGGTTTTGTATTGTTTTCGTTTTATTTGTGTTTTGGTGGATCATTTTGTTTGATGTTTGGTTTTTTTGTTTTCGGGTTGGTGTTTGTCTTTTTGTTGTTTGTTGTTGGGTTTGTTTCATAATTTTCTTTGTTGCTTGGATGTTGGTGAATTGTGTGGTTTGTTTTGGGTGGTTTTTTGTATGTTGTTTTTTTCTTGGTGGTTTTTAATTGTCCTTATATTCTTGGGTTTTTTGTTTGGGTTGTTGATTTTTTGCTGTGTGTGTCCATTGTTTATTTGTTTTTTCGTTGTTGCGTAGTTGTAGTTGGTGATTGGTTTTATTGTTAATGTTTGTTGTTGTTGTATGTTAATGGTTTTTTTGTGTTGTAGTTGCTGTTTGATTATTTTGCTTTGTTGTTTTTGTTACGTGGGCGTTTTGTTGTTTTGAGTAGTGTAAATGTTGGTGATTGCTTTGTTCGGTTTTTTTATTTTGTTTTTTTTTTTTTGTTTTTTTTTGTTTTTTTTTGTTTAAGTTTTGTTTGTTGGTGTGGTTGTTGGTTTTTTTTGCGGTTTTTGTTCGTGTTTTGGTTCGTCTTGTTTGGTTCTGCAGGTTTTGGGTGGTTGTGTGGTTGTGTACTCTGTATTGGTTTATTGTTTGGGTGTTGGAGTTTTATTTTTTTTGGTTGTTGTTTTTTTCCGTTTATTTTGTTTAATTGTTTTGGTTTTTTGTTTTACTTTTTTTTTTTTTATATTTGTTTTTTTTTTGATTTGTTGTTTGTTGTGTTTCTGTTTGTTTTTTTGTTTTAATAAAAAAAAAATTTTTTTTTGTGTTTGTTTATGGTTGTGTGTTTAAGTGCTTTATTTTTGTGTTTTTGTTGGTCTTGCTCATATTTTTTTTGTTTGGTTTTTTGCTTTTTTTGTTGGTTTTGTATTTGTTGTGTTTTTTTTGTTTCTTTGGGGTTTAACTGTGTGTTTTTGTGTGTTTTATTTTGTTTGTTTGGTTTTTGTTTTTCGTGGGTTGTTTGGGGTGTTGTGTTGTTGTGATTACGTTATGTGTTGGGGGTTTGTTTGTTGTTTTGGTTAAATGGTTGTTGGAGTGGTTTTTTTGGTTTTGTTTTTGGGTTTGTGTGTGGTTTAGGGGTGTGTTTGTTGTTTGGTTGTTTTTTGTGTTTGTTTTGTATGGTGTGGTGTCTTTTTTTTGTTTTTTGTTTGTGTGTGTGTTTTGTTGTTTGGTTTTGCCATTGGTGTATGTTTGTTTTGTATGGTTTTGTGTTTGTTGGTTGTGTGTTTGATTGGGTGTTCTGGTTGTCTTGTGTTTGTGTTTGTTTGTTTTTTGCGTGTGATGTCTTATTTGTTGTTTGTAGCTTTTTTTGTTTTTGTATGGTTTTTCTTGTTATCTGGTTGTTTTTATTGGGTTTTTGTTTTGTAGTTTTTTTTGTTTGGTAGGTTGTTTTTGTGTTTAATTGTTTGGTTTTGTTTGTCTTGGGTTGTTGGTTGTATTGTTGTAGGTATGTTTTGGTTATATTGTTTGGCTTGTTGTCTATGTTTTTGTGGTGCGTTTGCATTTGTTGGTGTTATTTATTTGTTTTATTGTGTTGTGTTTTGGGTTGGTGTTGTTTTGGATTGTTGATTAATTCGTTTATTGGTTTGTTTTTGATTGGTGGGTGCTATATTTTTCGTGGTGTTTGTTGGGTTTGTTGTTGTTTGCGTTTTTTTTGGGTTTATGTTTTTTGGTTGGTGTGGTTGTTTTTGTACGGTGTTTGTTTTTGTGTTGTTGGTGTGGTTGTTTGTCTTTATTATTGGGTTGTTTTCGTGTTGTCTGTTGATGGTCTCGTATTTGTATTTGATGTTTGTTTATTGGGTTTGTTGTTTTTGTATTGTTTTTTGTTTTTAACGGTGTATGTTTTTTGAGGATTGTTGTGTGTTTAATTTTGTTGGGTTGGTTTTGGGTTTTTTGTGTTTGTCTCTTGGTTTTTGTCTTGCATTTTTGTTTTGCTTTTGTGTGTTTGTAGTTTGGTTTAATGTTTTTTTGTTTTTGTTTATGGTTTTGTTAATTGGTTTGGTTTTATCGTGTTGCTTGTTTTGGTTTGTTAGTTCTTTTTGTCTTTTGTTGTTTGGTGGGTATCTTTATTTTGTTTTTTTTGTTTTTGTTTTATTTATTATTTTTTTTTTGTTTTTTTTTTGTTGTATTCTTGTTTTGTTTGTTTTATTTTGTGGTTTTTGTTTGTTTTTGTTTATTTGTTGTTGTCTGTTTAAATGATGTTTTTTATTGTCGTCGGTTTTTGTGTGTGTTTTTGTTTTTTTGGGTTGGGGTGTTTTGGGTTTTGTTTGTTTTGTTTTTGTTTTTTGGTTGTACTTTTTTTGTGTTTAGTTGGCTTTGTTTTTGTGTTTTTTGTTTTTTTGTTCGTGCTGTTTTATTTTTGTTTTATGGTTGGTGTTGTGGATGGTTTGGTAGTTTTGTTCTTGTGAGTTTGTGTGGTTCTGTTTTTGTTTTAGGCTTTTATTTGTTTTTTGTTTTGTTTGTTGTATGTTTTAGACTTTGTTGTTAGTTACTTTTGTGGATTATGGTTTGTTTGTTGCCTTGTTGGTTTGAACAGTCACAATGTAAGTGTGGTATCAGTATACCAGGTGTTAAATCATGATTTATATCTGTATACAGTCACATTGTTAAGTTGTGTATACACCGTATACAAGGTGTAAATCACGATCATATATACTGTAAACAGTACATGTAGGTGTGGTATACCAGATCTCCGGTGGTAAATCATGATATTATATCCTGTAACCGCCACTACAATACCTGTAGTGTGGTTCTACAGTATACCAGGTGTAAATCATGATCTTATATACTGCTATCAGTCACATGTAAGTGTGGTATAAAGTATACCAGTGACAATCATGATCATATATACTGTACGTCACAATGTTAGTGTGGTATACAGTATACCCGGTGTAGAATATGTCTTTGATATACTGGAACAGTACAATGTAAGTGTGGTATACCAGTATACCGGTGTAAATCATGATCTTATATACTGTACGTCACAATTTAAGTGATGGTATACGTATACCAGGTGTAAATCTGATCTTATATACTGTAACAGTCACAATGTAAGTGTGATGTATACAGTTTACCAGGTTTGTAAAATCATGATCTTATATACTGTAACAGTCACAATGTAAGTGTGGTATACAGTATACCAGGTGTAAATCATGATCTTATATACAGTAAGAGTCACAATGTAAGGACATGTGGTATACGGAACAACATTGGTTGATTATTGGACACCATCACTAAACTAAGCATTTTTGTGGGTTAGAATTGGGACAAGTATCCCAGTTGCTACATTGATATTGCCTTGATCATAATACATAGCCTATATGTAGTAAATACAGCTTATAGATCTGTGGCCACTTGGATCGTTTACAGATTTCCATTTACAGATGTAACTTTTATTATAGGACTTTGTTTCTAGGGTTGCCAATATTTCAGAAACATCAATGATACAACATTCCTTGGAGAGACATTCTAAGGGCTGTATAGGTTTATTATAGAATAACATTCCAAGGAGATACATTCCAGTGGCCACATTGGTTTATTACAGAATAACATTCCAAGGAGAGACATTCTAGTCACCACATTGGTTTATTATGGAATAATAATCCTGGGAGATACATTCCTGTGGCCATGTTGGTTTATTATAGAATAAAATGTCTGGCATCGACAGTCCAGTGGCCACATTGGTATATTATATAGAATAACATTCTAAAAATAGAAATTCCATCTGCCACATTGTTCAATTATAGAATAAAATTTCTGGCATAGACAGTCCAGTGGCCACATTGGTATATTACAAAATAACATTCCTGGGATAGACATTTCCATATTGGTCTATCACAGAGCAACAATCCTGGGATATATTCAATTAAGTTCTATGTATGTTTATCTATATTAAAAAAGTAATCAAAAATCCAGCAAACTGTGGTATATACATACATACATATATATACATACATACATACACAGAACACTATATCTAGGGCAAACATTCCAGTTGTCACATTTTTTTATCAGTTTGTTTAATCAAATTTCTCATGTGTACATTCCAGTGTTTGTTCATTGTTTTATTGGTTTTTAAACCACATGTGTATACACTGTAGCGAGTCATTTTTATCATGAAGGAGAGAACGCTGTTCTTTCATAAATAAACTGTTATCAGCTATAAGAATCCAGCAAGGCTGAATCCTGTGCTGAGATAAGTAATCTACAGGGCATTACCAGTAGATGTGTTTACCAAAATAATTATTTCAATTTTGTCTACTTGACTCCTTACTACTTGTACTTGATGGACACTAACAAATAAGAGCTATACATAGGCATAAAAAAATTGGATATTTCTGTATATTTTGTGAAAATAAGCTATCCAATTTGGTATGCATCTCCAAATAGTAAGGTCAAATTAATCAATTGCTGCCAAAATGGGTTTCTTAAGCAATTTTCACAAAATATATAGGACTTTAAGAATTTTATGCCTGTGTTTATCTCTTTTTTGTTATTGTTTATCAATCTAAGTAATGTAGTAAAAAAGGAAAGAAATTGTTTTGATAAAAAAAACCCACAGCTAATGCCCCTATAAAGCATCAGTGTATCTTAACTGTCAGATTTTAGCCCGATATTCCACATCAATGAGAAAAATATAATTGTGTATGTTATGAACATACTGTAAGTGATTTTGCAAATTTAATTTGTTTTTAGTTATGAGATCTACATACACAACTTCATATAAACTGACACAATGAATCCTTATATTTCTTTTATATGAGAAGTTTTAAGACAATTCTGTCAATCATTCATGTTTTTACTGCAATGAAGCAGTTACCTCCCTTTTTTCTTAGTACAAGGTATGCCGAGTTTAGATTTACATTGACACAAATAATGTGTACTTTTTATTGATACAGAATTTATTACTAAATTTTGTCACAGTGTATGGGAGGAATATATTTTTACACATTTTATATGGTTTTATAGAAAATCACAAATCTATTGTTGTCGTACACTAGTATTACAGTCACGTGTTGTTTTTCTTATTTGTATAACTGAATTATAATAAATATGAAGAATAAGGCCTCTCTCTTTATGATATTTTTGGTTCAGGCGAGTTTTGCCGTCGCGTGATGTCCTGTGTTGATACATCGTTGTAATCTTTTAAAAAGAAAATCCCCTCTTAAACTACTGGTTATCCATTTTATACAAAGCTTACCAACAATCATGCTAAGGATATCTGCATTAAAAAGAGACCCAAGGGGCTTTAAGGTGCTCACTTGGCAAGATGATAACTTAGGCAACTGATATTTTCCATTTACCTAGTGCCTGTGACCCCAAGACCTTGAAAATTTGTCATAATGATCCTTAGATAATTCCTTAAGAACTTTCTCATATATCTTTGTATACAAAAAGTCAATCAATTTTGAGTAAGTCATATACCATATGTTATTTGAAGCACCCAATTAAAAGCTTGTTAAGGAACAAATTTAAATTTCATTTGCAAACTTTGTAGATATTGACTTTACAATCACGTATATCACATTTCAAAGAAATATAATCATTGGGTCATTTTTAAAGATACAGCCAAGTTTTGACCCTTTGGAGCCCCTGTGGGAACTAGTACTTTTAGAGTACAGAAGGTGCATATTGGGACATGACAATAGCTCATTTGGCCAAAAAATTCTGTTGTCCATAAAAAATATTGTCTATGGTAATTGACAGCAATGTACAACAATTTTGTTTCAATATTACTATAGAATTTTCTCACAAATTATTAAGGAGGTACAAAAATGCAATGAACTTGAGCTTTTAATGGGGGGGGGGGGATTAATCATGGACACAATGAACCTGGGGAGTGCAAGGACAAATTTCCTTCAAAAATAACTTAGTTTCCAGAAGGTTTGAACCACTGTCTAAAGCTAAAGGAATGAGTTAAAGAACAGTACTTGAACATGTTCAAATGTATAGAGCCAAGGTGGGCCCATTGTCATTCCTTAACTTGGTGTAATATTAAAAGTGTATGGAAAACTGGAGGACTTTGGGCTGTTGTTTTAAACCTCAACATTGAAATGTGGTCTCTCAAGATATATGTACAGTGGAACCTGTCTTGAGACCACATTTTAGTGGCAGAAAGGGTGGTCTCTCAATACAAGTATCTAAAGGTTTATTAACCAAGTGGTTTTCAGAATGTGGTCTCATAAGACAGGTGGTCTTTCAAGACAGTTTCCACTGTATTGAGATGAAACCAGCTACAGGAAAAATGCCACACATGTGGACCTTTGCTATGGAGTTGTGTCAATGCAGTGTATCCTAATCATTAACCTTCTGTGATTGAGACTTTGAGGATAAACAACTTTAGGAACAGGTTTGTTTATCATCACATTAATCAACATCAATATCCAATATATACAGATGAGGAACCAAGAGGAAAAACTACTCTTGAGAGACATTTGGATATCAACAATTTAATAAACATGAGGAACCAAGAGGAAAAACTACTCTTGAGAGACATTTGGATATCAACAGTTTAATAAACATTAATATTCACGTTCATGTTGATGAGAAATCAAGTGGGTTAATATATTTACTAACATACAGAATGCCCTTAAGTAATGCCACTGGAGATTATGTAGACAAGAGTATTCGATTGGACAATGTGTACTGTTAGTATCATAAAGGTGATTATTTAAGAGAAGGTGGCAATACAATTGTGCATGCAAAAAAGTATATCATTTGATCCTTTGCCACCAAGTAACCTGGTTGCATTCTAGTTTCATGTAAGAACCATATTAATTCTATTTTCAGATTCTGACCTCTCCATAGGATAAAATGTCAGAATAAGATAATGCAGTGAAAGTCGGTCGGGCTTGAATATTCTTCGTATTTAGTGGTGGATACATTTCATGCTAAATACGGGGTGTTGCACCACAGACCTTACGTATCGGTGAGGCCTGGCATTATCCCCCTTTGATGCTCGTAAATATTTAGACCATCCTGATATGGTATATATTGGTATTATATATACACATCGAGAAATACACTTCACAACAATACTGTAGAATCAAAAAATTTTGTGGGATTAAAATTTAGTTGATTTGAAAATAAAATATACATGTAGTTGAATTAAAAAAAAAAACTTGTTTGTAAAGGAACATATTAATATTACTAGATATAATTTATGTGTTTGTTTGTTATGGTATAAATGTTGTTGATAAATGAAAACAAAATAAACAAAATTGAAACCACAACAAAATGTTCTAAGTCTACAGCATTATGTCCAAATATTGTTATTATTAACGCACAGCTTTCAGCTGGCAATCAGCATCTCATTAATGAGTGGTGTTGTAAATATTTCATCTTTGAGTGGTGGAGCAAATTAGAATATAAACAACATAGGATATATTTCATAATATCAGTTTAATCAACAATAATATAAGATTTTATATGTGTATCTGACAAGTATAGGATATATGTTATGATATCATTTGTGTATCTGACAAGTATAGGGTATACGCTATGATATCATGTGTATCTGACAAGTATAGGGTATACGCTATGATATCATGTGTGTATCTGACAAGTATAGGGTATCATGAAAAATCATGTGTATCTGACAAGTATAGGGTATACGCTATGATATCATGTGTATCTGACAAGTATAGGATATATGTTATGATATCATTTGTGTATCTGACAAGTATAGGGTATACGCTATGATATCATGTGTATCTGACAAGTATAGGGTATACGCTATGATATCATGTGTGTATCTGACAAGTATAGGGTATACGCTATGATATCATGTGTATCTGACAAGTAAAGGGTATACGCTATGATATCATGTGTATCTGACAAGTATAGGATATATGTTATGATATCATGTGTATCTGACAAGTATAGGATATATGTTATGATATCATGTGTATCTGACAAGTATAGGATATACGTTATGATATCATGTGTATCTGACAAGTATAGGGTATACGTTATGATATCATGTGTATCTGACAAGTATAGGGTATACGTTATGATATCATGTGTATCTGACAAGTATAGGGTATACGCTATGATATCATGTGTGTATCTGACAAGTATAGGGTATACGCTATGATATCATGTGTGTATCTGACAAGTATAGGGTATACGTTATGATATCATGTGTATCTGACAAGTATATGGTATACGCTATGATATCATGTGTATCTGACAAGTACAGGGTATATGCTATGATATCATGTGTATCTGACAAGTATAGGGTATACGCTATGATATCATGTGTGTATCTGACAAGTATAGGATATATGCTATGATATCATATGTGTATCTGACAAGTATAGGATATGTTATGATATCATGTGTATCTGACAAGTATAGGGTATACGCTATGATATCATGTGTGTATCTGACAAGTATAGGATATATGCTATGATATCGTGTGTGTATCTGACAAGTATAGGGTATACGCTATGATATCATGTGTGTATCTGATAAGTATAGGGTATACGCTATGATATCATGTGTATCTGACAAGTATAGGATATATGTTATGATATCATATGTGTATCTGACAAGTATAGAATATATGCTATGATATCGTGTGTGTATCAGGCCTTCAAGTGGGTTTTGGTAAGAAAATAGGGCTTTCAATAGGGCTAAAATTCTTGAAAAATAGGGCAGTTTTGACAAATTATAGGGGGATTATAGGGTTATTTTCCTTAAATCTAATTAATATCTATTGAAAATATACATACCTTGATTAAGATTAATATACAAACTCTTACCAAATTACATTTTTGAGGCATGTACACTTAACTGAAGTCTTCTGATGACTGTACTGCACCAACTGGGACACCAAGGCAGCTCTGATAGACCTTAGCTAACCAAGACTTGGGAACCTTGGTTTTTAACTGTAAAGGCACACATAAGATCTTCAAAGCTGTTTTAGTATCTTGTTGTTGAAGTCAATCATCATAAAGACTTGAATATTGTGTGTCACATGAAATGATAAGAAAATAAGATATTTAAAAAAAGCACTGGATGACTTAATTATATTTAAGACACATACCTACATATCTGTAGACCGAGACATGCCTGTTTTGAGAAAAAAGTGTCATTTTTCAATTTCCGACATATTACTTTCTCTTTTAAGGGATAATATAGGGAAATGGGCTTTTTTGGGCTAAAATATAGGGATTATAGGGTACTCCCAAAAAGATAGGGATATTATAGGAAATATAGGGCCGGTTGAAGGCCTGGTGTATCTGACAAGTATAGGGTATACGTTATGATATCATGTGTATCTGACAAGTATAGGATATATGTTATGATATCATGTGTATCTGACAAGTAGAGGGTATACGCTATGATATCATGTGTGTATCTGACAAGTATAGGATATATGTTATGATATCATGTGTGTATCTGACAAGTATAGGATATATGTTATGATATCATGTGTATCTGACAAGTATAGGATATATGTTATGATATCATGTGTGTATCTGACAAGTATAGGGTATATGTTATGATATCATGTGTGTATCTGACAAGTATAGGGTATATGTTATGATATCATGTGTGTATCTGACAAGTATAGGGTATATGTTATGATATCATGTGTATCTGACAAGTATAGGATATACGCTATGATATCATGTGTGTATCTGACAAGTATAGGATATATGTTATGATATCATGTGTATCTGACAAGTATAGGGTATACGCTATGATATCATGTGTGTATCTGACAAGTATAGGGTATATGCTATGATATCATGTGTGTATCTGACAAGTATAGGGTATACGCTATGATATCATGTGTATCTGACAAGTATAGGGTATACGCTATGATATCATGTGTGTATCTGACAAGTATAGGGTATACGCTATGATATCATGTGTGTATCTGACAAGTATAGGGTATATGCTTTGATATCATGTGTGTATCTGACAAGTATAGGGTATACGCTATGATATCATGTGTATCTGACAAGTATAGGATATATGCTATGATATCATGTGTGTATCTGACAAGTATAGGGTATATGCTATGATATCATAGGTGTAACTGACAAGTACAGGGTATACAATTTGATATCATATGTGTATCTGACAAGTATAGGGTATATGTTATGATATCATTTGTGTATCTGACAAGTATAGGGTATATGTTATGATATCATGTGTGTATCTGACAAGTATAGGGTATATGTTATGATATCATGTGTGTATCTGACAAGTATAGGGTATATGTTATGATATCATGTGTATCTGACAAGTATAGGGTGACATCTAGTAATGAGATACACACACACAGTTACTGCATGACCTAACAACAGAATTAAACATGTAAAAATGACATAAACTCACAAACATGCACATGTATTTTAAAAGGAAACAACAATCTATAGTACATGTAGCATACTTATATGTAGTATAATTCTTTTTAAACAAGATGCATTAACGGTCTTGAAGATCACCCAAGTTTGCTGTCCTATATATTTATCTCTTGTCCCAGGGAGGATATAATTCTTAACATCTGTTAGCATTTACCTAAAAATGCTTATGTACCAAAGTTGAAGAGAGGCTAAGAGTTTTCTGGGATGAAGATTAAAAGACTTAAAAGACCAGGCAGATGACTCATACAATAACAGACAACAATGTATGGCAATATGTCAGTAGAGGAACTTGAGTGACTTAATCAAGTCGGAAACCATTCAGTGCCAAAAATATGAAATATTTTGAGAATTCTGTAAAAAATCTTTGAAAAATCATCCATGCAATCAAAATATCAAACCTTAGAAATGTGTTGGACTGTATCTTGTAATTCCTTGATAGAATATGAAAAATTCAGTCTCCAATTTTCAGAACACACAAGTTAAAAAAAACATACAATTTGTCTAGAACTTAAGCTCTTAAGATGAACAAAGAAATTATATACTGGGTCCAAGGTCATAACAAAACCTTTTTCATGGGAGAACTCAATCCAACCAATCACATCTGATGTAACATTACTGGTAGATAATTAGGTCAGTTTGCAGATGACTAAGAAAACATTTTTGTAACCTTGGACCATGGTAGCCTATATTACAAACATGTGAAAACAAGCTTTCTGAGAGTATTGATGAATAAATATTAAATCAAAATGTTTCCTACCTGTGATATACCAAGTGAATGGGGAGCAATGAAAGAACTTTAACCAAAATCTTGACCAGACTGTTGGTCGGACAGATGGACACAGACAAAGACTTTAGTAAAAGGACAAATATGAAATTCATACACTTAAAACTATATACAAATATCTCAATAACAGCTTAAAAAGTCTGTATACATATAGCTATTCAAATCAATATCCTCCACTGTGATGTGTCTATGTACAATTATGTAGATAGATCAAGAGTAAATATAGATTACAATTTACTTCAGTGAGTAAAAAACTCATTTCATTAGTCTTCACAATACTATGTACAGTTTAAGGATACGTGTTCATATACCTACATACAGGCACACTTAAAACAAGACATTCACACATACATCTTCATACATATACAATTATACCAACATACATACACATGTACTTATATTATCAACATACATACACATGCACTTATATCAGCTTACATACAAAAAATTAGACCAAAGATAAAAATAAATTTTCGTAGATGTGCCCCATTTACTTAAAATGTGCTGACCTCCTACAAATCATTTAAAGCAATTCTTCTGACTGATTTATTCTCCTTAAAAATTCTGAAATTTGTTAGATTCCCACTGTTAAAGTAATAAATTTTAAAATTATATCTTCCTATTGACTGGACTACATTTTAAAGCCTTGTTTGAGCACATCAAACTGATATTTGAATGATGGTCTTGTAATGTTAACTTCATCTACATGTAAATGTAATCGTAACATTGTTAATTTTCTTCTTCAATTGCAAACACATGACCTTAGAAATAATAGAGGTCAAATACAGTGACCTCTAAGTGTCCCGTAGACATTGCTGGCCATACATCAATGTAGTTAGAGACTTATTCCTCTTAAAGATGAGTTATCTCCTTTTTGTTGACCTACGTGAATTCCACCCAGAGTATGTTGTCTAGAAACATAAAAACATCATTTTCCGTGATTGTAGGGATCTCATAGCGGTCACTTATTTTTAAAGACAAAATTACATGTCTCCTTTAAATCAAATCTGTAAAAAGGTGAAAAAATCCTCAAAATCAAATCTTGTCAACTTTTAACTGTAGAATCAGAAAATTTAGTTATAGTTTTATTTTTGTTTATTTCGTTGTTTTCATTTATCAACAAAATTTAAACCATGACCAAATTTTACATAAGTAACACCAAGTAATACTAATAGTTTCCCCCACAAACATGTTTCTATTATTTTAGTGAAATTTAATGTGATCAAATTTGTTTTATTTTCAAAACAACAAAATTTTAATCCCACAAAATTTTATGATTCCACAGTATCAACATTCCTTTTTGAACACTGAACATAAGTTTCCCTCTTCTTGTCTCATAAATAATGCAACCCCCGAAAAATCAGTGACTGGTCATCTATATTCCTTGCTGCAGTAGCCAATTACTTGGCCAATCCCTGGCTCTCTTTGTGTCTTTCCCAGAAATATCTGGTTGTACCTTTCTTTCCAAGGAATATCCTGTTGTTGTGTTACTTTCCTGGAAATATATTGTCATCAGTCATCTTTTGGTTTCAGGAATTTCTGCTTTTTATGCTTTTTCTTACTAGGGACAGCCTCTTCTATAACAATGTCTTCGCTTTTATTATCATCTACACTTATCTCAGATCTCTGTCGCTTTTTGGAAAACTTCTTAGAAATAGTTCCAATCAAAGACTCGTACCTGAAAAAATGTCATTCAGATTTAATCAAAAACAGTTTATATATATTATAAATATAGTTCAACTACTATATACATATTGTATACATGTGCATATTTTTACTGGAGGGAAATTTTGAAATTTTCTTATGCAAAATATTTGGATGAAGTTAAGTTTTGTGGAAAGAAATAAATAGATACAAAATGTCTGGAATTTTTCGATGACAAAATTGTAACACATAATACTAGGGTGAGGAAGTTTTTGTGGAAAGAAATAAATAGTGATAAAATGTCTGTTTTGATGACTAAAAGGTTGGATAGAGATTTTGAGACGTAACTCTTCATCTATTACAAATGTTATTTCTCTAGGCCACTAAATAACACGATCATTTATGTTACGTGGAGGTATCTTTATGTTACAAATCATGTAACCTCCTCTATGTTCTCCATCAATTTCATTTTTAAGTCTTCATTATTGCTATAGTAACCTGCAGGTTCAGTCATTCCTTTTAGCATAACCTGTAAATGGGTAACGACAATTTCTCTTATTTTGTGGCCTGTGGTGAACATATATCGGATTCTGAAAATCGTTTAATAATTTTGCTATAGTTATATATCCTGTACAATACTTCCTCTCATTGTCTCCATGAAAAGAACACTAATTTTTATTCTTAGTTTGCTCAGTGGTAATTTTTGCAAATTTTCTCCTATCCCACAAGAAATTCAAATTTTGTTATTCTTAATGACATTAGGCTTTGAAATGTTTAATAGATAATTCATGGCATAACATGCACGACAATGAACTGCAACTTATCACAAAAGGTCATCTGAGTGACTTTGGTGACATCAAAATTTAATCCTTACATCCCCAGATATCTAAAAGGTATGTTCTTTTCCATTGCATTCCTTCAGTCTTTTGAGGTCTATAGGGATGTAAGGGTGTAAGCTCTATTATAAACTTGGTCTTGGAGTTGAAAACTACATATATAAAGGCAAAATCAAAACTCCAAACAATATTAATAACCAAAAAAAGTCTAGATGTAAAATTTGACATTTTTCTGCATGGACTTTATACACTGTAGAATCAGAAAATTTTGTGAGGTTAAATTCTTTGTTGTTTTGAAAATATAACAAATTCACTGACATTCAATTTCCTTGAAGTAAAAAACATGTTTGTAACGTAGTCTATTAGTATGACTCCATTGTAGTTGTGAATTTTAGGTAATATTTCGTCATGGTTTTATTTCGTCGATAAATGAAAACAACGAAGTAAACGAAATAAAAATCACAGCAAACTTTTCTGATTCTACAGCGGTTGATAAAAAGAGCTTACAATATGTCTCAGATGGAATTGTGAGATAATTACATGGTAAAAATATTGATACTGAGCCCTTGGACTGATATGACATAATATGAATTCTACCATGTTATAATTCATTTATCAAAATATTCCAAAATTTACATATATCCTTTTACTTAGGTAATTCCCAATTCTTTTGGACCATAGACCATGCTGTTTGTAAACACCTACAGGTTTTGTAATGTACAAAAATGATAAATGAAGCACTAAGTATGAAATAAAGCTCTTTACCGCCCTTGTGCTTCTTAACTGGTGATGCATTTTTTTTATATGAAGCAACAAATGATGAACTTCTGCTTTTTCTGTACAATTTGTAGAAATTCTGCTTTTTCTGTACAATTTGTAAGTTCATTACCTTTAAACATTCTTCCAATATAATAGAGGTGACCATCTACTTAATTTTAAGAAATTAATTTTGGGATCCAGGTATCACTTACCTGTCTGCCATTTCCTTCTTACTTAACCCATCCTCTTTCTCACATTTATCAGCAGCTTCCAAATCAATTTCAACATTTTGGGCCTTCATCAATTTCTGAAAATTAATTGTGGTAAAATTTTGTGTTATTACATGAAAAATTCTGTTTCATCAAAGAATCCTTGTCATAACAGATTCTGTTCAGTTATATATAAGTAGGATTTTTCTCAGTTTAAATTTAACCTATACTAGGCTATTTTCCTAATCAGAAATAACATTGTCCCTAAGCATTTTCCAAGAAAAATTCTGAATATTAGCATCTGAGAAATTATCTGATAATATTTAATTTAGATAAAATGATGGTCTTTTATACCAGTGGTCTCACAAGACAGGTGGTCTTTTATGACAGTGGTCTCACATGACAGATGGACTTTTTGACAGTGGTGGACTTTTAAGACAATGGTCTCAAAAGACAGGTGGTCTTTAAGACAGTGGTCTAATAAGACAGGTGGTCTTTTATGACTGGTCTCACAAGACAGGTGGTCTTTTATGACATTTGTCTAACAAGACAGGTGGTCTTTTATGACAGCGGTGGACTTGACAGGTGGTCTTTTATGACATTGGTCTAA
Source organism: Atrina japonica (assembly GCA_030159075.1). Classification (NCBI taxonomy): domain Eukaryota; kingdom Metazoa; phylum Mollusca; class Bivalvia; order Pterioida; family Pinnidae; genus Atrina; species Atrina japonica. The sequence goes on along the minus strand of BROG01000194.1, from coordinate 451,981 downwards.
CAAAACAGGTGAACTTTTATGACATTGGTCTCACAAGACAGGTGATATTTTATGACTGGTCTCACAAGACAGGTGGTATTTTAAGACAGTGGTCTCACAAGGCAGGTGGTCTTTAATGACAGTGGTCTCACAAGACAGGTGGTCTTTTAAGACAGTGGTCTCACAAGACAGGTGGACTTTAATAACAGTGGTCTCACAAGACAGGTGGTCTTTTAAGACAGTGGTCTCACAAGACAGGTGGACTTTTATGACAGTGGTCTTACAAGACAGGTGGTCTTTTATGGCAGTGGTCTTACAAGGCAGGTGAACTTTTATGACTGGTCTCACAAGACAGGTGGTATTTTATGACTGGTCTCACAAGACAGGTGGTCTTTTAAGACAGTGGTCTCACATGACAGGTGGTCTTTTATGATAGTGGTCTCACAAGACAGGTGGTCTTTTTTGACAGTGGTCTCACAAGACAGGTGATCTTTTTTGACAGTGGTCTCACAAGACAGGTGGTCTTTTAAGACAGTGGTCTAACAAGACAGGTGGTCTTTTAAGACAGTGGTCTCACAAGACAGGTGTCTTATATGACAGTGGTCTAACAAGACAGGTGGTCTTTTATTACAGTGGTCTCACAATACAAGTGGTCTTTTAAGACAGTGGTCTCACAAGGCAGGTGGTCTTTTAAGACAGTAGTCTCACAAGGCACGTGAACTTTTATGAGTGGTCTGACAAGACAGGAGGTCTTTTATGACTGGTCTCACAAGACAGGTCGTCTTTTATGACAGGTCTAACAAGACAGGTGGTCTTTTAAGAAAGTGGTATCACAAGACAGGTGGTCTTTTAAGACAGTGGTCTCACAAGACAGGTGGTCTTTTGAGACAGTGGTCTCACAAGACAATAGGTCTTTTAAGATAGTGGTCTCACGAGACAGGTGGTCTTTTATGGCAGTGGTCTCACAAGAAAGGTGGTTTTTTTTTACTTTTGTCTTCCCAAACAGTAATCCTGCTATCCTTAAACATCTACATATAACATTCAGAATTTTTTATATACAATGTAGATTAATTGATAATCAAAGTACTGAAAGTACTAAAAGTACTGAAAGGAAGTGACAAATTATACAGCTTTGAATATGTAATGCCTGTTAGATCTACTGAAGTGAATGAAGCACATTCTGGAATACACAGAGAACTATGTGTCATAGTGTATAACTTTGTCAGTCAACATTAGAGATTCCTCCTATACAAAACACGCTGGCACATAAGACTGTTATATGGATATCGTAGGAATACCTAAGTCATGTAAATGTATGAATTATTATTGACTCAGTTTATCTTCTGTACAATTATTCATAAAATGCAATCGATAAACTAAGTGATTTTCTTATTTTGCAAAGATCTGTCATTAAAAGAAAACGTTGCAGTCTCCTGTGAACTTTTTTGTTTGAGCGGAATTGATTGTCAGTAGGCCCCTAAACAAATCAAGGATCACAAATTTTCGACCTGAATTTGCAGTTTAACATGGATATATCTCGTATCAGATTTTACGTAGATTAAAATTCTTTTTCATGTTCTGGAGAAAGACAGTTTGTAGCATTTACTACATTGTATATTCAAGAAAACTGATAAATTGAAAACTGAAGTTGTTAGACAATCCGCCATCATAAATTTGATCCATACATAAACAGGTGACGTTTGTTTGTTGTGTAACAACCCACTCTAAAACCTTTTACTCATATGCAGACGTCACCAAATGCTGGTGAAGGGCTTCAAATTTTGGCCTATGCATGGCACTTATGGCCATTGAGCAGTGAGGTTTCTTTTACATGCTGACACCTACTGTGACACTGGACCTCGTAAAAACAGGTGACGTGTTACATTACCTTGTAAAAATGTTTGATAATTGTGGTAAACAACGTTTGATAATTGTGGTAAACAACATTCAAACAAAATCATTACTCACCTCTATATCAATATTATAACCATTAAACAACATCCGGCTAAATTGTAGACTGCCAATATGTAAAAAACTAGGCTTAAAAACATATTTACTCACCTCTATTTCAGTATTATAACCATTAAACGACATCCGGCTAAATTGTAGACTGCCAATATGTAAAAAACTAGGCTTAAAAACATATTTACTCACCTCTATTTCAGTATTATAACCATTAAACAACATCCGGCTAAATTGTAGACTGCCAATATGTAAAAAACTAGGCTTAAAAACATATTTACTCACCTCTATTTCAGTATTATAACCATTAAACGACATCCGGCCAAACCGTAGACTGCCAATACGTAAAAAGCTAGGCTCAAAAACATATTTGCTCCTGTAAAATGTTTAAAATATACTGTGAATATGTTGCAAATATCATTTTTAAATTCATAATGTCAAATTTTATCCAATATAAAAAAAATAAGAGTTGTCAGAAAACAACAAAGCTTGCCTAAATTGGTGCCAAATTATCCAAAGAATTACATGTAACTATATGTTATATTTAAGTAAAAACAATTAAATATGAATTTATTCCAAAAAAGTTTCAGATTTCACTTCGCTAATTGATACTTTACTCCAAATAGCACATAACAGCGTTCTACTACATATAGTGCTTTCCAACATTTGCCCTAAAACTTTAACCTGGCAACATCGCCGTCACTTCATAAGCCCCCCCCCCCCCCATTCTTTGAATATTGAGCTAATAAAAAATAATAATTATTTGTTGTTGTGCAGAGAACTCAATATAGAGATGTCATCAGCTTTACATAGACTGCCACAAATATTGACCCATTCTATGGACTCTAGGAGATGCTGAGTAGGTTCCTTTACAAGGCTCATCATTCATGAAAATTCCACTTGTCCTGCAGGACAAGTTGTATTGAAATTTACTGGTGCGAATGCAATGATGACAAGTGTAACATTTAAAGATATTATTTTGTGTTTAAACAAGAATAATCTTTATTGACACTTTCAGATAAGTGAGAAGTAACACCTACTTGTCCAACTGCAAACTGGACCTGTTCTGGAAAACGGGTCAAACCTAATTGTTGAGCCTTGACCTATGTGGCACACCTACTGTCACATGAGACTATGGCATGTGCTTTGTAAAGAAAGAGTGTCAAGCAGGACCCAGAACCAAAAACTAACCGGAGACCCCAATAACATCAAGTGCCAATCCCACAATATCTAGAAATTCTTAGAGTGAACAACTCATGACAGTTTATGACTTTACTAAAGGGAGTTAACTCTGATGTAATATTATCAAGCAAAGGTCAAACCCACACTGACTCAGACTGGAACAAATGATGACCTTCAAAATCAATGTATGTCTACTTGATCGTCAAATGTACACTTACTTGACCTTCATATGTGTACATGTACATCATGTACATATTTCACCTTCACACATATATATACTTACATATAGTTGACTTGATTAATGTACATATTTCACCTGTATGTGTAAACATTTACCTTCACACATATATATACTTACATATAGTTGACTTGATTAATGTACATATTTCACCTGTATGTGTAAACATTTACCTTCACACATAAATATACTTACATGTAGTTGACTCGATTTATGTACATATAGTTGACCTTCACATGTAAACTTATTTGACCTTTACATATACAATGTCAGTGAGCCAACAAGGATTGAATTATCTGGGGTCATTATCTTCCCTTGATCATATTATCATTGGGACAGTTTCATGACCATGGGGACATAACAATGATGACAATTTAGCTAACATACACATTTTACATGTATACATGTAAGTATAAGACATTATCATAGCAAGTGTACATGTAAGTATAAGACATTATCATAGCAAGTGTACATGTAAGTATAAGACATTATCATAGCAAGTGTACATGTAAGTATAAGACATTATCATAGCAAGTGTACATGTAAGTATAAGACATTATCATAGCAAGTGTACATGTAAGTATAAGACATCAGCAAGTGTACATGTAAGTATAAAGACATTATCATAGCAAGTGTACATGTAAGTATAAGGCACATTATCATGTAGCAAGTGTACATAGTAAGTATATGTAAGACATTATCATAGCAAGTGTACATGTAAGTATAGGGCATTATCATAGCAAGTGTATATGTAAGTATAGGGCATTATCATAGCAAGTGTATATGTAAGCAAGTGTATATAGTAATGTAAGTATAAGACATTATCATAGCAAGTGTACAAGTGTTACATGTAAGTGTATAGGGCATTATCATAGCAAGTGTACATGTAAGTATAGGACATTATCATAGCAAGTGTATATGTAAGTATAGGGCATTATCATAGCAAGTGTACATGTAAGTATAAGGCATTATCATAGCAAGTGTACATGTAAGTATAGGGCATTATCATAGCAAGTGTACATGTAAGTATAAGGCATTATCATAGCAAGTGTATATGTAAGTATAGGGCATTATCATAGCAAGTGTACATGTGTAAAGGCATATCAAGATATTATCATAGCAATAGCAAGTGTACATGTAAGTATAGGGCATTATCATAGCAAGTGTACATGTAAGTATAAGGCATTATCATAGCAAGTGAATATGTAAGTACATTATCATAGCAAGAGTATAAGACATTATCATAGCAAGTGTATATGTAAGTATAGGGCATTATCATAGCAAGTGTATATGTAAGTATAAGGCATTATCATAGCAAGTGTACATGTAAGTATAGGGCATTATCATAGCAAGTGTACATGTAAGTATAAGACATTATCATAGCAAGTGTATATGTAAGTATAAGACATTATCATAGCAAGTGTATATGTAAGTATAAGACATTATCATAGCAAGTGTACATGTAATTATAAGACATTATCATAGCAAGTGTACATGTAAGTATAAGACATTATCATAGCAAGTGTACATGTAAGTATAAGGCATTATCATAGCAAGTGTATATGTATGTATGTAAACTACATGTATGTGTAACATTTGATTTCCAAAAGGCGTAACAACATAAAAACTGGAACTAGTTTGGGGCTGATGTCATTCCGAACACTGGTTGCTGTCACTGTGCCAAGCTGTCCGAGTGGTTTATGAATAATGGGGACATTTATCATTTTGTATGGCCATTTGCTCTGGTTGGATTACTGCAATGTACATGTATAGGCCTACCCATTGGCCACTTGATCTTCGCATCCAGACTTACTCTTTCTGTCTGGTTTCAGGCAAGTCCAATTCCCAATGCTCATCATCAATTACTCGTTGTTTCTCCTCTTCATTTTGTTCTTGTTCTAACCGCAGAGCACTTCTCTGCATAAACTGAAAGATGATAAGAACAGGGTATTCTCATTACAAGTATAAAGAAGGATATTCCTACTGACTAAATTCTGGGCCTAGGGTACAAAGACTTGAGAAAAGTTATGTTGTTTTAACTAAAAAAAGAAAAACTTAATTTGAGATATTGATCATTTATTTGGATATTCCAAATTAGGAATTTTTGCATAATCTGGGGGAAAATACAAACCATTTTTGCATTGGGAATGGGTCTTGTATAAATTGTAACCAGACACCCAAACAACGAGGAAATTCCTGATAACATAAAATATATGGCAAATGAACACGGTACAAGTTATTATTATTATTATTTTCTTCAAGCCGCATTCTTCCTGTACAGGCTCCAAATCAATGGACAAGTGGCTTCAGACATCATTTGATCACTGTCAGATCAGGGAAGAAACACTTAAAACATCAAATAACATTTCAGCTACGGATACATGTGTACTTGTGCGCTGTGCCTGTGGATTAACTTAAATTTCCAATTTTTTCGCACATTGCTTTGCTTGGCGAACATATTCCACTAAAATATGTGTAAACCTTTAATTTAATTTCTAGCAAAATATACTCCAATGATTTTATTGCAAATATTGGAGTACCAAAATGTCCATACATTGCTTCGCTTAGCGAAGATGTGCTAGATTTGCATTCCCTGTGACTTGAAACTCTGGATACGCCCTGTGCACCTTTTAAGAAGACTACATGTACTTCCACCACAAAAATCAAATAATTCATAGATCTATACACTGCAGCATAAAATTACAATCATACAATGACGCATAGTGCAGTAGTCTATAAATACGTGATGAAAAAGTAGGCTACACTAGTCAGTGCAGTTGTTCCGATCGTCTTTGTCTCAAACTGTTGTAACAGTACCGTTTTTTTGTGGCGTTAAAAGGCTTCTATTAACAATTAAATACCATACCTTCATTTGCAGAACATTTTTTGAGAGGTGAGACTTCTGGGACGTATCCTCATTCATGTCGTTTCGTTTTGTTTATTAGGTGGAACACGTGGGATATTTCGTGAAAATGGTATCTCGATCCCGAACTGTGACGCTTTTTGGGGGGTCTACCGAAAATTATACGACTATCAACACTGTATATTTGTTATTATTTGGTTTGAAAAATTATTTGAAAAATAATCATATATTAGTGATATAGTCATGCATATGTTACAAAAGTCACTCAAAATATTTGCATAAATTGGGTTCTATAGGGTTTTAGTGTCAACCTTCATAGAACGTGAAGTGTGGAGGGAAATAGGTTGGTAACATGACAGCGTCTACATGTGCAAATAGGTGATGTATAATTCTGCTGCTGTTGATTTATTGAGATGCACTTACAAGCTGTCTTCGTAAATTTTATTTTATCAAGTTATATTAACAATGGATTATTTGCAAGCGATATTTTGAAGGACAAACACACCAAAGTGCAAGTACTGAAGTAGTAAACTGTAAAGCCCCCCCCCCCCCTTTTCGGTACGCTTTACCCCAAACACACAGGAGACCCATATGACCATAATATAGTACACCTGGAATGAATTTGCTTCGTACGCCACATATTTTATTTTATGAATATATATGCATTTTGTATGAACAAAAAACAAAAAAACAAAAACAACATTGATTCAGGGATTAAAAATATGTTCTATATCAGAATATGTGGGCTCTGTAAAACTAAAAGGCCCCATAAGGCCCATTCCCAATGCAAAATCTGCTATATTTGGACAGACACCTCCAAATATTTTCCCATAGTCCTCACTGCTAATTTACAAAACTTCAGATCAATGTCACACCATGTTTATTAAATCTGGATCAATTAAATACCCTGAGCTGAAAGATTAATGTTTTTGATAACAAAATATGTGGTATTACGAATCACCGAAAAGACAGTATGATCACTGAAAAGACAGATGTCAAAAAAATCAAAAGTATAGGTTGCTGTTGCATTTTTACTTCAAATTTTCACTTGTTTACAACAGTAGCACATGTACAACATTTTGTAAAAAAACGGAAATTCCCTATAAATGGGAAATTCCTTTGGTATCTATAGAGTCTCAACCATAAAAATCTTGTTATAGATTTTAACCAAACTATAGTATCTATATATTTTCAAGGATAATATGGTTGACACGGGTAGATATTAATTTTATGGTGTGTGGTTCTATAGCTTAAATTTTTGAAAATGACTTAAAGAAAAAATATCTATATATAAAAAATATTTATTCTGGAAAAACTGTCAAAAGATAGAGAGTTTGATTGGTTAAAGAAGACAACAATAAATATTTATGATTTAATAAATAAAAATTTCTTAGATTTTTCAAAGTGGGCAAGTGTTGGAGAAAGAAAATAGAAAAGAAAAATAAAAACAAAAACGTGATAAAGATGAATTAATTATAGGTCCGTATGTTAAAGAAGAATTGGAAGAGATAAAGGAATTGAAAGAGATAGAGGAATTGATAGAGACCCCTACGAATTTATCTTGATTGACGAGCAAACAAATGATAAATTTACAACTTTTTTAGATACTTATATAGTAAACTTATTAGTGGATTCTTTTCCTTATGATATAGAAGATATGGTGACGAATCTTACAAAAGAGGTGATAACAAACAGAGATCTACAAAACGGTGATAAAATATGTATCATCGTCTACCACGAGAAGTGGAATAAACCGTATAGCACACGTTATATGACTATTTCTGATGATTTGGAAAACATTATTCTCAAAGAACTAGCCGAATTTATAGAATATAAAGAGGTTCCTATAAATGAAGTATTTTTTTTTTACATTCATTCAACTATAATGCCAAAAGGTGCAGTAATGCCTAAACAACCTGTGACAAAAGATAATTAAAAAAACGAGAAAAAGCATCATAACGATAAAAAATGATAGTATGTGTTTTGCTTGTGCGACTATGACGGCAATAGCTAACTAAAACAAAGAAAAATGGACAAAAAGTCAGATTAAAAATGGTTTCAATGCATCTATGAAACTACAGGAAAAAGAAGCTTTAAAACTTCACGAAGAAGCAGGGGTTAATTTTTATGATTTTGATAATACTTTAGAAGACGTTGAAACTTTTTCACGTCATTTAGGCGTACAGATCAACATCATTGACGGTGATATATTAAATGAAATTATTTATATGACTTCTTGTAATTATGACGACAACAATATGCAGGGTGGGAATTAAGTGGCAAACGATTGTTCGGGTTACGCATGGGTTACCAGGTTTTAATTTTTGGCGAACGATCCATCGTTTGCAGTTTTCAAACAGCTGTTAATAATATGTTCATGTTTATAATTGTGATTATGTTGTCAGTCTCCGCTGAAATTCATGATTTGCACAAATGAAACATCTAAATTCTAATACGAGTTTGTTTGAAATCAGTAGCTTCAACACAAAAGAGTTCCATGTATAAGGGACAGTGTAAATCTAGTCCGTGACATATATCCCAGTTATGTCCCAAGTCCCGATGATTTTTATTTTCGTAAAAAAAAAAATCTGTACCTTGATAATAATTTATACATGTATGTACATTTTACACATGATACGCAGAAATCATTGGCATTGGTGATGTAATGGTGTTGGACAAGACGTAAATTATTTTTTGAAGTGTAAATCTTGTCCCTTTTTATGTCCCAAAACATACTGCCTGTGGAATTTTCAAAGCAATTCTCCACATAAAATGTATGTATTAACTACTGTGGGGTACAAATATATTATTACAGGTACTTTGGATCTTATTTTTACGAAAATAAAAATCATCGGGACTCGGGACATAACTGGGACATATGTTCCGGATTAGATTTACACTGTCACCACTTGAAATTAAGAGGAATTACCGGCCAATCGCTGCAGTCTCTCCTGAGCTATGTGGATGGCGTTAGATATATTCATAAGAGCAATGTACCTAGACACATCAAATCTGGTTCTTTACACGACTGGGCCAAAAAGAAATTTTGTGTCAATAAAAGTGCATCAGCAGTAGCCTCAGTGGATGCTAACAGTAGCACAAGTTCAATCAGTTCATCGGAACAACACTCGGCACAACCTTGACCATCAGTACATACACTGTTATTAAAACAGCATTGTCTCTGATGTCAAAAGAAAGACCACTTTCTGACTAACTGTCAATGACTGGCTGGAGTATAAAGAAAACACAATACTTTGCTATTTTCAACATTATAATTAAGTGCACAATGCCAAAAAATTTTATGCATATCTTATAATAGTACAAGGAAACAGTAGCTTTAATTAGAATACGTGTACATGTGCAATAATTATGGTAAGAGGTACAATCATAGAAAAAAACGGGTGGTAACCCATTTTTCAAATGGGTTACCAGACGCTCAAACCTGGTAACCCGTAAATAGGTTACCATCACTGATCCTTAATTCCCTCCCTGAATATGATATATCTTTATAAAATGGTAACCACTTCGATGTGATTCAAAAATGTTTGCGATGTGAACGAATCGTTAATAATTTACATGATGAGAAGCAAAAGCATATTTGTGGATTTTCTAAATGTAGTAATTGTCGTGAATATTGTAATATGACAACCCACCACTGTTATATTCTTAAAAAGAGTTCTAAAGGTGGTTATTGTAAAGATGAAAGGTTAGAATGGGATCCTGATTATAACTATAAGACGAGAACGACCAAATATTTTTTCTGTGACATCGAGGCAACCCAATACACGGGTACACATACCTAATTTAGTGATTTGTCAAGATTTTGATGGTACCCAACATGAGTTTCCCACCGTAGATGATTTTTGTAAGTTTGTTCTAGATACTAAAGAAGGCACCTTTATAGCTCATAATGCTAAGGTGTAAGATGCTCAGTTTTTACTTTGCTATTTCGTAAAAAAAACCACATTAAATCATACGTTATTTATAACGGTACCAAAATCATGTACATGGAAGTTAATAAAAAAATAAAGTTTATAGATTTCATTAATTTTGTAAATAGTCGTCTGGCGGATTTCCCTAAAACTTTTGGGTTAACGGAATATTTTGGGCGAGTTAAATTTAACTTTAATCTTGAACGATGTCATAAAGGGAACTTATCAAACGAAAAATGGAGATATAATATTAATAAATCCACCCCTCAAAGTAAAATCGGGGTACAATTTAATGTTTTCGGCAAACAAACCATCCAAATCTGGTTCCGTGAAGTTGGGTGTGTGTAATAAAAGAACCGATACCGAACGGAATTGAATTTCAGGATGTGTTAAAATGATGATACATGTACATGTAATATTATACACTGTATAAAAGCTATAAAATCTTAATTAAATGTAGGTGAATGATAAAAGGAAAATTAGTTGTTGTAAATAAAAGTTTTAATGAGATACTTAAAATGGATAGATATTGTTTTAAAAAATGAAAACTTTTGTAATTTGCATTGATTTAAACACACGGTAGTTACATTGGTTAAAATTTGTTCAAGTAAATATGACAGGCCCCTAAGTTTAAATCTGGGCTCTCAGAATTGAAAGCTTAGGAGTCCATTTGGCTCCTGAGGATTTTTTTCTTAATTTCCACCCCTGTTAAACCATATATATTATTGATTGTTATGGGGAGACACATTTAGTGGTGCATATAGGGGACCTGCCCCACCCTCTGGAATATATATTTTAACTTATAGCTTGAAATACATTCACATCCCAGATCTTACACTTGTTAATACTGTATGTTACAAGTATACTTTTCTACATACATTTTATATCAAAGCAGGGACTGGCATTATCTGGCAAGACATAATTTATGTGTAATTCTTATGATAATTTGCACCCATTTAGGTGAGCTTTGTTGTCTTCTAACAACTCTTGTTTGTTGGTATTTGTGGGATAGACTGCCCCACTTTATTAAGATGATTGCCAGTAGTCATAATCACTTACTGGATCATACTGGATCTTACTGGATCATACTGGATCATAACTCACTTTGTGTACATATATTAATTTCTTTTGCTCATACATATACAACACCCAAAACAATTTTAAGTAATTAAATTAGGAAATTAGTGTTCTGATTGGGTGGGGGGGGGAATTGGTTTTCACATTTTTTTTAAAATGTGTACTTTCTTCTGAATATGTAAATATGACACATTTTCAAGTCCCAAAACATCCTTTAAATTACAGTGTAACTTATATTTAAAGATCCCCATTGGGACACAACAAGACCAGTCTTCATAGAGAGGTGGTCTTTATATAGAGGTTACATGTACAATGAAACTTGTGTATAAAGACCCCCTTTGGGACACAACAAGACCAGTCTTTATATAGAGGTGGTCTTTATATAGAGGTTACATGTACAATGAAACTTGTATATAAAGACCCCCTTTTGGACACAGCAAAACCTTTATATGGTCTTTATATGGAGGTGGTCTTTATATATATAGAGGTTGATTCATACACAAATGTTACTGTTGGGGACAGCAAAAACGGCCTTTGTGACCAGGTGGTCTTTATGCATAGGTGGTCACTAAAGTAGGTTTTACTGTATTTACATTGTTAATACCAGATTACTAACTAATTTGAGAGTAACAGATTTGTAATTAACATACACCAGTTGAGTGATCATCAAAAGTGCAAACTGCTAAAATTTTAACCCAACAAAAATAACTTGTCATAAAGTATTGTACCTGTATTGTTTTATTATTTATCTTTTTTTCTAAAAGAAATGTTGTACATGTATAGTTAATTTTATGTTTAATGTTTTACAGGAACTGAAATGGCTTAAGTTTGTAACCAAAGAAAGAGTTACCATGGGTAGAGTAGACGTAAATATTATAGAGGTAGGTTACACTATACCTGTAACAATACAGATTTACCCTGGGTAGAATAGATATAAATATTGTAGAGGTAGGTTACACTGTACCCTGTAACAATATATAGAGTTACCATGGGTAGAGTAGATATAAATATTGTAGAGGTAGGTTACACTGTACCCTGTAACAATATATAGAGTTACCATGGGTAGAGTAGATATAAATATTGTAGAGGTAGGTTACACTGTACCCTGTAACAATATAAAGAGTTACCATGGGTAGAGTAGATATAAATATTGTAGAGGTAGGTTACACTGTACCCTGTAACAATATATAGCCGTTACCATGGGTAGAGTAGATATAAATATTGTAGAGGTAGGTTACACTGTACCCTGTAACATATATAGAGTTACCATGGGTAGAGTAGATATAAATATTGTAGAGGTAGGTTACACTGTACCCTGTAACAATATATAGAGTTACCATGGGTAGAGTAGATATAAATATTGTAGAGGTAGGTTACACTGTACCCTGTAACAATATAAAGAGTTACCATGGGTAGAGTAGATATAAATATTGTAGAGGTAGGTTACACTGTACCCTGTAACAATATATAGAGTTACCATGGGTAGAGTAGATATAAATATTGTAGAGGTAGGTTACACTGTACCCTGTAACAATATAAAGAGTTACCATGGGTAGAGTAGATATAAATATTGTAGAGGTAGGTTACACTGTACCCTGTAACAATATATAGCGTTACCATGGGTAGAGTAGATATAAATATTGTAGAGGTAGGTTACACTGTACCCTGTAACAATACAGATTTACCCTGGGTAGAGTAGATATAAATATTGTAGAGGTAGGTTACACCATACCTGTAACAATATAAAGAGTTAACATGGGTAGAGTAGATATAAATATTGTAGAGGTAGGTTACACTGTACCCTGTAACAATATAAAGATTTACCCTGGGTAGAGTAGATATAAATATTAGAGGTAGGTTACACTGTACCCTGTAACAATATATAGAGTTACCATGGGTAGAGTAGATATAAATATTGTAGAGGTAGGTTACACTGTACCCTGTAACAATATAAAGAGTTACCATGGGTAGATGTCAGTATTGTAGAGGTAGGTTATACTATACCCTGTAACAGTACAAAGATTTACCATGGGTAACATGAATATTTTATTAGCTTGCAGGGATGAAAGTCCGGAGACCTAATGCCATATCCCCAGAGGCGGGGTCATCATTGTTGTATTCAGCATCCGTAAACTTTCACCTAAGCTATAGCTTTTTAATCCTTGACCTACTTTTCAAAAACTTTAAACTTGGTTCTATCTTTTAAGCCATGAGGAATAAGGCTTTGATATATCATATGTAAATTTCTTATCTTATGACCAGAGCTTTAATTTGATACTTGGACTTTTGACCTAGTGACCTTGTTCTTGGACTTGGACCTACTTTTCAAAAACTTTAACCTTAGATATATCTTTTAAACCAGGAAGAATACGGCTTTGATATTTCACATATAGATTTCTTATGAGCATTCATTTTGTACCTTGACTTTTGACCCAGTGACCTTGACCTTGGACTTTGACCAACTTTTCAACAACTTATAAGCTGAGCTGAAGGAATAAAAATATTCACCATATCTTGACCTTAAAACCTGACAGATGTGAGCCAAATACCTATTTTGAAAATTGACACCCATTTACTGGCAAGTTTTTTTTGTGTCATCTGACAACTCTTGGTTTTATCGGCCTCAATTGATATTATTTTTGTACTCCATAAATTCTCATATCAAACAAAAAATAGTGCAATAATTGTATAATATCATTTCAGTTTAAAAATCCTGGTGTATTCTATGGGTGTGAAGAAAGTGACGATGTAACATCGGAGGATTTTTATCATCTGGACAAGCTGATAAATGAGTATTACAACAATGAACAGATGATCAGTATCACATATCATGCTCAGCAGGTAAGTAACATTACGATTTAAATAACGTCACTTTCTCTTTATGCTGGCTGATATGATAAGAAAAACAACACTGTATTCTACCTAATAAACACCCAAGGCACTACAAAAAAGGAAAAAGGGATGGATGCTTATTGGGACAAATTCTTAATACTGCAAATCCAGAAATATTCATGGGACTTTATTTTTACAATACACAAATTCTTAATTTATTCATGAGATGATAATTTTTGTAATTTTTAATTCCCATTTCATCATATCATCCTCATAGTTCATTACGCCATAATTTTACTTTCAGGAGTGAAAGCTTAAACCAAGGATCAAAAGGGTCATTCAGGGGTTTCCCTTAATGTTGAGGCCTTTTGTTTCAGGGACTTTATTCTGTAACTTTTAAACGTTACAAATTTGCCAAGTTTTTGTTTTTTCAGAATGAAATTTGCATAGCTAGGAGACTTTGTGATAACAGGTGGTACCGGGTTCGAGTTGAAGCCATCTATAACCGCAGACATGGGCCAGAAGCTAGGTAATTTTGATCTATTTCATGTGCCATTTTATTGTAAATTGAGTTTTATGTTTTTTTCACGTTAATTTTTACGACACCAGATTCACTCGGGTGACCTATCATGATCCTGTAGTGTTCATCAATGTGTGTTAACTTTTGATCATTTTAAACATCTAAAAAGCTACCTCATAAAATTTTTCTTATAGCATCTATACACACATCACAACTGAACTGATTTGTATCGAATTGTTCAGATTAAACTGGCCTTCTTCTGTCAAGTTTTGGAAAATGCCATTGGCGAGACAATTGAGAATTTGAGCGTGAATTTCAAGTGTCAAATTGGGAACAACTTTGCACCCATTCAAATCTGAATGTAATGGAATCTTATTTTTAAATGTAATTTCTTTTACATTAATTCATTTTTTATGGCCTCAACACCATATTGGCAAGTTTTTTCATCAAATTGGTTAAGAAATGAAAATATACACACATGGTTGGTATGTCGCCCAGTTAACATCATTTTCCCATAGCTTTTTTATGTTAAATCAACTTTTTCAAAATACCTGCCACAAAGTAATGCTTGTGTCAATTCTTGTTAAAATTCACATATTCATAAACAATTATATTAATCATCATCTGATATTAGTTTAAAATTTCGTAGAAACATTGATATATATCTGAAAAGCAACAATTTTTCATTGCAGTAAGTAATTTGTTGATGCCTCTTACTATGAATAAAGAA
Source organism: Atrina japonica (assembly GCA_030159075.1). Classification (NCBI taxonomy): domain Eukaryota; kingdom Metazoa; phylum Mollusca; class Bivalvia; order Pterioida; family Pinnidae; genus Atrina; species Atrina japonica. The sequence continues at coordinate 436,666 of BROG01000194.1, read as the reverse complement.
GGAAATGTCATTGCAAATTTGACTTCTTACTTACAAATACTTGCTGTTTTTATAGAAAGAAATTCACACATCCTAAACCAGTTTAGAAATATAGTCTATAGACTTCAGCATAAATAGGCAAAGGTACATGTTCATAAGATTTACATAAGATTTCATTGAGTTTATAAGTCAGGCCAATTATTTTCAAAATGTTGATTTAGCATAGAAAGCTATGGGGAAATGATGTTAGTTTACTCACTGCTGGCAGCATGCTGTATGAGTGAAAATTTTAAAGCTTGTCCATGTGATGATATTTTAAAAGAAAAATTATTGTATAGAAACTAGATTGACTTTTTTATACTTTCAGCTGTTATTTCCTGGATACAGGCAAAAATGAAATGGTTCCCACTCAGTGGTAAGTATAGCTGACAAGATCATCCTTGTTACTATAGAGTCTATGTACCAGTGCTTGAAGAGCCGGCCTGGCTCGGTCGGTAGTGGGCTCGACTCTTGATAGTGAGGTCGTGAGTTCGAGTCCAGCCGGCAGCAGATTGGTTTCCTGTCCTGCAGATGAGAGAGTAAAAACCAAGGTCCCGTGTCACTGTAGGTGTTGGCACGTTAAAGAACCCTCACTGCTCAATGGCTATAAGTGCCGAGCAAAGGCCAAAATTTGAAGCCCTTCACTGGCATTTGGTGACGTCTCCATATGAGTGAAATATTCTTGAGTGGGACGTTAAACTATAATAAACAAACAAACAAACCAGTACTTGACCAGTACCATTGCTCAACCAGTTGGAAGATAATGGTGTATATGTAATAAACTGACCATCGAATAACCATAACCTTTGTTATATTTGTTGAACTTAGTGTGTTTAGTCTCTCCTCCAAATACAAGATATTTCCTGTTGTTATTTACCGATTTGCAGACGACAATTATTTGTAAACGTCACTGTGCAGTAATGAGACAAGTGAATAAATTACCGTGACATACTTCTAACTATTGATATAAAATTTAAACTATGCTCAAATCAGGATAAGATGATGTTCAAGATACTATAAATTCTAACATTAGATACATTACACACGTTGGATTCTCCGACATTGAGGTTTATTGTTTTTAGATCACCATGCATTAGCAATGTAATGCATTCAATGCTATGAAAGGAGCGGTCCTTTTTGAAGAATGACACTTTCCACTTTCTGGTTGTTTAAAAAGTCTGCTCTTTTGGGTTAGTTCAATATTTTGTTATCAGTAAATGTTTTTGCTATTGTTCTGTTCTTTAATCATATTCGTTCTGAAATACAGTCAAAAGGAAAGTAAAACACACAGTGGTAGAGCACTGTTTCTTCCGAACACCTGAATTGCTGAAACTGTTTAACTCTGTGACTGGTCCCCGAGAAGCATCTACATGATGCCGATTTTGCCCGAATACTATTATTATATTTGGGACGATCTGCGTTTGATCTGGTGTGAATATAAAACATCATTTGTAAAAGCTTTAATTGCTGGGAGAATTTAGGTGTCTTAAGTGGTGGAGCACTGTTACACTGACTCTATATAGGATCATCCTTGTTACTATATATAGGACAGTATTATCTGGAGGTATTGTTGTTGTTTGATATTGCCCACCATTTTTGTTGCATTTTTGAATTTGATATTTTGTTTTCATCAAATTCTGTTTCATTTGTTCTTCAATTAGAAGACATTTCTGTATTCTAAGTACTCACATTATTGTCTTTGTCTAATTGAGGGATTATTTGACACTAAGGTGTGTCTAATTGAGGGATTGTTTGAAACTGTAAGGTGTTGTCTAATTGAGGGATTGTTTGACACTGTAAGGTGTTGTCTAATTGAGTGATTGTTTGACATTGTAAGGTGTTGTCTAATTGAGTGATTGTTTGACACTAAGGTGTTGTCTAATTGAGTGATTGTTTGACACTAAGATGTTGTCTAATTGAGTGATTGTTTGACACTGTAAGTTGTTGTCTAATTGAGTGATTGTTTGACATTGTAAGGTGTTGTCTAATTGAGTGATTGTTTGACATTGTAATTGAGTGATTGTTTGACACTGTGTTGTCTAATTGAGTGATTGTTTGACATTGTAAGGTGTTGTCTAATTGAGGGATTGTTTGACACTGTAAGGTGTTGTCTAATTGAGGGATTGTTTGACACTAAGGTGTTGTCTAATTGAGGGATTGTTTGACACTGTAAGGTGTTGTCTAATTGAGGGATTGTTTGACACTGTAAGGTGTTGTCTAATTGAGGGGATTGTTTGACACTGTGTTGTCTAATTGGTGATTGTTTGTAAGGTGTTGTCTAATTGAGGGATTGTTTGACACTAAGGTGTTGTCTGATTGAATGATTGTTTGACATTGTAAGGTGTGTCTAATTGAGGGATTGTTTGACATTTTAAGGTATTGTCTAATTGAGTGATTGTTTGACACTGTAAGGTGTTGTCTAATTGAGGGATTGTTTGACACTAAGGTGTTGTCTAATTGAGTGATTGTTTGACACTAAGGTGTTGTCTAATTGAGTGATTGTTTGACATTGTAAGGTGTTGTCTAATTGAGGGATTGTTTGACACTGTCAGGTGTTGTCTAATTGAGGGATTGTTTGACGTTTTAAGGTGTTGTCTAATTGAGTGATTGTTTGACATTGTAAGGTGTTGTCTAATTGAGGGATTGTTTGACACTAAGGTGTTGTCTAATTGAGGGATTGTTTGACACTAAGGTGTTGTCTAATTGAGTGATTGTTTGACACTGTAAGGTGTTGTCTAATTGAGTGATTGTTTGACACTGTAAGGTGTTGTCTAATTGAGGGATTGTTTGACACTAAGGTGTTGTCTAATTGAGGGATTGTTTGACATTGTAAGGTGTTGTCTAATTGAGGGATTGTTTGACATTGTAAGGTGTTGTCTGATTGAATGATTGTTTGACATTGTAAGGTGTTGTCTAATTGAGGGATTGTTTGACACTGTAAGGTGTTGTCTAATTGAGGGATTGTTTGACACTAAGGTGTTGTCTAATTGAGGGATTGTTTGACACTGTATGGTGTTGTCTAATTGAGGGATTGTTTGACACTTTAAGGAGTTGTTGGGATTTATATCATCCACATGTGGGTCAGGTAAAAGGTCCCATTCCCAATGACAAATTTACTGTTTTATTTCCCCAAATTTTGAGAAAAATTTCCCCAAAATGTTCACTGTACAGCTGACAGTCACAATGACTAAATCTTGCAATAATTAGTCTTTATTTTACAGGATACGCAAAGCTGCACCTGATTTCCTGACAATTCCGTACCAGGTTAAAACATACTGTCTGTATGGAGTCAAGGCACTCACATTAGCGATACATGAAGACCTCAGTGTTAAGATGGAGTAAGTGTGGAAAATGTTTAATGTTAAACACTCATGCCTAAGTTGGTGAAAGTTAGTTTGTTTGAAGGAAGGGCTATAGGTCCCTCAAAGGGGATATCTCATTTTATATGTAAATCCCTTAAACATTCCATATTTGGCAAAACTACTAAAAAGTTTGGGTCAGACTATTAAGATGGATTAACCAAATCAGTTTTTAATTTTGGATCATCATCTTGCTCATATATAGCTATGTATGTCAAGGGTAGGATTCTAAAGATGGATACCTTGGTGACACTTACAAAAATCAGGTCATTTCTTTTTTTTAAAAAAGAATTCTGTGAAAATATGATGTAAAAAAATAATAATTTCTTTTTTATTTTTCATATGCATATGTAAAATATTGTTGAAGATAACAAAAATGAGCCAACGGAATAGCTTCTAGTTGTTCCATTCCGTTCAGTTTTGTCAGAATAGTTTGTACTTAGGTCATGTGACATAAATAGTTGAGGTTTCACTTTATTTTGTTTGAAATCTGATGTACTTTTGTAAAACTCATCCAGTGGTTACAGTGATAACAAACAATGTTAACATGTGAAAATAAAATAAATTTAAAAAAAAAAAAAAACAATGTTAACATGAGAAAGTATAATTTTCAAAATTTTATTTTCACATGTTAACATTATTTGTTATCATGTGAAAATAATTTTGTGACTCTTTACCTGACATCTGTGACAAACACATGTAAAGGGGCATTAGCTGTGTTTGTTTTTTAAGTTTTGTTTTTAATTTTTTACTTCTTGGATTGCTATACAATAACAAAAAAGAGATATACATAGTTTTGTTTTAGCACCAACTAATTACATATATTATAATCTTACAGGCAGTGTGTCCATTGGGATTCTTCAGCTATTTCCTTTGTCCACCAGTATATGAAAGGTTTGTAAGATGTAGGAAAAACAATTCTTTATCCGTTCAGCAACATAGACTGTGTTAAAATTTATTATAGAGTTGCCATCTACCTTAAAAATTCCGGGAAAATTGATTTTTGTTTTCAAACTTGGTGAATTGTGAGGGAATTTTAAAATTGGACAGCAACAAATTGAAATTTCTACAAAGTCAGAGAAAAGTCCAGGGGGAAAAGATATTTGAGACCAGACATATTCAAAATATATTGGCTATGATTATCTGTTATCTGAAAAAAAACAATAAATGGGTTAATTTGACAGCTTTAAGGCTGACAAAGTAAATATAGGTCAGTGTAAATAACAGTTTGGTCATTTGGTCAATCTATGATATTGTTTTATACATAGGTGGTAGCAGCCCTGCATATGATGTTGTAAGGTAAAAAATATCTTGTTTTTTTTTTCCAAAATAGGATGAGGGAGGGCGGCTTTTTTTTTATTATTATTATTATTAGTTTTTAAACTTTTCCTGAGAAAGAAGAAATCAATTATATTTTGCTAATTTTATGTACTTTTTATAATTTGTAGAAACCCACGGGACTCAGGTAGAGACAAAGTATATAGATGGTAGTGGCATACATTATGTGTTGTTGTACTTACACACAAGGAATGGCGAAGTGTGTCTCAATGATGAATTGGTTCGTAATAAATATGGAACAAAGATAGATACAGATGGTAAGTGAAGACTTGTGAGTTTGTTAGATAAAAGTTATAGAATAACATACTGTAGAATCAGAAAAGTTTGTTGTGGTTTTAATTCAATTTATTTGATTTTCATTTTTCAACGAAATTTTAAAGGTTCCTTTGCAAACAGGTTTTTCATTTCAATGAATTTTTATGTCAGTGAAATTGTTTTGTTTTTAAAACTACGAAATTTTAACCCAATGAAATCTTTGATTTTTTGCTACTTTATGTAGAAGTTTGATTTGACAGATATCATTATGGGGTAAAGTAGTTTATTTAGATATATTACAATTTTGACAAAATGATATGAATTTAGATAATGTATACCCAGAAAGTTTTGCTCCCATATAATTTTTGCCCTGAAGATAAGAGGGCAAATTTCAAATGAAACAGAAATTTTCCAGCTTGATAATGAAGCATGGATATTCATGCCATCCATGAAACTAGGTGATTTAGGGTGAATTTAAGATGTGTTGGATTTGTTTTCTGTTGTAAAAGGGTAAAAATTTACAGGTTTGCAGTATGTAAATCCACTTTTTTATTGTCATGCTCATAAAGATAATTATTATGCCCCTTGTAGTAACAGTGTTTTTGGTTAGTTTTGTCCATTAGTAGCATTCCATTTAAATAACTCTGCAATTTCTTTCCACATGATGTAACCAAAACTTGGTATGATCCAGGACTAATTTTATCTTGGCCACAAATCTGCAATTTTTGACAGAGTTTTTGAAACTTTAGAATATTTATGAGTGGCTTAGTTCTCTGAGGCATAAATGTTTCACAAACACATCTTGTTTTTCGAATAGTATTGTCCAATTCACATAAGTTGACGGGGCGGAGTAACCTTTTGATTATCATACGGATGATTCTACTCACTATTTAGTTACACAAGTTGCATGGGAAAAACGTTTTATTCTTGACTGGTACTCTGTGATAAGTAGGAAGGATTACTCTTGACAATGTTATTTAAATGCTGTTATGCTTTACCTTTACCTAAACTTGTCCAGGTCAAGAAATAGTTCACGAGACTTAACTCCGCCAGGTTATATGGATTTTACTATAGATATTGAACAGTGAACATAATAAGGAATAGAAATCACAGGATCATTTTTGATAACTGTTAGAGTTGGGAATAGAAATCACAAGATCATTTTTGATAACTGTAAGAGTTGGGAATAGAAATCACAAGATCATTTTTGATAACTGTAAGCGTTAGGAATAGAAATCACAAGATCATTTTTGATAACTGTAAGAAATGGAAATCACAAATAGAAAAATGTACGTTAGGATATTTTTGATAACTCTAAGAGTAACAAGATCATTTTTGATAACTGTAAGAGTTGGGAATAGAAATCACAGAATCATTTTGATAACTGTAAGAGTTGGGAATAGAAATCACAGGATCATTTTTGATAACTGTTAGAGTTGGGAATAGAAATCACAGGATCATTTTTGATAAATGTAATCAGCGTTAGTAAAATTCGATAATAGAAATCACAAGATCGTTTTTGAGTTAGCTGTCACAAAGAGTTAGGAATGGAATAGAAATCACAGGATCATTTTTGATAACTGTAAGAGTTGGGAATAGAAATCACAGGAAATCTGGGAATAGAAACAAGGATCATTTTTGATAAATGTAAGAGTTAGGAATAGAAATCACAAGATCATTTTTGATAACTGTAAGAGTTAGGAATAGAAATCACAAGATCATTTTTGATAAATGTAAGAGTTAGGAATAGAAATCGGATCAATAGAAATTGAGGAATAGAAATCACAGGATCATTTTTGATAACTGAAAAGCATTAGATAACTGTAAAATAGAAATCACAGGATCATTTTTGATAACTGTAAGCGTTAGGAATAGAAATCACAAGATCATTTTTGATAACTGTAAGAGTTAGGAATAGAAATCACAAGATCATTTTTGATAAATGTAAGCGTTAGGAATAGAAATCACAAGATCATTTTTTATAACTGAAAGCGTTAGGAATAGAAATCACAAGATCATTTTTGATAACTGTAAGAGTTAGGAATAGAAATCACAAGATCATTTTTGATAACTGTAAGCGTTAGGAATAGAAATCACAGGATCATTTTTGATATGTAAGCGTTAGGAATAGAAATCAGAGTTAAGAGTTAGGAATAGAAATCACAAGATAATTTTTGATAACTGTAAGTGTTGGGAATAGAAATCACAGATCATTTTTGATAACTGAAAGCGTTAGGAATAGAAATCACAGGATCATTTTTGATACTGTACAGAAATCAAGCATTAGGATAAATAGAAATAGAAATCACAGGATCATTTTTGATAACTGTAAGAGTTAGGAATAGAAATCACAAGATCATTTTTGATAACTGAAAGCGTTAGGAATAGAAATCACAGGATCATTTTTGATAACTGTAAGAGTTAGGAATAGAAATCACAAGATCATTTTTGATAACTGTAAGCGTTAGGAATAGAAATCACAAGATAATTTTTGATAACTGTAAGTGTTGGGAATAGAAATCACAGGATCATTTTTGATAACTGAAAGCGTTAGGAATAGAAATCACAGGATCATTTTTGATAACTGAAAGCGTTAGGAATAGAAATCACAGGATCATTTTTGATAACTGTAAGAGTTAGGAATAGAAATCACAGGATCATTTTTGACAACTGTCTGAGTTATTTAACTCATTGACCCCCGTTGTCACATTTAGACTTGCCCAAATCAGGAACTGTAAAGTCCATTGTCAAAATTCAGGGGTAAACAAGTTAATGTGAAATGTAAAATCATTTTGGAATTTGGATTCTAAATTATACACTCCTGAATTCTGACTGTGGACTATACCATTCTTTGAAATGGATGAGTCCAAATGTGAGTTAAGAACTGAAATTTAAGAGAGACAGTAGTTATCTATCTGTTTATATGAGCTTTGTAATAATCCACTTTTTTTTCAATGAATGTAGTTCATATTATTACTGATAACTTTCGCCGTTATTTTTGTACAGTTGGAGTTGGCAGTAGGTGTGACAGTACAGTAGTCCACCCAGCACCCATCAAATCTTCTAGGACAATTGAAACTGAACTAAAGCGATTGAAGCTGAAAAAGAGCAAGCTTAAAAGCTTCAACACTGAAATGCCAGCTCTCAGTGATATAGATTTATCGTCAACAGATCTGGAAGAAGATTGTAGTGTTATTTCGTCCAGTACAAACCCAGAACACACACAAATAAATGTTCAGCATTCTAGGAAAGATGTTGTGACTAAAAAACCTGCATTTTCTCCAATTTCAACCACAAATAATTATGCTATTGACTCTATGTCATTTGTGAAAAATATATTGTCTCGTACTTCACCTGAGAGTTCATCCAGTGAAATGCATCAAAACAGAGATCATAAAGTGGCTTCTATACTGGGAAGTCCAGTGCAAAGAAATACTGGAAGATATGGGATGTTGGACAGAATGCGTCAGGCTGTAAAATCACCCAGGAGTACCCCAGCTTGTGTGTCAGACTCGGAACTTGTAAAGTCTTGTCCTCCGTGCAGTTCAAACAAAATGTGGCACACGGATGCATCTTCATCAGATGCCAATGAAAGTGGATTCCTACGCAAGATTTCCACACGTAAAGCAACAGGAAAATCTTTTCTGGGAAGTGGTGGATCTGAGGGTGTTGATGTGTCAAAATTAGTGACAGGTGATACAAGTGTATCACTCGTAAAATCTCGCATTCCGCAGTGTATTAAAAACAGAGGTGGACAGTCTTCCTCTGGAAGTGATTCTGAGTGTGGACAAAATCACAAAGTTTCTAGCATCCTGTGAGTATTCACATATTGTTGTGTGCTGCTTCCAAATTTTATTTTTATGTCAACTTATGTTTTTTTGTATTTATTTAAAAATTGACCACAACTACATCATGTTAAAATAATATATGGATAAATACAAAGTAGTTCATGTCACAAACTTGACTCCAGCATTGGCAGTTCAAGTCACATATTTTCGAATACAATTTTTATTTTGCCCTAACGAAGTCGCAAAAGTGAACCGTAGGTGTTGCTTTTCTGATAGCAACGGCATCAAACTTTGCTTGTAGCTCCAATGTTAATATTGGTGCTAGCTTGGTGATATTTGGCTTGGGTGTTCCTTGTCTTACATATTTCATTTATTTGAAATATGATTGTTTATTTAAGTTTCTATAGTCATTTTTAGCCTGCCTGTTAGAAGAACAGAAGAGCTATTGCTGTCGGCGGCGTCCTTTTTCTACAAGAATTGTCTGAAGCTAGTTGCCAGAAACAGAGATGGAATTTGATTAATTATTGACATAAACAATAGTACAATAAATCACCTGAGACAACTTTATTTATCTAATCACCTCAGACCACTATATTTATCTAATCACCTCAGACCACTATATTTATCTAATCACCTCAGACCACTATATTTATCTAATCACCTCAGACGACTTTATTTATCTAAGAAATTTATTTTGAAATCATACATAGTAAAGGGAACAATATTATAGATATCAGTTACATAAAATATAAATCAATTTCTAAATCCAGAAATACTTGACTCTAACCCTGGCCAATTTGTAAATAAGAATGTATTTCTACATTTTGCTGCACAGGTTTAATATACAATATGTATTTCTACATTTTTCTGCACAGGTTTTATATACAATAAAACCTGCTATAGCAACCACCTTTGTATAAAGACCACCAGATCACAAAGTCTTAACCGTTTTTTTGTTGTTGTTGTTGTCATTCCCCACACTGTAACTGGGTTCTCCACCCCACCATTAAAAACTGGCCGCCACCATATAGCTAAAAAATTGTTGAGTGTGATGTAAAAAACTAATTTTAAACAATGACCAAGGACAAACCTGAACAAGAGCACTTGTTCACAAACAGTGACCAAGGACAAACCTGTCTATAACAATACCTGAACCAGTACTCCAGATGACTTTCTGAGCACTTTGGTATAATATATATCCATCATTTCCAAATCTAGTGGGTATTTTTACCCACAAAATTTCTGTCAAGTGGGTATTTTCCAATTCGGTTGCCATATTATGATTGCCATTGATTTTACTATAAAGATTAGGTTGTTAAATTACCATTAATTAATCTGTATTTAACTGTCTGTACAATGTAAGTCCACAATTTAAACATCAGGGTTTGAGTCAGCTTAACTGCATTATCACTACAGAGCTTTAACACGCATTATGACAAAGATCCATTCAGAACAAGTGTACTCAATATTTTATATCTCAGCAGGTTTCAGATCCAATGTGTTTAATTTTATGCTTCAGTTTTGATTTGCTTATGGGTACATGTATCTTACGTATGGATTTTAATTTGCTTGCGTATCCATTATTTTTTATACGTAAAATATACAAATACGCAGCTTATCTTATTGAGTGCAGCATAAATCATGCCACAGTTCAAGGTGATTGTTTCTTCCCCAAGTATTCATTGAAAAAAGTGAAAGAAAATTGATGAATTTTATAAGAAATTTGAAATCAGAATTAAACCATATAAAAGTGAAACATCATTTAACGTCTTCTGTTTGATCTTGTGTAATTTAGAAAGGAACATATAGTAAGTGATGAAGGAAGCCCATTGGGATCATCTATAAATAAAACATTGCCATCTTATGCCAACAGAATTTCTGCAAGGTAAGTCAAGGTTTGCTATTTTGTCAGTTTTAAAGAAAAGGTTATATTTCCTAACAATAACAACAGTAAAAGATAAAGTGGTGAAAACAGGAGGAGACCTTTCTATTGAATTGTTCTGAAATATTGGATTTATCTGGAAGTTTGTGGGAAGACTTGCTTCTCTCACTTATCTTGAGGGAAAACTTGAATCTTGCTAACTCCCTTGATAGTATACATTAACTGTTTTATTATTTTGATACAAACATTACACTCGGTATGAATCTAAATAGTGCTTTTGAACATGAAGTCTCTGGTCAATGCAGAATTGAGCCCAACTAGAACCCAAATTGATTTCTGTGAGTCAGTTTGCCAGTTTAATTGCAGAAAGTGTGTGGTGTCTTCCCAGATACATTGTGACTTGGTTCTCTCCTCTACCATTAAAAGCTGCAAAATTGTTGAGTGTGGCGTAAAACACAATTCAAAATTCATGTTCAGCCAAAATTACTGTCGGGTTAGGCAAGTCGCCAACACTCCTGCAGTCAGTGAGTTAACAATTGTACTGTGTGGGACTGAATTATGGGCTATTGGATGCATTTATGTGTTAAGCGGATAAATTTATTTTCCTGGTGGATTGATAATCATATTATCAATCTACAATGGCTCTGATTGGCAGACACAGAACACTCTGTTGACAGTGAATTAGTCTCCCAACTAACACACCGCTTTACAGGAAAATAGTAATTTTCAATGAATTTTAGAGCATAAGCTAGTTTTAATGATTAACTTATATATTGTTGAGGGTATGATAATATCATGTGATGTTATCAACAGATGTTGACGCTGTTTATGATAAAACAATTTGATATTTTAGGTTCCTGGGTGAAATCTCAGAAGAATTTGATATCAACATGAAGAAATCGGAGATGGTTAGCAAACTTCAGGGAAATCGGTGAGTTTGACTTTTGAGCCATATGTTTCAATCATTTTAAAGTGCAATTAAACTCAAATCATGCTTTAAATCACTGAGACTCTTAAAATAACGTGTGTCATATCACGTTTTCACCCCATTTGTGTTGTAATCTTTCCCATTGAATACTGTAGGAGAAGTGTATATATAATGTGACTTTAAATGTTTTAGGTTGTTAGAAAGCTTATCGGCCGGATCTGCAGCAGTCATCAGTAAGAATGCAGGGGTATGTAAATTTGGTTCACTCAGGGTTCAAACATTCTTGTAAATCCCTTGAATTTGCTTTTTGTCTTAAAAAGCCCTTTAAAACAACCCTTTGCCTCAAAAAATTCTTAAAAATGAAAAAAAGTTCTGCAAAAAAAATACATACTTAAATTTTAGATTTGTTCTTTGATTTACTTATTAGGCATGTTGAATATTAAAGACACTTGTTAAACGTAAGGTTAAAAATATGTTGTATATGTTCTTATAAATCTTACCGTGATTTGAGAGTTGTATACCAGAAATTGGGATAAATAAAATAAAGATTTGAAATAGTTTTACCAAAGTTTTGCATGTTGAGTGATCAAAGCTCAAGGGAGCCTCAAATCTATGGTCATTTCTCTCAAATTATTTCTGCACTTAAACCTATCAGAGTTCAGTTAGTGATGTTCTGTTTGTCCTTTACAGACTTCTGAAGTTAGAGAGTTCAGTAAGGTCTGGGTAGAAAGTTCCTTACCAAACAATCCTTACTACAAGATAGAGGAAGCGCCACTGGCACCAATCATCAAAAAAGTTAGTATTTGGAGACAGAACATCAGTATCAGAGGAAAACATCAAGTGGTCACATTCAGCAGAAGTTTGACCACTTCACTTTTGGGATGATGGAAGAATAGATGTATATTTATCACATACCCAATGCTTGATCTGCATTTTGCAGGACATGAAATTGACAAAATTGTGTTATCCAAAAATCTATATTACATGTCAGATAAGCGTGACAAAATCCATATCATGTATTTCGGAAGTTGCTATGACTGTACTGAAATGGAAAGTCTCGAGATTTATTGGCTTGACTGCAGATGACAACTTTCTGTTGCTGCTCAACATTTACAAAAATGTCCAATGACCGAGAAAGAATCTGCATCCTATAGTGACGTGTGTACAACAACCGTCACTATTCTGTCAGTTTCACCAACCAGCAGTATTTTGCTTGTACAAATGTACATGTTATTTATCATCCATATAATGGAATTGACCTATCGCCAAATGCCCAACACAGCACCTTTTGGCAAACTTTTCCATTATGACGTCACAATGAAATGGCCAACCAAACACTTGTGTGATTATGACATCACAATCGAATGACTTCAAAAAGCACACGGAGAGCCACATATCAGATACTAGGCAATAGGTCGATTCACAGTTTCTGACAGTAGACAGTAGATATTCAGAACTTATGCTTTTTGATAGAAAAATCTTGATACAATGACCCAAACGAATTCAATTGAATATATTATCTGTAGTTAATGTTGAAAGATTGTATTTTAATGGAATTGATAAATGGTGCAATAAATATGAGTTTATGCAGACATAGTAATATCTTTGTTACCTCTATTGACTGTAATATAAAATTTGTCAGGCAATAATCTACATATGTATTTCATTTTATTCATCTGTCATTTCCTACTTTAAATCGTCTTCTATTTTCACTTTTTTAGATTTTCACAGAGGAAAACTTCATATCTCCAAGACACATTCAAGCTTATGCCTGGCCTGGAATATTCCGTGGAAGTCACGTCATTGGATTATCTCCAGCAAAATCTGGGAAAACCTATGCATATCTTGCTCCTCTGGTCACAGAGTTACTACGTCCGTCTTCATACTCAGATTTACCAATAGGAAATGGGGTAGGTTCTGTATACATCTGAAACTGAGTATGTTATTCTGGGGTAGGTTCTGTATACATCTGAAACTGAGTATGTTATTCTGGGGTAGGTGCTGTATACATCTGAAACTGAGTATGTTATTCTGGGGTAGGTGCTGTATACATCTGAAACTGAGTATGTTATTCTGGGGTAGGTTCTGTATACATCTGAAACTGAGTATGTTATTCTGGGGTAGGTGCTGTATACATCTGAAACTGAGTATGTTATTCTGGGGTAGGTTCTGTATACATCTGAAACTGAGTATGTTATTCTGGGGTAGGTGCTGTATACATCTGAAACTGAGTATGTTATTTGAATAGAAACTGTATACTTAAAGGGGCATTAGCTGTTTTTTTTCTGAAGATTTGTTTCCTTTTTTTTCTACCATACTTCAATTGATATACAATAGCAAAACAGAGATATACACAGGCATAAACATTCTTAAATTCCTATGTATTTTGTGTAAATCACTCGAGAAACCAAGGTTTGGCACTTTTTTTAATTGCAATTGATTAATTCAACTTTACTATTTGTATATGAATACCAAACTGGACCTGACCCTCTTTTCACAAAATATATAAGAATATAAGATTTTTATGCCCCTGGCCTGAAAGGTCTGCTGGGGGCATCCAGTGATTGAATTGTCCATTTGTGTCTGTCAATTGGTAATTCCGTCCCACTTACATATTAAGTGCAATATTTCAAGTTGGGATTGTGATACAGTACCGTATTTTACGGCCTATAGGTCAATATTTTTTTCTCCAAAGTTGTGACCTCGACCTATTCACCACATCGACTTATCTTGGTTAAATATTTAACTTGTATCTGCAATTCCTCATTTTAACATCGTAATTCAACATTTTTCACTGGATAATCTAGGGCCTACTCCAAACACCCATTTGTATTTACACCTAATATAACTATTAAATATGACCTCGTGTGTGCGTAATGCACTGTGTTCATAATCAAGTGACAAAATAATGATCTTTCAAGTTACAATATAATTGGGATTCAAGACTGTGTCAGAAACTGCATAATAAAAAGACATTGTTTAAATTATATTTATAGCGGACAGTTTATACTTTTGAATGAGTCCCTTATCTTGGTACCCCGCTGTGAAGTTGAGGTCTTCATTTAGACTTTCAGGACACCACAAGCTGTGTTCACTGGAACGTGACCTTCAACTGATAAGGATCGCGCGGCAGTCTTTGAAGTTGGGAAAGTTTTGGAAAAAGTGTTACATAAATTAATTGACACTAAACCTTGAGTATTTAATTGTTTGACAATTGCAGCTGCATAATAATTTAGGCCAATGCAAGGATAAGACAAGGAAAGGATTGAGGTCGCTTGTGTAAACAGCGTAAAGAATTTAATGATGATTTGACAGGTAACATAATGGCAATGTATGTATACATAATCAGTACACACAAGTAATATGATTGATGTTAAATATGATAAAATGCAACTTGTAAGCTTTTTAATCAATCATATTCAATAATGTACAGTAAAATAGGCCTATTACTCTGATTATTTTAGTAGGCTACCATCGTTTTAGCACCAGTTATTAAACATAAACGATGTATTTGTGTTCTCCCATTCATGTTTCCATCTCTGTCGACATCGACCTGTCTTCCACTTCGACCTATCTAATACTTAAACCTGAAGTTTTGTCAAAAATTGGCCATTCAACCCATCCCCCACATCGACTTATAGGCCATAAAATACGGTAACCAAACTTAGACTGTAAGTTCATCCAAGTGTTGCTCACACTTCACTGACATCACATGTCCCTGGGGATGGGATGGGGTCAAAATGTAGGACATTGCAAAATTTTGTTGGGACCAGAGGCATTTGCATTTCACAAACACATCTTGTTGATGTCTGTGTATACCTCTTATTTGTTATTGTACATTAAGTTCAAGTAGTAAAAGTAGAAAAAAAATTTTTTGTTAACACCACCTAATGCCTTTTTAATTTTGTATGTTTAAAGAGCAATGCAGCCTTTAAAAACAAGCATATCTGACTATGTTTGTACTTTTAAAAGCAACACCATTGATTTCTTGACTGCACAGTTTTTCTCAAACACATTCAGTTACTTAGAATTGCATGTCACTGGAATTCTTGATAATGGTAATACCTAAGACCATTTTCAAAAAATTTAGTGATTGTTCTTTTGCCAGGTCTAGGCATAAGAAGAGCAGATGACATCTTTGTCACGTTTCCAGATAAAAGAAAATTTGTTGTTGGAATGTTATTTGATCTTATTGGTGTTTTTTCAGCCAATAGCGCTCATCCTGGTACATTCTTGGAGGAAAGCTCAGGAAATATTTGATGTTACGCTTAGATTACTACAAGAGGCTCCAAAGATCCGCCCCCTTATCTTGTATGGCGGTGGCTGTGAAGATAATCAGTTTGTAAGTTGCTTAGAAATTATTTATTTCAACAAAAAAAAATTAAGTTGCATATAGAAGGGGGGGGGGGGGTTAGTTAGTCTAAGATTAGACCCTATTGGAAATCAAGTATTTTTGGGTCTGGTTACATAACCACAAATGATGCCAAATTATTACAAATGTGATGCAGGAGACAAAGATTAATGTCTTTATTTATTTATTTATTTAGAGAGCAGTTACAAATTATTGCTTCAATATTTATTTTCGTTTTCTAGCTTCCATTGATAAATGGCTGTGAGATCTTGATTGCTACCCCACCCAGTCTAGGACGGGTAATGAGAGATAGGTACACAGATTTAGATCGCCTGTGTCACCTGGTAAGACACTTGTTCTTTGTCTCTCTCTGTCTGTCTCTCGCTCTGTCTGCTTCTCTCTCTCTGTCTGCTTCTCTGTCTGTCTCTCGCTCTGTCTGCTTTCCTCTCTCTGTCTGTCTGTCTGTCTGCTTCTCTCTCTCTGTTTCTCTGTCTGTCTGTCTCTGTTTGCCTCTCTGTCTTGTCTCTCTCTGTCTGCTTCTCTCTCTGTCTGTCTGTCTGTCTGTCTCTCGCTCTGTCTGCTTCTCTGTGTCTGTCTGTATGCTTCTCTGTGTCTGTCTGTCTGCTTCTCTCTCTGCCCGTTTCTTTGTCTCTGTACCTCTCTGTCTGTCTCTCGCTCTGTCTGCTTTCCTCTCTGTCTGTCTGTCTGTCTGCTTTTCTCTCTGCTTCTCTCTCTGTCTGTCTTGCCCTGTCTTGCTGTCTGCTTCTTTCTCTGTCTGTCTGTCTCTCTCTGTCTGCTTCTCTCTGTGTCTGTCTCTCTTTCTATCTCGCTCTGTCTGCTTCTCTCTGTCTGTCTGTCTCTCTCTCTGTCTCGTCTTGCTGTCTGCTTCTCTCTCTCTCTGTCTGTCTGTCTGCTTCTCTCTCTTTCTGTCCATCTATCTCTCTGTCTGCTTGTCTCCTGTCTGTCTGTCTCTTTGTCTGCTTCTGTCTGTCTGCTTCTCTCTGTCTCTGTATCTACTTCTCTGTGTTTGTCTGTCTCTGTCTGTCTGTCTCTCTCTCTCTCTCTCTCTCTCTCTCTCTCTCTCTGTCTTGATCTGTCTGCTTCCTTCTCTGTTTGTCTGTCTCTCTCTGTCTGATTCTCTGTCTGTCTCTTTCTCAGTGTGGAGTCTGCAATCGTGTGTATAAATAGTGTATAAATAGTACTATAGAATCAAAGAAAAATTAAAAAGAAAAACTCAACCTTCTTACCTTGATTTGATCTGTGTTTTTAGTATAATGATAATATTTTAATTAAATGTGGGAATTATGTTTGACATTCTTATATATAATCTGATTATTTACGAGATTATAACTGTATATTAACAGACAAAATGTTCTGGCAGGTTTTTTTTTTCAAAATTAAAAATTGTTTTTAAGTTGAATTGACAGCTTTAACTTCAATTTGATGTATTCTTTGTTTTGATCCAGGTTATTGATGATGCAGATACATTACTGGAGCTCTACACAGAAGAGGTATGTGACTTCTGTAGATCAACTGAGTCACACAAGTGACCTGTAGTGATATGTGACTGACCATGGTCATATAGGAATGTGGAGTGTGTGGTCATACAGGAATGTAGAGTATTTGGTCATACAGGAATGTGGAGTGTGTGGTCATACAGGAATGTAGAGTATTTGGTCATACAGGAATGTTGAGTGTGTGGTCATATAGGAATGTGGAGTGTGTGGTCATACAGGAATGTGGAGTGTGTGGTCATACAGGAATGTGGAGTGTTTGGTCATACAGGAATGTAGAGTGGGTGGTCATACAGGAATGTGGCGTATAGAATCATACAGGAATGTGGAAAATATTGTCATGCAGGAATGTGGAGTGTATGGTCATATAGGAATGTGGAGTGTATGGTCATATAGGAATGTGGAGTGTGTGGTCATACAGGAATGTGTTGTAAATGGTCATACAGGAATGTGGAATGCATGATCATACAGGAGTGTGTGGTCATACAGGAATGTGGAGTGTATGGTTATACAGGAATGTGGAGTGTATGGTTATACAGGAATGTGGAGTGTATGGTTATACAGGAATGTGGAATGTATGATCATACAGAGGAATGTGTTGTATATGGTCATACAGGAATGTGGAGTGTATGGTTATACAGGAATGTGGAATGTATGATCATACAGAGGAATGTGTTGTATATGGTCATACAGGAATGTGGAATGTATGGTTATACAGGAATGTGGAATGTATGGTTATACAGGAATGTGGAATGTATGATCATACAGAGGAATGTTGTGTATATGGTCATACAGGAATGTGGAGTGTATGGTTATACAGGAATGTGGAGTGTATGGTTATACAGAGGAATGTGGTGTATATGGTCATACAGGAATGTGGAGTGTATGGTTATACAGGAATGTGGAGTGTATGGTTATACAGAGGAATGTGGTGTATATGGTCATACAGGAATGTGGAGTGTATGGTTATACAGAGGAATGTGGAGTGTATGGTTATACAGGAATGTGGAGTGTATGTTCATACAGGAATGTGGAGTGTATGGTTATACAGAGGAATGTGGTGTATATGGTCATACAGGAATGTGGTGTGTAACTGATCTCTCAAATTTTCTACTCCTGTAAAGATTTGCTGTAATAAGAATGTTATAATCATTTCATTATGTCTCTAAAGTCCATCATCTTTTTGTCTCCCAGGTACAGAATCTGATGTCTGCCTATGCCAAAGTTTTTGAAAAGTCTCTTCACCGTTCGGCCCCACACCAGATGATTATGATGGCCACGCAGTGGTGTCAAGCTATTGAAAGCTTTGCTAATGCTTTCATTGCAGATCCCGTTATCATTTTGAACTCATCTTTTGAAGCTTCAGTATACCACAAAGTTAAGCAGGTAAATCTCATCAAGAGTATGGACTATATTATGGCACCACATTGAGGACACATCACCACATATTATGTAATAGCTCTTACTTATTTTACACACAAGTTTATATGATAGCGATCCGGTTTAAATGGTGGTGGTGAAACTTCAGTAACAATGAATAAAGGAAAAGATGACAGGCTTACTGCAAGGAAATAGATCAAACTTCTGACTTTATGTATGTACAGGAGGTACATGTGCCACCATATGTATAGTTTATTGTGAAACAAAATCTGGCTTATGGAATGTCTGTTCGTCCATCTGCGTCAACAATTTGGTTTAGCTCTTGCCTTAATGTCCATTGTGGGAAGACCATAGATGATATCTCATTTAAACTGCACATGTAGACCTTGATGAAAACTACCCATCGTAACCTTGGTTTTTGAATTTTGGAGCAGTGATCAAGGTAATAATGGGGGGGTGGACTGTCTGCATCAACAATTTGGTTTAGCTCTTGCGTTTAAGCACATTGTGGGAAAACCATAGATATCTCTTTGAAAGTTTACATGATGATGAGAACTATCCATCACAACCTTTGTTTTTTAACTTTGGTGGGTGGATCAAAGTAGTTAAGTACTGAGGATGGGGATCAACATTTTGGTTGAAGCAAAGTCTCGACAATGGTTAGAGGTATAGACCTCAAATTTGGTATGTAGGTTACCTATGTAAAGTGCAATTGTATTATGTGTGTTTGAATTTTAGAGGGTGGACCAAAGTAGTAACTGGGGTTGGAATCAACATTTTGGTTAAAGTTTCAGTTTAGGTAAATTCTTTGCAATGGAAGGAGGTACAGACTTCATACTTGTTTTCGATTACTGTCTAGGCCCCTTAATCCGGCCACACCACATTTAGTGGTTTCTTGCTTATCAAGAAACTGGATTTTGGTCTATGGTTGTCTCCTAAGTGAGGTTCCACTGTGTAAACATATATATATATATACAGGGAAACACATGATATTTACAGGAGAATACATGTCACTATATTTACAGGAGAATACATGTCACTATGATATTTACAGGAGAATACATGTCACTATATATGATATTTACAGGAGAATACATGTCACTATATATGATATTTACAGGAGAATACATGTCACTATATAATATTTACAGGACACATGTCACTATATATGATATTTACAGGACACATGTCACTATATATAATATTTACAGGAGAATACATGTCACTATATAATATTTACAGGAGAATACATGTCACTATATAATATTTACAGGAGAACACATGTCACTATATAATATTTACAGGAGAATACATGTCACTATATATGATATTTACAGGGAAACATGTCACTATATAATATTTACAGGAGAACACATGTCACTATATATGATATTTACAGGAGAATACATGTCACTATATATGATATTTACAGGAGAACACATGTCACTATAATATTTACAGGGAAACACATGTCACTATATATGATATTTACAGGAGAATACATGTCACCATATATAATATTTACAGGGAAACACATGTCACTATATATAATATTTACAAGAGAATACATGTCACTATATATAATATTTACAGGAGAATACATGTCACTATATATGATATTTACAGGGAAACACATGTCACTATATATGATATTTACAAGAGAATACATGTCACTATATATAATATTTACAGGAGAATACATGTCACTATATATGATATTTACAGGGAAACACATGTCACTATATATGATATTTACAGGAGAACACATGTCACTATATATAATATTTACAGGAGAATACATGTCACTATATATAATATTTACAGGAGAATACATGTCACTATATATAATATTTACAGAGGAACACATATGTATAATATTTACAGGGAAACACATGTCACTATATATAATATTTACAAGAGAATACATGTCACTTTATATAATATTTACAGGAGAACACATGTCTCTTTATATGATATTTACAGGGGAACGCTTCACTATATATGACACTTACAGGAGAACACCTGTCAATATACATAATATTTACAGGGGAACACATCACTATATATGATATTTACAGGAGGACACATGTTCATTATATATGATTTTACAGGGGAGGGAAAACATGCCACTGTATATATTTTCATGGGAACACATTGCTATATATATTTACAGGGTACACATGTCACTAGTTTATATATATAAATGATATTTACAGGAGGTATATATAAGTGCCTATATATTTACAGGGAAACACATGTCACTAGTTTACATATATAGATGATATTTACAGGAGGTATATATAAGTGCCTATATATTTACAGGGTACACATGTCACTAGTTTATATATATAAATGATATTTACAGGAGGTATATATAAGTGCCTATATATTTACAGGGTACACATGTCACTAGTTTATATATATAGATGATATTTACAGGAGGTATATATAAGTGCCTATATATTTACAGGGTACACATGTCACTAGTTTATATATATAAATAAACTGATATTTTACAGAGGTATATATAAGTGCCTATATATTTACAGGGTACACATGTTCACTAGTTTTATATATATAAATGATATATTTACATATGCAGAGGTATATATAAGTGCCTATATATTTACAGGGAAACACATGTCACTAGTTTATATATATAAATGATATTTACAGGAGGTATATATAAGTGCCTATATATTTACAGGGTACACATGTCACTAGTTTATATATATAAATGATATTTACAGGAGGTATATATAAGTGCCTATATATTTACAGGGAAACACATGTCACTAGTTTATATATATAAATGATATTTACAGGAGGTATATATAAGTGCCTATATATTTACAGGGTACACATGTCACTAGTTTATATATATAAATGATATTTACAGGAGGTATATATAAGTGCCTATATATTTACAGGGTACACATGTCACTAGTTTATATATATAAATGATATTTACAGGAGGTATATATAAGTGCCTATATATTTACAGGATACACATGTCACTAGTTTATATATATAAATGATATTTACAGGAGGTATATATAAGTGCCTATATATTTACAGGGTACACATGGCACTAGTTTATATATATAAATGATATTTACAGGAGGTATATATAAGTGCCTATATATTTACAGGGTACACATGTCACTAGTTTATATATAAATGATATTTACAGGAGGTATATATAAGTGCCTATATATTTACAGGGTACACATGTCACTAGTTTATATATATAAATGATATTTACAGGAGGTATATATAAGTGCCTATATATTTACAGGGTACACATGGCACTAGTTTATATATATAAATGATATTTACAGGGTACACATGTCATTAGTTTATATATATAAATGATATTTACAGGAGGTATATATAAGTGCCTATATATTTTCAGGGAACATATATTACATGTATATGTAAATGACATTTACAGAGAACACATCACTGTTTTATATATAAATAATATTTACAGGAGGTACACATATGTCGCCCCAGTGAAAGAGCTTCAATTCTGATCGACTTGTTGGACTCCATTGTAACAGATGGTATCAGAGTCATCATATTTACTTCTATCGTCAACGATGTGATCCATATTATGAAGGTAAAAGTTTTATAGCAAGAATTACGGTCGAAAGTAAAGGAGAAAGTCCAGCTTTATGTGAACTTTAAACTTATAGCAGTACTTTGAATTTGTTACTTTATGTATTGTAACCTGCTAGGGTTTGTGGTTCCGAGTTTGAGCTCACAAAGCGTCATATATACTGTAGGTCGTTTTTCTCCCCCCTCCCACTCTCCCTCTTCCCACTTGGAATCTTAATAGTTGAAATGATATTTATTCCATTAAAGAATTATTTTTTGATGAAAAAATAATATTTTTATGAAACACTTTGAAAGCCCATCTATAAAGTCAAGTCTAAAATAGAAAAAGTACAGCATGGCTTGATGGACCTACATAATACATGTAAATTGTCCCCAACCCCCAAAATTATTCAGCAGTCTTGCCCCAAAATTTTGAATTTTCTGAAGAAAAATCGGGAATTTTGTCAAATGTACATGTCATGTTTAAAAGAAAATTTATAGAAAAAAAAATGCATTACATCTAACCCATTTCTATAACCAGTGACACATCTTACATAATTACCAGACCCAAAGGGTCATTCATGTCAATCATTGCCATCACTTTGTATCTGTTTTATGACTGGTTAGCAGACATTATCAAAAATATTCTCCTCTAAAACAGCTGAATCATTTGTGACCAAACTTTTCAGTTACAGAAAATAATATATGTAGATTAAAGTTTGTGACCTGATCAACCAACATGGCTGCTATTAGTATAAATAGAACATAAGCATATTATAGAGATGGGTGAGCTATATAGGCTCAAAGGGAGACTCTTGTTAACTTATCACCCCACCCTCCCTGGAAAACAATGAACTCTTCCATAAATCATTGACTTAGACCAGTCCAAATGTGTTTATAGGGTTGAATGAGTTAAATGCTAGCCTTAGTTATATGTTTTCTATACACAGTTGCTATCCAGTCATTCTCTGTATGCTTTACAAGTACACCATGATATGGACCCCTACCTCATACAGCAAGCGTCTATTGAATGGAAAGAGAGGACCAGCAAGAATGCTGTCAAACTTTTAGGTAAATAAAATCTGACTTTGGGTAATGTTGTCTGCTGTTCTTTTATTACATCATTGTAGTCTGTTGGAAATAGGATGAAATAGACAGCATTAGTATGTATCTTATTATTCATGTTAAAATCCCCTATACAAACTATAAAAGAAAATAAGTAACAGTCTTGTTATTAAACATTGCCTACAGAAATAGTTTCTCCTGCCCGGTCTTTTGATTTTTACTGTAGGCCCTCTTGTGATTGCCAAGGTGGCATTTAGAATTTCCAGCGATTTTGATACAACTGCAATTTGATTGGCTAATGTTTCAAGTGATGTGGCGGACCTTTTTGACATCAGTCAGCTGAATCTGGTGTACATAAACAATGGATGCGTCAAACCGCTTCACTAGTTCCGATGAGGAACAGCTGACAAAAATTCTAAACGATTGTTAATAGTAAAACACAACAAATATTATAAAGGTCGCTGTGAAGTCCTTGGAGATTCTTAAGCAAATAGTGGTACATCTCCAGATGATTTATTAGTGTACAGTGACAAATGTTTGAACAATGTCTTAAGGAAATTTTTTGCTGAACTAAAAAAGTAATTATTTAAACATGTTCCGTATAACAAAACAATTATAAACTGAGTCTGAGAGCAACAGCAATTTTGTTGGCGCCCTCACTCCTGGCAATAGTCAAGACCTCAAGTGCCAACAAAATTGCAGTTGCCCTCAGACCCGGTCAATAATTGTATACTGTAAAATATGTTTTGTTGACCTGGAAACGGCCATTTACAAGAACAAATTTGACAGAGTTATGGGATCAGATAATTTGTATGTATTTATGTCGCAGTATTTTTATATTCCCGAAAATCTATAAAGATAGCTGTATACCGACTGTTGCTATTTATGTTGCAGTATTTTGACAATGTATTTCTGTCACATTGTTTTATATTCCTGACAGTCTACTATAGCTGTTTCTGATGCCCGTGTATTTATGTCGCAGTATTTTTATATTCCCCAGTCTGTACCGATAGTTGTAAATTAACTATAGCTGTTACTGATGCCCTTGTATTTATGTCGCAGTATTTTTATATTCCTGACAGTCTGTACAGATAGCTGCATACCTACTATAGCTGTTACTGATGTCCATGTATTTATGTCGCAGTATTTTTATATTCCTGACAGTCTGTACAGATAGTTGTAAATTAACTATAGCTGTTTCTGATGCCCATGTATTTATGTCGCAGTATTTTTATATTCCTGACAGTCTGTACAGATAGCTGCATACCTACTATAGCTGTTACTGATGTCCATGTATTTATGTCGCAGTATTTTTATATTCCTGACAGTCTGTACAGATAGCTGTATACCTACTATAGCTGTTTCTGATGCCCATGTATTTATGTTGCAGTATTTTTATATTCCTGACAGTCTGTACAGATAGCTGTATACCTACTATAGCTGTTACTGATGCCCATGTATTTATGTCGCAGTATTTTTATATTCCCCAGTCTGTACAGATAGTTGTAAATTAACTATAGCTGTTACTGATGCCCATGTATTTATGTCTTAGTATTTCTATATTCCTGACAGTCTGTACAGATAGCTGTAAATTAACTATAGCTGTTACTGATGCCCATGTATTTATGTTGCAGTATTTTTATATTCCCCAGTCTGTACAGATAGTTGTAAATTAACTATAGCTGTTACTGATGCCCATGTATTTATATTGCAGTATTTTTATATTCCCCAGTCTGTACAGATAGTTGTAAATTAACTATAGCTGTTACTGATGCCCTTGTATTTATGTCAGTATTTCTATATTCATGACAGTCTGTACAGATTGCTGTATACTAACTATAGCTGTTACTGATGCCCATGTATTTATGTTGCAGTATTTTTATATTCGCCAGTCTGTACAGATAGTTGTAAATTAACTATAGCTGTTTCTGATGCCCATGTATTTATGTTGCAGTATTTTTATATTCCTGACAGTCTGTACAGATAGTTGTAAATTAACTATAGCTGTTTCTGATGCCCATGTATTTATGTCGCAGTATTTTTATAATCCCCAGTCTGTACAGATAGTTGTAAATTAACTATAGCTGTTTCTGATGCCCATGTATTTATGTTGCAGTATTTTTATATTCCTGACAGTCTGTACAGATAGTTGTAAATTAACTATAGCTGTTTCTGATGCCCATGTATTTATGTCGCAGTATTTTTATATTCCCCAGTCTGTACAGATAGTTGTAAATTAACTATAGCTGTTTCTGATGCCCATGTATTTATGTTGCAGTATTTTTATATTCCTGACAGTCTGTACAGATAGTTGTAAATTAACTATAGCTGTTTCTGATGCCCATGTATTTATGTCGCAGTATTTTTATATTCCCCAGTCTGTACAGATAGCTGTATACCCAGTATAGCTGTTTCTGATGCCCATGTATTTTTCGCAGTATTTTTATATTCCTGACAGTCTGTACAGATAGCTGTATACTACTACTATTTGTGTTACTGATGCCCATGTATTTATGTCGCAGTATTTTTATATTCCTGACAGTCTGTACAGATAGCTGTATACCTACTATAGCTGTTTCTGATGCCCATGTCGTCATACATTATGATTTGTCAACATCCAGAACGAGGTTTGGTAACAGAATGGCATGCATGAATGATCATTATAGGAACTCAACCGATAACAGCAGCAAGGTGAGAAGAAAAATAATTAAACATGACCAAATATGGAGTTTGTAAAACAGTGGAATCTGTTTTGAGTGACCACCCTATCTTCCACAGAATGTTTGTTCAGAGAAATTCTTAACTGATTAGTTCTGAGCTTACCTCTTTGAAGATGAAACTGGAGTTAGGGGGCTTATTTTATTGCTCTGGGTTTGGTGTCCAGTTAAGAACATTGAGATCTAATTTACTACTACTTTTATTGCTCATACATCTACTAAAGACATATACATCCTATGATTCTAAGCATATTTTATACTTCAGATGCTGGATTGTTCATGTATGTTTTGCAAAAATGATCCTGTTTGGTCCTGGTCTATTTTTAATTGTCTGGTTAAGAAGTTTGGTTGATTTCGGGTTGATTCTGGGATGTAATGTATGTTTGTATGAGATGAGCTTCATAATCCTCCATAACTGTATGCTTAGGAATGTGGTCTTACAGGATTTATGGTTGTTTATAAGAGTTGTATCTTCAATTAGGTCCTGATGTTTCATTAGTGTGTGAAGATGTGTATCAGGGATGAGAGCGCTGTTGACAAACTGTTACAGTTTGCCAACCATACAATAATTTTGAATTTAATAAAGCAGTTAGAAACAAACTGGTTGTAATGTCCTGCTCTATCATGGTAGATTTTCATGTTACCAAGATCAAAAATCTGGAAGGGATGTTTTCAGTTTATTTGTAGCATACTGTATACTTGGAAATTTTAGCCCACTATATTTTCACCCCCTGGTTATTTTTGCTCTTTTTCAAAAGAAAACACATACACCCCCCATCTTGAAATCACCCCTTGTTCACCGTAGTCTCATAAATTATATATATGTCAGTGCTGCAGTTATTTAGTTTGGAAATTTTGCTTTTATTTTAAATTCATCCTCTCATATAAGGGAAAATATGGCGAGAATAAAACGGTACTGAAAATAAAACAGAAGTGAAAATAAAACAGTGGTAAAAACAGAAGTGAAAATAAAACGGGTGTGAAAATAAAACAGGAGTAAAAATAAAACTGAAAATAAAACAGGAGTGAAAATAAAACGAGTGATAATAAAACAGGAGTGAAAATAAAACAGTATTGAAAATAAAAAAAAAATGAGTGAAAAATAAAACAGGAGTGAAGAATAAAACTGTAGTGAAAATTTCCAAGTATACAGTAATGGTTTCTGACAAATAACTTGAGTTTCCTTTCTCGAATTTAGTCTTAGTTTATTTCGGAAGATCTGGGACGAGTTTGATATTGGTCAACATTTGCTAGAGTCATTGGACTTTAAAATCATTATGAATGACTTAGATCTTAGTGGTATAATGTTTCCTAAGAAAATTTTTCTTTTTTTTTTCAGAGTAATGAGCAGAATGCCGAGTGTAGAGTGCCCACTTCACATATCATACTGACAGAAGATTGTACGGAACATGTTGATACTTTGATTCAGTTTTTGAAGCGAACTAAAAGCAAAATACCGCAAAGATTGAAGGTGATCCTTGCAGATAGGAAGCAGGTAATTTGAGACAGTAGCCATGTTTGGGATTGAGAATCCTTTAAAATAATTCTAATAGAAATGTTGTACCTTATTTTATGGCCTATAGGTCGATGTGGGGGATAGGTCGAATGGGTGATTATTGGTAAAAATCCAGGTTTAAGTATTAGATAGGTCGAAGTGGAAGACAGGTCGATGTTGGCAGAGATGAAAACAGGAATGGCAGAACACAAAAATACATCATTTATGTTTAATAACTGCTAAAACGATGGTAGCCTACCAAAATAATCAGAATAATAGGCCTATTTTACTGTACATTATTGAAATATCACTTATATTAAGGGCTGTCATTGATAGGCTCAGTATCGATATACAAATTGATCCGATATGATAATCGATATATATTTTTTATATCGATACATTTCATAATGCATTTCACAGCATGTATTTTCTTTTACAATTTCCAAAATTGTCCATTTGTTTTACTTCATGTTCTTGAACTATGTTATAATTTATTCTAACTGTTCAATTTGTTCAAATAAACAATGTTTTCCTTGCAGTTATTTCTTTTTAATCATCAAATAGTAAAATACACAATATAACACCTAAATATTGTAATGAATCTATATATTTTGAATGCATTTTATAGAAGTACCAAATTATTCGATTTATCGATATAGCAATATTTTTTACTTATTGATATAGAATTTCTCATCAATGATAGCCCTACTTATATTACTCATGTGTACTGATTATGTATACAAACATTGCTATTATGTTACACTGTCAAATTATCATTCTATTCTTTATGCCGTTAACAAAAGCAACTCCAATCCTTTTCTTATCCTTACATTGGCCTAAATTATTATGTAGCTGCAATTGTCAAACAATTAAATACTCAAGGTTGAGTGTCAATTAATTTATGTAACAATTTTTCCAAAACTTTCCCAACTTCAAAAATTGCTGCACGATCCTTATCAGTTGAAGGTCACGTTTCAGTGAACACAGCTTGTAGTGTCCTGAAAGTCTGAATGAAGACTTCAGCTTCACAGCGGGGTGCTGTTAAGGGAATCATTCAAAAGTATAAACCGTACTGTATAAATATAATGTAAACGATGTATTTTTATCACACAGTTTCTGACACAGTCTTGAATACCAATGATATTTTAACTTGAAAAATCATTATTTTGTCACTTGATTATAAACACAGTGCAGTACGCTTACACAAGGTCACATTTAATAGTTCTATTAAGTGTAAATACAAATGGGTATTTGGAGTTGGCCCTTAGATTATCCAATGAAAAAATGTTGAAATACAATGTTAAAATAGGGAAATGCAGATACAATGTCAATTTGGAATGAAGAGCAACCTTCACTTACATTGATGGCATTACACCCTAGTGCCTAGATAATACAGCATTTTTATTCAATCTTCACATTTACATGATCATGATTTCAAGATTTTGTTTTTTATTTCAGAAACTTGAACATGATGAGGATAAAGAACTATGTATTGACATGAAAGCTTTTGGAATTTGCAAGTAATAAAAACTAGATCAAACTTTTTAAACATTTATTGTTTATGAAGCCCTTTGTGTATCGGTAACACATGTATACTTTTTTTAAATTTTTTTTTTATTCAATAAATTTTATTATGGTACATGTATATGGCCAGGATTTGGACATCAACCCCTACAACTCCACCTGGCTAGGGAGTACGAGGATGTACACATGTATACTTTATGTTTTATCTTTTGGTGTTGTTTGTTTTCCTTTTTCTTTGTTTGTTTATTTTGATTTTGTTTGATGGAAGAAAGATCACCTTCAAAATGATTTTCTGAAGAAATAGAGAAGGGTGTAATATTTTGGACACTGTTAAATATAAACAGGCCTTTTTGGCCGAATGTTTAGAGAAACCATGAAGTGTCTTACTTCTAGTAATTATAGCTTCACACTCCCATCTAGAACCTAAGTTGATTTACTAGTATCATGTGAGGGGATGTTTTCATGTGTAGTTGAAGAAGATCCGAGGTCTTTTCCTGGTAATATTGTGATAGGGTTTTTACTATGACCGTTTTCATTATCACCATTACAAAATGGTTGCCACTTTATACCTGGAACAATATTGAGTAAGGTGCAACACTCCGTTCAAAAATATCTTTTGGTGAATGAAGGAATCTGGAGAGTTATTGCATTGATTATAAGAAATATATAACGATTTGAACAATGTTCACAGAATCTCTTGTAAGGATAAAATTCTAAATTCTAAATTCTAGATTGAAGAAGTGTCAAAGTCGACATGTTATGCTGCCTAAGGTGGACCAGCCTTCGAACAAAGATCTGACCTCTGGAGAGGTCAAGGTTAGTTTTTGTATGTTAAGAAGAGATTTAGATGCAAATATCAGGAACATTGAGTTATCCTATAGATACCTCAGTTGTCTTAGAGATAATGAGAATTTGGTTTTAAATTATTTGCGATTATCATCACCAATGTAATAAATGCCTTTAGTTATTCTAAAGATATCTCAGTTGTCCTAGCAATAACGAGAATTTGGTTAGAATTACTTGTGATATTTACAGGAAATCATAACCAATGTATTTAATGTCCTATAGATTCCTCAGTTGTCTTGGGTCCATATTTACAGATTATAACCAATGAATTTAATGCTTTTAGTTATCCTATAGATTCCTCAGTTGTCTTGGGTCCATATTTACAGATTATCACCAATGAATTTAATGCTTTTAGTTATCCTATAGATTCCTCAGTTGTCTTGGGGCCATATTTACAGATTATCACCAATGAATTTAATGCCTTTAATTATCCTATAGATTCCTCAGTTGTCTTGAGGCCATATTTACAGATTATCACAAATGAATTTAATGCTTTTAGTTATCCTATAGATTCCTCAGTTGTCTTGGGGCCATATTTACTGATTATAACCAATGAATTTAATGCTTTTAGTTATCCTATAGATTCCTCAGTTGTCTTGGGTCCATATTTACAGATTATCACAAATTAATTTAATGCTTTTAGTTATCCTATAGATTCCTCAGTTGTCTTGGGGCCATATTTACAGATTATCACAAATGAATTTAATGCTTTTAGTTATCCTATAGATTCCTCAGTTGTCTTGGGGCCATATTTACAGATTATCACCAGTGAATTTAATGCTTTTAATTATCCTATAGATTCGTCAGTTGTCTTGGGTCCATATTTACAGGTTATCACCAATGTAATTGATGCCTTGAATTTTTCTGTAGATACCTTATTTGCCTTAAAAATAATGAGAATTTTATTTCAATTTTTTATGACATTTACAGGTAATCATCACCAATGTGATCAGTGCCAGTCACTGTTGTGTGAGAGTTTTAGAGCACCGCACTCCAAGTGGGACTGTTGATATGTCGGCATCATATCTGCTCCTGGCTGGAGAGATAGAGAAGTGGTTCACCACTGCTGGACAGAGGATAAAACATAGTGAGTCTTATTTCTACATGTAAACTCTGATTAAGAGAGCAGGGCAGAGATATCTAAGAGGTCATAAACTTGGGGAGAAGTTAGGGCTGTGTATCTCCAAAAGTTATAAATTGTGAGAGGAGTTGGGCAGTGTTTCTCCAGAGGTTATAAATTTTGAGAGTAGTTAGGGCAGCATTTCTCCAAAGGTCATAAATTGTGGAAGGAGTTAGGGCAGTGTTTCTCCAAAGGTTATAAATTGTGGAAGGAGTTAGGGCAGTGTTTCTCCAAAGGTCATAAATTGTGGAAGGAGTTAGGGCAGTGTTTCTCCAAAGGTCATAAATTGTGGAAGGAGTTAGGGCAGTGTTTCTCCAAAGGTCATAAATTGTGGAAGGAGTTAGGGCAGTGTTTCTCCAAAGGTCATAAATTGTGGAAGGAGTTAGGGCAGTGTTTCTCCAAAGGTTATAAATTGTGGAAGGAGTTAGGGCAGTGTTTCTCCAAAGGTTATAAATTGTGGAAGGAGTTAGGGCAGTGTTTCTCCAAAGGTCATAAATTGTGGAAGGAGTTAGGGCAGTGTTTCTCCAAAGGTCATAAATTGTGGAAGGAGTAAGGGCAGTGTTTCTCTAGAGGTTATAAAGTGTGGGAGAAGGTAGGAAAGTGATTCTCCAAAGGTCATAAATTGTGGAAGGAGTTAGGGCAGTGTTTCTCCAGAGGTTATAAATTGTGGTAGGAGTTAGAGCAATGTTTCTCCAGAGGTTATAAATTGTGGGAGAAGGTAGGAAAGTGATTCTCCAAAGGTCATAAAATTGGGAAAGAGTTGTATAATGCTAAATATGAGAAATGACCATTTTCACAAATGTGATGTATTTGATGATAGGAGACAGTTGGATATTACAGTTTGTGTATTGTGACTATTATGCATAGTATGATATAGACTTGTGAAATTGTTGCAGTTGACACTGGAAGCTAATGTTTACAAGTTTTGTAACTTTGGCACTGGAGAACTCCACACTAATTGTAAACTAGAAAATTATTATTTGTCCGTCCATTTATCCAATTGTCCATTACCTTGTTTATGTTTTTGTCCATTTGTCTGTTTGTGAAATGTTAAAAATAGATAAGATTAACTGACAGCTAAATACAGCAGAATCAACTAAGTGCTTATGAAATCCCAAATACAGTGGAACCTGTCTTGAGAAACCACCCCATTAGCCACTGAAATGTGGTCTCTCAAGACAGGTGTTCTCTTTAAAGAGGTTTTATTCAAAGGTTTATTTAACCGTATGGTTTCCAGAATGTGGTCTCAAAAGACAGGTGGTCTTTCATAAAAGTGGTCTTTCAAGACTGGTTCCACGGTATACATTTCAATTTGACATGTTTGTGTTCATCAATTTCACAAACACAGCTTGTGTATCCAACCTCTTTAGATAAACTTAAAAAACAAACTGGGACAATATTTTAGATACTCTTCAATATAAGCATCGCACTTTGAACCATGAAGTCTCTTACTTCCTGTCAGTGCAGGTTCAAGTCCCGCTGGAACCTAAGCTGACATTGTGAGAAAGTTTGCCATTTTACTTTCAGAAAGCCGGTGGTCTTTTTCTGGGTACATTGTAACCAGGGGCCCGTTTTACAAAAGGTTCTAAGTCCTAAATCCTAACTTTTAGTCCTAACTACTTTGCTGATTGGTCAGTCCCATGACAATTAGGACTAAAACTTCAGACTTAGAATGTAGGACCTTTCATAAAACGGAACCCAAGTTCTCTCTTCCACCATTAAGAGCTGGTCGCCACCATATCAATGAAAAATTATTGAGTGTGGTGTAAAAACACTATTCAAACTTCAAACCAGTTTATTATGATCTGTAGTGTTGTCAGAGTTATAGCAGTACTTATTATGATCTGTAGTGTTGTAAGAGTTATAGCAGTATATTGTCAGTTTATTATGATCTGTAGTGTTGTAAGAGTTATAGCAGTATATTGTCAGTTTATTATGATCTGTAGTGTTGTAAGAGTTATAGCAGTATATTAGCAGTTTTATTTTCCTAAGCATGATACTGATTCTCATGGTAACTGTAGTTGACAACTGTTTTACAAGTGTAATATTTGTTAACTAATTACATTGCAGCCAACATATGCTCAGGAGATGTTTGCGCTATAGAAGAGGATGGTGTATTTCATAGGTAAGTTGTTGTTTTGTAGATAGGTAATCTAAGTTGCTGTTTTTTAGATTATTATCACGGCCATGCTTTGTAACAGTCATTGATCATCCTGTGTTTTGGATCACCTATCTTGGTCTAATTTGCTGTTTTGTGGATAATTATCATGGCTATGTTGTTTAAGTCATTGGTGATCCTGTCCTTTTACCACCTATCTTGGTCTAAGTTGCTTATTTGTACATAATTATCACGGCCATGTTGTGTAAGTCATTGGTCACCCTGTTATATGACCGCCTATCTTAGTCTTAATTTATTCAAAGTTAGCTATTCCTGAAGTGTATACCGTATTCGGCCGTGTATAATCCGCATTTACGTATTATCCGCACCCCCCATTTCAGCATCAGAACTCGGAGAAAAAAGGACTTCGTGCGTATAATCCGAGTTGACTATTTTCCACGGCCGTATGGCCGAAAATCGTCGGCGAGATTGATTATTATTGTGTATAAGTGCAGTATGATGATCGGAAATATTTTCAAAATTCGCAGATCGGTATTTGGAAGAAATAGATAAATATTTATTATAGATATATATATTCGAGATATTAGATAAGGGATATGATAAGCAAATTAATGATTTGAAATAAATAACAAAAGAAATATCAAAACATCAGTCGAAGTCTTTGTAAAATTACATTCCGTTAATTACAGCGCAATCATTTGCTTTTGCTGACGTGGTAGCCTATATATTTAATTAATAGTATGTATTAGAACAACATTTGAAATAGATATTATATTTGCGGAAATCGGCGACATAAAAGTTTGTAACAATTTTAATTAGCGGAGAGCACTTGTACACAAGCGATCTATATATCCAGAATACGCGTGTATAGCGTAATTATTGATATACTGTTGTCTGTTACACGCATCATTGATTATGAATGGAGACATATACTACAAACATTAATTACCTTGGTGTGGCATTGTGTTATTTTACACCTTTTATCATATTTTCAATTTAAAATTAACTCATCGTACTTACCTGTATAATTAGCATGTTCCATAACTTAGTACTACACTGTAGATGTACGGTAGTAAGAGAGTTACTGGTATATACCTTTTGTACGAAATGTGTAAAATAACATTCCTCCACAGAACAAAACACCCAGAAAACATTGTTTTATTTATTAATGTATAGTCATCGTCTCAAAACAAACAACGCAAAACAACATAAAATACGAAACTACAAGATACTACATATTTGCTCTTCCATTTAGCCCCCTCATTTACAGTTACAACATGGCTGTTCGCTTCGTCGTTCACCAGCGTGAAATAATTATTAGAATTCTTGTTGAGATTGTTTTATTTTTCAATAATAACAAAACTTCATGATGAAGATAAGCAACAGGTACTGTACTATTCTGTTTCCTCGCCAAACATCGCAACTAGGCTAGCCTTGCACAGGCACTTGCGTTATGCAATCCACCGATCACAACACCCTCAATCAAGGGATTGCATTACACAAGTGCCTGTGTAGTCTAGCCTATTTGTAAACTGAAACACACAAAAATAAAAGACAACAAGATTCATTTATTGATTTATTCACCGTCACTGTAGACATAAATGATGATATACATTGACTCGTACATCGTTATTACGAAAAAACTTTGTCAGGCTTACCACCCACATCGAATCTCATGCAGTAGTTCCTGCGGAAAAAATGTCCTAAGATTCTGTAGTACTGTATTATCCGCACCCCCCTGCCTGAGACAAATTTTAGAGTGAAAAGAGTGCGGATTATACACGGCCGAATACGGTAATGAAATCTGTATACATTTACCCAGCAGATCTGGTAGTAGGGAAAAGTGCATGAATTTACCATAGGATTCCTCTAGATCTCAGTGTCTTTCTCACCATGGTCTTAGAAAGTGAGACATAATAGGTGGGGGGACATTGTTTTGGGACATTTCTGTCAAATTTATTTCTTCATATTTGAACCAAATTTAGCCGACACTTTATATCAATGATACACAGAATGAGATCTATTATGGTCAACATTTGCCGGAGTTATGGGACTTTAAAATCTTTTATGAATGACTCAGCTCTGAGTGGCATAGTATTTCTCCAACACATCTTGTTGTTTAAGGTTCCTGCAGGAATTTTCACATGGATGACAATCTTTGGGCACCTTAAGATATAAAATGAAATAAGCCAAAAACCTATATTTACAGAGACTGAGTCCTTCAGTGTATGTTGTAAGTCAAACATTAATTAATCTTTAATTATATTGTTGTGTTCATTTTCAGGGTACAGATTCTAGATATAATTGGAATCAACTCTCCAAAATGCACAATACAAGCCAGAGTAAGTCAGTTGTACATGACATTTATTTAGCATCACACTTTGAACCAGGAAGTCTGTCACTTCTGGTCAGCTCAGTTTTAAGCCCCACTGGAATCTAAGCTGATTTTTGGGAGAAAGTTTTCCAGTTTACTTGTGGAAAGCTGGTGGTCTCCTCCCAGGTAACCAAGTTCTCTCCTCCATCAATAAAAACTGGTCACCACCTTATAGTCAAAATTCAAATACATTTATTGATATAAGAAATAAAGGTACTATTTGACAGATTTTTAGGTCACCTGAGCTGAAAGCTCATAGTGACCTATTGCGATCGCTTTTTGTCCGGCCTGCGTCGTGTGTGAACTTTTCACATTTTCGACTTCTTCTCAAGAACCAGTGGGTCAAATATAACCAAACTTGGCATATAGCGATTTGCTGAAATTGTTGGATGGCCCCTTAGGAGTTATTTCCCCTTTTTTGTGAATTTTTTTATGTTTTTGGTTGTTTTTTGCCATTATTTTGAAAAGTGTAATAGGTAGAGAAAAATGGAAAGAAGCAAAAATGTTCAGCCTGTAAAGATCTACAAAAAAGTCATCAGGGCTGTAATTGTTGGGTGGCCCCTTATGGGAGTTATTTCCCCTTTTATGTAAATTTTCATGTTTTTGGATGTTTTTTGACATTATCTTGAAATGTATAATAGGTAGATAAAAGTTAAAGAATAAAAATGTTCAGCATGCAAAGATCTACAAAAAAGTCAATAAGGCTGAAATTGTCGGGTTGCCCCTTATGAGAGTTATTTCCCCTTCTACGTGGATTTTTCATGTTTTTGGAAGTTTATTGACATTATCTTGAAAAGTATACTAGGTAGAATAAAAGTGAAAGAAGCAAGAATGTTTAACATGCAATTATCTGCAAAAAGGTCAATAGGGCAGAAATTGTCAGGTCGCTCCTTATGGGAGTTACTTCCCCTTTTAAGTGGATTTTTCATGGTTTTCGGCGTTTTTTAACATTATCTTGAAAAGTATATTGGATAGAGAGAAAGTGAAAGAAGTAAAAATGTTCAGCACATTAAGATCTATAAAAAGTCAATAGGGACTAAATTGTCAAGTCACCCCTTTTGGGAGTTATTTCCCCTTTTAAGTGGATTTTTCATGTTTTTGTATGTTTTTTGACATTATCTTGAAAAGTATAATAGGTAGAATAAAAGTGAAAGAAGCAAAAATTTCAGCAAGCAAAGATCTATAAAAAAAAGTCAAAAGAGCCAAAATTGTCAGGTCACCCATTTTAGGAGTTATTTTCCCTTTTAGTGGATTTTTTGGGTTTTTGACAAAAGGTGTAAGTTTTTTGTCAAATTTGAGACATTTTCGACTTCTTCTCACTAAGTTTAGCCACACCTGAGTCGAAATTTTTCTCAGGTGACCTTTAAGGCCCATTGGGCCTTTTGTTATAAAGTTGTATTTAATAGTATTTTCATCGGAGAATATTTCTATTAACATATAAAATTTTCATTGTACTGTTTAAAAATTCTAAAACTTGCACCTCAATTAAGAAGCATGGGTAGAAAGAGTTGAAGTGACGAGGATGCTTCTATGTTCTTTATGCATACTATATAAACCCACGAAGAACTGATACAGAATAATAGACATTCTAGTTATTTATATTGTTCGAGTTGATGTAGTTATACATGTTGTGTTTAACTCGTTAAGTAATTATCAAAATATAAGTTTGTGAAAATTGAACTTTGACCTTACTATCTGAACATAAAAATATTTAATATTGAATGTACTTTGATGATTCATTCAATTTAAAAGTTACCAAGTTTGCATCGGTTTTAAATGCATTGTATTGGAAGCTAATTTAAGTCTTGTTTCTGGAAACATTCCTAAAAACAGGTTACGGGCAGGGAATAAAGTTTACAGAAGAACTTATATGATGTACAATCAAATGTGTCTATAAAGGTCACTCAAGGAAACAGGCAAAATTAGTTGTTATAGATAGGTGGCCTTTATAAAGAGATTTGTTATAAAAATGTTTATAACAAAGGTTACGTTCTATTGTTTTGCCTCGGACTGAAATGTTGTCAATTCATTGGATATAAAGAGTCACATGACTGTCATCCATGGTTCTGTGGACAGTCAGTAGCAAAAAATAGACTGCAATGGCGGATGATACGAAACACTATTCTGAGTACAGTGGCAACAGAAGACATTTCCTGAAAGAGAATATGGTCCTCGGCAAAATAAAACAGTTATTAGGTTTATTACTGACTGTCCACGGGAAGCCTAGCCTTCCATGGACTTGTTCTAGCTAATATATTCCTGTGGACATTCAGTAAAAACGTAATAGCTAATAATGGCCTTTATAGGCAGGTGCCTTTTATACAGAGGTGTCCTTTAAAGCAACATTGACTGAATTGCATATTTGAAGCAGTGAGAGAATGATGTCTGATATATGTAGTTGTTTTTATGTGTATTATAATTACAGGTTTAAAGCAGTGAGAGAATTATGTCTGATGTACGTAGTTGTTTTCATGTGTATTATAATTACAGGTTTGGTATGTTGATGATGGTAGAAGGTTTGATGTAGCAGCTAAGAGACTGTACGAATTACCATCACACCTTAAATCCTTACCTTTCCAGGTAACTTTAAATGTTGAATGCATTTTTTTATCTAGCGGCAAATAGATTGTACGAATTGCAATTACACCTCAAGTCCTTACCATTACGGGTAAATTTGTAATTGTTTTTATTTAGCAGTGCTTATGCTGAGATCAGCAAATGTTAAACTTGTAAAATCTTGTATACTGTTTTTAACCTGATAGGTGCGTAGAGTGAGGAGGACATATAAACATTCCTCTGTTGCTGGTGGATTAGAGATAAACTGTATTTAACCCTTTCAACATTACAGGCCATAATAGACTGGTCTAAGTTAATGGAAAAGAGCATACCAATTAGATACTTGGGGGTGAAAGGTTTAACACTTTTCTGGGGAACACATTGACTGGTTCGTTGGCTATGGAGAATTCTGTATTGTGTATAAATAGTGAATGAATTGTCAAGGGTGTTTATGGGTAGCCAAGTGGGATATGACAGGATACATCAATGGGGCACCTGAAAATTCATGGGGTGCACATATCGGGACAGGGCACTTACATATCGGGACAGGGCACTTACATATCGGGACAGGGCACTTACATTTCAGGACAGGGCACTTACATTTCAGGACAGGGCACTTACATTTCAGGACAGGGCACTTACATATCATGACAGGGCACTTACATATTGGGACAGGGCACTTACATATTGGGACAGGGCACTTACTGGGCCGTATACAGTATTCTTATTAGCTCTTTTGAGATTGTTTTGATTATATTTTGCAACAAACATTATGAACAGGTAGGCTCTAATGAAATGAAAATATAATTAAATTGAATTAAAACAGTATACTATTGAAAAAATACTTCAGTTCTGTACATTATATAGAGTTATCTTTCCTTTGCAGACAATGGACATGTACATTTGTAGGGTACAGCCTGTAGATAAAGATGAAAGCTGGACTGCCAATGTAAGTCAAGTATATCACTGTATATGTTAATTCTTCAAATTCAATATAAAACTCATGTAAATTGATTTTAAAATTGTGAATTCATGTAATCCAAAAATATGTCAGAAAAGTCAAGAATGTGAAAGTAATCATGAAATATAAGTGATTAAGACTATGTAATTATGTGTTGTGTGGTGTGTAGGCATGTATCTGTGTGTACATGTGTCTGTGTTTGTGTGTGTAGGTAGGCATGTATCTGTGTGTGCATGTGTCTGTGTGTGTGTAGGCATGTATCTGTGTGTACATGTGAGTGTGTTTGTGTGTGTAGGCATGTATCTGTGTGTACATGTGTGTGTTTGTGTGTGTAGGCATGTATCTGTGTGCATGTGTCTGTTTGTGTAGGTAGGTATGTATCTGTGCATGTGTCTGTTTGTGTATGTGTAGGCATGTATCTGTGTGTGCATGTGTCTGTGTGTGTAGGCATGTATCTGTGTGTACATGTGTGTGTGTTTGTGTGTGTAGGCATGTATCTGTGTGTACATGTGTGTGTGTTTGTGTGTAGGCATGTATCTGTGTGCATGTGTCTGTGTTTGTGTAGGTAGGCATGTATCTGTGTGCATGTGTCTGTTTGTGTGTGTCTGTGTGTGTATGTGTAGGCATGTATCTGTGTGTGCATGTGTGTGTGATTGTGTATAGGCATGTATCTGTGTGTATATGTGTTTGTGTGTGTCTGTGTGTGTAGGCATGTATCTGTATGTGTTTGTGTGTGTCTGTGTGTGTAGGCATGTATCTGTGTGTGTCTGTGTGTAGGCATGTATCTGTGTGTGCATGTGTCTGTGTTTGTATGTGTAGGTAGGCATGTATCTCTGCATGTTTATGTGTGTGTGTGTTTGTAGGCATGTATGTGTGTGCATGTGTCTGTGTTTGTGTGTGTAAGTAGGCATGTATCTGTGTGTAGGCATGTGTCTGTGTGTGTAGGCCTGTGTGTGTGTGTAGGTAGGCATGTATCTGTGTGTGTATGTAGGCATGTGTCTGTGTGCATGTGTCTGTGTGCTGTGTAGGCATGTATCTGTGCATGTCTGTGTGTGTATGCATGTATCTGTTAGTACATGTGTCTGTTTGTGTCTGTCTGTGTGTATTGTCATGTATCTGTCTGTGCTTGTATCAGTTTGTGTGTTGGCATGAATCCGTCTGTGCCTGTGTCTGTGTTTGTGTATGTCTGTGTGAGTAGGCATGTGTCTGTGTTTTTGTGTGTGTACCTGTGTATGCATGTGTGTGCTTGTGTGTGTGTGTGCATGTGTGTTTGTGTGTGTGTGGGGGATGTATGTGTGTGTACTTAATATTATAGAACATAATATGACATATAATGTAGAAACTTCTGGAAAATATGAATCATGAAATATGACTTTGTACTGGATTACTTTTAGGCTAATACATTCACTCACGAGCTACTAAAGGGAAAAGTACTGGATGGAAGAATTGTTCTTAGGTAAAATGAAATTTTCTAATTTTTAATAGAAATCTTAAATTGGTCTAATTTTATCTTTCTGATTATAGATTTGGTAGTATAAAGTAAAGGTATTGCATCAATT
Organism: Atrina japonica; assembly: GCA_030159075.1. Lineage (NCBI taxonomy): Eukaryota > Metazoa > Mollusca > Bivalvia > Pterioida > Pinnidae > Atrina > Atrina japonica. Next base: position 395,917 of record BROG01000194.1, on the reverse strand, counting down.
TTAGTGATTAAACAGTCAGATTCTGATTTTCATGTAACATAAGGAATATCTAGTAAAATTTGTAGACGGCATGGTAAGATATTAGAATTCAAAGTTTGGGAGATAAATTTGTACATCACCTGTAGATAATGACCTAAGAGTGTAGTAATATATTTATAGTTTGGGAGATACACTTTGTACATCACCTGTAGTTAGTGACCTAACAGTGTAGTAATATATTTATAGTTTGGGATATACACTTTGTACATCCACTGTAAATAGTGACCTAACAATGTAGAAATGTATATTTACAGTTTGGGAAATACACTTTGGTTAGACCCTGTAGTACAAAGACGTTACTTGAAAGATCTACAGACAACCGTGAATGAGATGTTTGTCCGATCAGAGCTTCTGAAGAAAGGATTTGCTGTTGATAACCCAAATGTAAGTGTATCGCCCCAGGGGTCAGGAACAAACTTTGAAACCACTTTTCTGATGGGCAAGAACTTGACAAAAAGTACTTGTCCAGAATGAAAAACTACTCATCCAAAGTTGTCATTTTGTATCCACATACTTAAAAAACATAGTTTCTTATACTACCACTGCAGTATATATGTTTAATTTTCTGCAAAAACTGAAAATAAAATCTACTGTACTTTACATCTTTTCCCCTATTTTAAATTTTGATATTCAATTTATAAGTTCGTCACATTAATTCCTATTTTTATATTATAGACTCCAGATCAAGGCCATTTTGTGTATTTCACATAAACTTACAAAAGGTGATGATTTGTTAGCTCACCTGAACCAAAGGTTTATGTGAGCTTCTCTGATCATTTTTTGCCTGTCGTCTGTCCGTTAACTTTTCACATTTTCTACTTTTTCTCCAAAACTGTGAAAGGGATTTTGATGAAACTTTATAGGAAGCAAGTACTCAAGGTCCTCTACCACTTTATTCATTTCAACTAGATCGGCCCCTGGGCCGATCCAGGGTGGGGCAAAAGAACCTTGGGGGTTACCCCTCTTTAAAAATCTTTTCCTCCAGAACCGCTGCAAGGATTGAAAAACTAACTTCATTTGAGTGAAAAATTTGTTAATTTAGTAGAAATTGGAAAATAAATTTTTGGCACGTTTTTGACATATTTACACAGTCATTTTCTTTCATTTTTTGTATGATTTCTTTGATTTTCTCCCCATTTATTTATCATGATGCATTGATGATTTATTTCATATTTATTAAGAAAAGTTGAAGAGACTGAATATTTGTCGTCTTAAAAGTGAGGTGGTCTTTATGATATGTTCCACTGTATTTGTAATATACCGACTTAGTTCAGGTGAGCAATGTGGCCCAAATGGGTCTTTTGTTTGGTAATGTGATTTGTGGTATTAAATAAAAAATAATTCTTTTCCCAGTTAATTTAGTAAATTTGTTTTTTTCATGTTCAGCGGCACACTGCCTAATGCCCCGACATTTATTTCCCACTCCCTTGAGCATTTAATTTGACATGCTTATTTCTTGTTGGGTTTTTAAGTGTATCCTCTCTGTAAATAAAGTGGAATTTCTATCTTCTTACCTTGGAAATTCTTATTAATGTTACATCATCTTTCAAATACTCGAATACTATACTACCCATTTATAAATATTTGCTCACACAAATTAAGCAGTTTACATTTCTCCAGTCTACATATATCAGAGTTTTTTTTAAATTCACTGGTCTTACAAGAAAAACTGGTAAATTATACTAAAGTCCAGTGAAATCTGTCTGATAACTGGTCCAAATGACCAGTAATTTTTCATTTCATTTCAATTGTATATATATACATACCAATAAAAAATTTCTTTGACCAGTGAAATTCCTTTATTCACTGGTCCAGTTGACCAGTAATTTTTTTATTATTTCAAAATGTCTGATATATCTCACCTTATCTGATCTCTTCTTATATCTCACTCTTTCAATTATCACTCTTTCGGTTCTCTTCCTCTCTCTGTGTTTCAAAATTGTTTGATTGCTAGCCTAATGCAGTAGAAATTGGCCTGAGTCTGAAGTATAAGGTATTTTGTATGCTCGCACTTGTGTTTTCAGTTTCTAACTGATAATGCTTCATCTTTTATACCTGCAGTGTAAAACAAAATGTAGCATTGAGTTTGTTCCAATGTTAACTGTTAAGTCTTATCGTTTTAAACTTTTACTTACTATTACTGGTTAAGCAATCAAGTGGAGGTCTAGAGTTCAGGTCTTGGAACTGGGTCATACTTCTGACAAAATAAAAATAGGTTACTGTTCCCTTGACATGTTCTCAGCATGAGAGCCAAGAATCACAGGTCTTTGAGATGTGACTTTAAACCGAGATCACATGCAATGATAGGTGTGGCAGATTTAAAATCTCTCACTGGATTGGCATCAGTCCATAGTACAGGTTAAGATTTGCAACACTTCACCTAAAGCTGGTGACATCTCAATAGAAATGAACAGTTCTTGACAGGATGTAAAACTACAATAAAACAAAAACACAAAGTTTTTCTACCTTGTTATAGGTGGAGACAAGGTGTTCTGCAGTTTCTGCAATATGTTTAGTAGTATACCTTATTTCTGTCCTCTCCTTTCTGAACTTTTCCTCTAACCATTTCTGACCATCTCCCCTAACCCCTAACCATTTCTGACCCTCTCCTCTGACCTTTTCTGACTCTCTCCTCTAACCATTTCTGACTCTCTTCCCTAACCATTTCTGACCATCTCCTAAAACCATTTCTGACTCTCTTCCCTAACCATTTCTGACCCTCTCCTAAAACCATTTCTGACCCTCTCCCCAAACAATTTCTGATTAATAATGCACTAAAATATACTAAGTATTTTGACATCTTTAGCCACCGTTAAGGTTTATAACTATAATCCAGGTTAGAGTTATATAAAAGAATCCCTCCCAAAAATGAAAAAGATGAACTTTATTGTTTTTGTGAAGTAAAATTTGTGTGCCATAGTTTTGTATTTTGATATTTCAGTGTCACAGTGTGGCAATTTACTAGCTGTGTCCTAGGTATGACTTGATATAAAATGTTGTCTGATTTCTATTCTATTTATAGAAAAATCAACATGTTATTCTTTCAGCATCTACAACTTCTTTACAACAGCTGCAGAGGGAAAATTGAAATCCCAGAAATAAATAAACAAAGTTTGGGGTAAGTTTGAAATTTCTGAAAGCTATGGAATAAGAGGTTTTCATAAACTATTCTGATGTATTTTTATATAGCCCTATTTAACATATGTCTATATATATTTTAGTGCAGACATATGTTTACATGAGAGCATATCAAAATAATATAGTCCTGTCTGTGAGCTTCTGTGTATGAAATCTCTTCTTGTGGGTTCTCCCTAATTATGATCAATAATTTTAAATGATACTTACTTTTGTTATCATAATTGTTCTACAGTTCTGTTATTTATATTTTTTTATCTACTTAACAGCAAAAACAAGTCTATAGAAACAGACAAATTGCCAGAGTCGAAAGAATTTCATGATGTATACCTGTCTGCAGTGGACATGCCAGATCTGATTTTTCTTCAGAGACAAGAGTTTGCTAAAAGGTTAGAATCATTTGTAAGACATATTGTAATTTAGGTAATTGTATGAATTTCAAAAGATTCCCGTTTTAATTGTAAGTAAGATGATATAAAGACCACTGAAATCTGCATAAAAATCTTGTACCTGTCATGTCAGACTGTCGCTAAAAACATATTTTCGTGATATGACCTGACATTTAAGATCGTTTATCAAAAGCTGCGGAGCGTTTTATGTATTTGCTGTAACCTCTTCCTCATTTTTCAGAATGGAGATGATGGTGGACGACATAAACGAGCGTTTTAAAGACGTTGATACCACAGCCAACGTAGCCTCCAAGTTCACTAAGGACTGTGTGTGTTTGGGCCGATTTACGCAGGATAATCGATGGTACAGGGTCAGAATTCTGAATTTGCTGGATGAGGACACGTATGAAGTTCTGTATGTTGATTTTGGAGACAAGGAGGTGGTTGGTATTGACAGACTCTATGAGATGCCACCAGAGTGTACAGATCTGCCGCTAATGGCTATTGAGTGTCAGCTGGCTAATGTGGTTCCAAGAGGTAGATACTGATATATTGGGGGGTGTAATGTTTTTGTGCTGCCTCTTTGTCTATTTATCTGTTTGCAACATTCCATCAAATTAACCTTGTTCCTGAAATTTTAACAAAATTATTGATGTTGCTTTATATAGAGGAAACATAGGGAGGGTTTGGTTATGGCCAACAGTCGGCAATATTTTTTATAGTAATGGGATCTATAAATCTTTATGAATAGTTTACCTCTTTGTGGCATAGATATATACCATATATATATATATATGACCTAAAAAGGGGTGCTGGGCACGGGTAATTGGAGTATAGGGTGCCCTTATTTTGACATTTTTTTTCTTTCATGAAGCACATTATGGTAAAATACTCCACTGTGCAACGTTATCTACAGTGTATATAGCTGTTTTATTGACTTAATTACTTTGTAATCCCCCTGATGTATTAATAGTGGAAAAGAAACAATGTAGCAAAATTTGTTACTGTCAAATTAAGATTTACCGTTTGAACTGCGAGATCAGGAAACAGGCATTACAAGTACCAGTGATACATGCCTTACACAGATGCTTCAAGTTCATTGAAACCGACAGGTTGGACAATTTCTTTGATTTAATTAGATCTCTGACATTAAAAGTGTAAAACTGGTATTATGCGAAAGTTTGGTAATTGCGGACGGTTTAAAATGACAGCAGTAGACAAAATGGGAAGTTTGATTGACAATGCTTCACTTGAAATCCTGAACCTGAATTTTACAAAGTTACAGAGTGAACAAATAATTGGACAAGTTTCATATTTCTTTGTAGAAAAAATTGCGATAAGTATTATCGATACTGAATACAAAGTATGCAATAGTGAATATATTTCAGGTATTTGACAAAAGAAAAAAAATCGTAACTATGACTGGTTTCATTTTGTTCGTTGATGAACATCAATGGCAACCTCCCTGCATCAAAGAAATCACCGAAAGTATTGCTTACAATGTAGTTAAAAAATGTTCTTTTGCAATTTTGCGGGTATAGTTGATATTTATTGCACCAAAAAGAAAAAAGTATGATGTTGTTGGGCGGTAATCTAAACTAATTAGAAATAAAAAGGTAAAAAATTTTCATACAGTCAATAGATCTACATGAAAAAAATATCCAGGGGCGCCCTTATTAGAGCAGGCACCCTTTCAAGGACAAATACGGTATATATATATATATATAGACTTATGTGTATCTGTGTATTTGTTGTCACTGTGGTGGCTGAATGATTAAAACGCCATATTTTAAATCACAAAATCTCTCACCTTCAGTTATCACAGAACCTAACTATGTGAAGAAAGTTGCCAGTTTACCTGAAGAAGGCTGATGGTCTCCAATCTATTGAAATCACTTGTCTCCTCCACCTTTCCTCACTAACTGCTTCATCCCATCTGACCATGTTATATATGTGGATACTTAAACATTCATATGAAAAGTCCATATTAGACCAGTTTTTGGGGGGGTCGGTCTGTCCGTTTGTATGTTTACAACATTTTGATTTTCATCAAATAATTTGAGTGTTGTTTCTTGAATTTTTATTGTTCTTTGTATGGTGGAACCTGTCATGACCGACCACCTCATCTGCCACTGAAATGTGGTCTCTCAAAACAGGTATCATTCACAGGGTTATTTAACTAATTGGCTTTCAAGATGTGGTCTTTTGAGCTGTCCTGGCTCATTCGGTAGCGTGCTTGACTCTTGATTGTAAGGTCGTGAGTTAGAGTCCAGCCAGCAGTAAAAACAGAGGTCCTGTGTCACAGTAGGTGTTGGCACATTAAAGAACCCTCACTGCACAATGGCTGTATGTGCTGAGCATAGGCCAAACTTTGAAGCCCTTCTCCGGCATTGGTGACGTCTCCATATGAGTGAAAGATTTTTGAGTGGGACATTAAACAACAATACAACCAATTAAAGAATTGGTCTCTCATGACAGGTTCAACTACATGTTGCTATAGTTAATAAATTCTAGTGTGAGTTATGACAAACATTCAACAATATTTGCCAGTTATAGGATTTCGTTAATGACCTCGCTCATTTGTGGGTAGTGTTGAATGACTTACCTCATGTGGGTAGTGTTGAATGACTTACCTCATATGTGGGTAGTGTTGAATGACTTCACTCATATGTGGGTAGTTTTGAATAACTCCCCTCATTTGTGGGTAGTGTTGAATGACTTCCATCATATGTGGGTAGTGTTGAATGACTTACCTCATATGTGGGTAGTGTTGAATGACTTACCTCATATGTGGGTAGTATTGAATGACTTCACTCATATGTGGGTAGTGTTGAATGACTTTCCTCATATGTGGGTAGTGTTGAATGACTTACCTCATATGTGGGTAGTGTTGAATGACTTACCTCATATGTGGGTAGTGTTGAATGACTTACCTCATATGTGGGTAGTGTTGAATGACTTACCTCATATGTGGGTAGTGTTGAATGACTTACCTCATATGTGGGTAGTATTGAATGACTTCACTCATATGTGGGTAGTGTTGAATGACTTTCCTCATATGTGGGTAGTGTTGAATGACTTACCTCATATGTGGGTAGTGTTGAATGACTTACCTCATATGTGGGTAGTGTTGAATGACTTACCTCATATGTGGGTAGTGTTGAATGACTTCACTCATATGTGGGTAGTGTTGAATGACTTTCCTCATATGTGGGTAGTGTTGAATGACTCCCCTCATGTGGGTGGTGTTGAATGACTTTCGTCATATGTGGGTAGTATTGAATGACTTACCTCATGTGGGTAGTGTTGAATGACTTACCTCATATGTGGGTAGTGTTGAATGACTTACCTCAGATGTGGGTAGTGTTGAATGACTTACCTCATGTGGGTAGTGTTGAATGACTTTGCTCATATGTGGGTAGTGTTGAATGACGTACCTCATACGTGGGTAGTGTTGAATGACTTACTTCATATGTTGGTAGTGTTGAATGACTTACCTAATACGTGGGTAGTGTTCTTTGAACACATCTTTTTTAGCTATGGGATGACAACAGGTACTTATGGATCCACTAATTATTATCTACAGGTGATGAGTGGCGAGAGGAAAGCGGTGACTGTTTGTGGGACATGTCTCATACTGTGCAGGCAGAAAAAAAGCTTCTGATCGCCAAGGTAACACATAAATTATAATTGATATAAGGACTTTAAAGCATACCATATTTAGGTCAAGTATGTAACTCATTACTTATTGTCCAATTGACATAAGTTGGCGGGGTGGAGTAACATTTTGATTATCATATGGATGATTCTACTCACAATTTTTTTAGTTTTGACAAATTTCAAAGGACATTTTATTCCTCACAGGATACTCAGTCACAAGTAGGAAAGATTACTCTTGACAGTGTAACTTTACTGTTGTTAGGCTTTATTACTTAAAATTTAGAATTTAAACTTTATGCCCATCTGAAACTGTATTATGTTTCTGAATGAAAAGGGGGCTATTACTTATAGGGGTTCCTAAAGGGTCTAGTATTTATAGGGGTTCCTAATGGGGCCAGATATGATTGCACTCAGGTAAGTGACGGGTTTGGCGTCTTGTTTTACACATAAAGGTTTATAATTTCTAAATTAAAGCCATTTAGCAAGTGTTATATGTATGTGGAGATCAGTTTTACTCATTCCTATCTCATCCTAGATTAGAGCCTCTGCTATGATTCGTGTAGATAAACTGCTCTGTTTTGCTAGAAGAATTTCGAGTTTCAGAATGCTTTAAATGTTGTAAACACAACATTGAATTATGCATTAGTTAAAAATACATATGTTAGACAAAGTAATCAAGTGTCAGGTTTCAACTACTCAAAGTTGATATTTCTAGGTATGGTCTTGTTCAACCTCACTCTAGAATTGAAATATAAACATTAGTGTTTGAGATATCTCCATCTTACACAATAATTTGTGATATATTTTACATACAGGAGTTTTTCTTTTGTATCCACAGGGTCAAAATTTGACCCCATTTCTAATGCAAAATACATGTATTTTCCCCCAATTTGATGAAAAAATTCCCAATTCGTTATTGAGCTCATGACTGTAATGAAAAAAAAAATGTAAGGGGAAATACATTTAAAAATGTGTGCACACAATATTTCCCAGTTTGACACAAATTCACGTTAAAATTCCCAGTTGTGTTGCCAATGACATTTTCCCAAAATTGACAGAAAAAGGCCTGATATATCAACTTTTTACATACAATATTATATATAATTTCAGGTCGTATCAAAGCTAAAGCCACAATATACAGGTGTAGATAAATATGAAGTGGAACTCTACGATACGTCCACCGCAAACGATGTTGATTTTGCTCAAGAATTGGTGTGGTCAGGATTAGCCTCCCCTAAACAAGAAACAAATCTGAAGGTATTGTCAATTACATATATATGTTCTTCCCTTCTTATTTCTCTTATTCTTGATATATACTTCATATATATCTTTGTGTGTGTCACCGTGTCTGTGTATCTGTGTGTGTTTGTTTATGTATGTGTATCTCTGTATCTGTGTCTGTCTGTGTCCCCATGTCTGTGTATCAGTCTGTGTTTGTTTGTGCCTGTGTCTGTGTTTGTTTGTGTGTCAGTCTGTCTGTCTTGGTCTGTGTCTGTTTGTGTGTGTCTGTCTGTATCAGTCTGTGTTTGTTTGTGCCTGTGTCTGTGTTTGTTTGTGTGTCAGTCTGTCTGTCTTGGTCTGTGTCTGTTTGTGTGTGTCTGTCTGTATCAGTCTGTGTTTGTTTGTGCCTGTGTCTGTGTTTGTTTGTGTGTCAGTCTGTCTGTCTTGGTCTGTGTCTGTGTTTGTGTGTGTCTGTCTGTATCAGTCTGTGTTTGTTTGTGCCTGTGTCTGTGTTTGTTTGTGTGTCAGTCTGTCTGTCTTGGTCTGTGTCTGTTTGTGTGTGTCTGTCTGTATCAGTCTGTGTTTGTTTGTGCCTGTGTCTGTGTTTGTTTGTGTGTCAGTCTGTCTGTCTTGGTCTGTGTCTGTGTTTGTGTGTGCCTGTGTCTGTGTTTGTTTGTGTGTCAGTCTGTCTGTCTTGGTCTGTGTCTGTCTGTCTGTATCAGTCTGTGTTTGTTTGTGTCTGTGTTTGTTTGTGTGTCAGTCTGTCTGTCTTGGTCTGTGTTTGTTTGTGTGTCAGTCTGTCTGTCTTGGTTTGTGTCTGTTTGTGTGTGTCTGTTTGTATATGTGTCTGTCTCGGTCTGTGTCTGTGTTTGTTTGTGTGTGTCTTTGTCTGTTTGTGTATTTTTGTCTGTTAGTGTGTCTGTCTGTTTGTTTGTGTGTGTGTGTGTGTGTGTCGTAATCATGATGTTCGTGTCAATTTATTTCTCCATTGCTTTCTGTATGTGTTTATTGTCTGCAGTGGTGGTGAATAAATGTTTGATGAATGAATCTGGTCTTCAGTGTGTGTATTTCACCTATAAATAGCTCATTGCAAAGTTGGTCAGCGAGTGACACTCAGACTGTCACACTCTCCGATTGCCAATTGGTATCCATGGGAAACAGAATAGTACAGTACCTGTGTGTCCTTTTAACCTTACTCGTAGAGTTTTATGCTATTATTGAAAATATGAACAATCTCAACTAGAATTCTAGTGATTATTTCACTTTTGTAAATGACAAAGCCATACTGTAACTGTAAATAAGGGAGTCACACAGAACAGCATATGTAGTATCTTGTAGTTTCGTACTTCAGATTCCCATTTTGTAGTTATACATTTATTTCAAATCTCATATTATCATATTTTCTTTTATTTAATAAATATTTATCTATTTCTGTCAAATACTGATCTAGGGATTGATATTTAAAATGAGTCTGATTTTAGGTCATACTAATGCCCCAGTAATGGCCATGTATAAAACCCAGATGCGGGTTAGGCCTAAAAGCACGAACACCTTTTTTTCTCCGAGATCTAATGCTGAAATGGGGGGTGCGGATAATACATAAATGCGGATTATACACGGCAGATTACGGTGTAATGCAGGAACCACTATACGTTCTATGTTTTGTGTCATTATCTAACATAAACATTATTTAGCATATTCAAAGCTTTTTGACCTTTAGTATTTTCTGATATTCTACTTCCATAACGGGTTGATCATACTGATCTATATATTATATTTCTTTTTCTTGTTTTAATTACTGTAGGAGCTGTGTCCTAGGCCTCCGTATCTAGCAATGAAAGTTTACAGAAACATTGTACAGAAAATCCCTGATTTGTGTGCCTGTATCTACTGGAATTCTGTAAGATTATATTCATACCTCTGTATATACTCTACATATATTTCTAATAACTTGTATATAAGCAAGAAATTGGTTGGGATTTTTCAAATTTTTCCTTACTGCTTAATTTTTAAATTGATTACTTCTGATTTTATTCATGATAATTGGTTGGGATTTTTCAAATTTTTCCTTGCTGCTTCAGTTTTAAATTGATTACTTTTCGTTTTATTCATGAGAATTTTTAGCTCGCCTGGAAAAAAAGTCCAGAGAGCTTATGCCATAACCCTGGAAAAAAACATTAACCTGGCCTGTAACTTTTTAACTGCAAGGAACAGGGCTAGGATATTTCACATATAGATTCCTTATGACAAGAGCTTTCATTTGGTACCTTGACTTGACCTTGGACTTTGACCTACTTTTCAAAAACTTTAACCTTGGCTATATCTTTTACTTTGACCTACATGTACTTTTCAAAAACTTTTAACCGTGGCTATATTTTTTAAACCATGTGGGGTATGGTTTTGATAATTCACATATAAATTTCTATGACAAGAGCTTTCATTTGACTTTTGACCTAGTGACCTTGACCTTGGACTTTGACCTAATTTAAAATTTTTTTAATCTGAGCTGAAGGAATCAAAATTTTACCAGTCCTTTAATCTGAAAACCTGACAGCTGTGGTTCAAATATCTACAGTAAAACCTGCTATAGCAGCCACCTCTATATAAGGATTACCTGTTTATAAAGGTCAGTTTTGAAAAGTCCCTTGACTGCATATTTCAACTAAATTGAACCTGTGTATAAGGGTCACCTGCACATAAAGGTCAATGTTTTCTGGTCCCTTGGGTGACCCCTATATACAGGTTTCACTGTATTTTGAAAATGTACACCCATTTCGGCGAGCTTTGTTCTCATCTAACAACTCTTGTATTTACTTGTAATTTCACAAGAGCTTATGCTCGTGAAAATAAAATTGTCACATAATGAAGTATGATAATAGTATGACGAGATAGGCATATGTAATTGCGAAAATATCTTGTGAATAAATCTACAACTTGTGTATCGTGAAAATGGTCCTGCAAAATTTCCAGATTTACAGCAGTGCACTCTGATAATTTCATCACGACTTTGTGCAGTCTATTTAACATCAATTCTCTAATCGCTTCCGTTTTATGATATGTCATATATAGAATCAAATGCAATCTGCTACGGGGTCGCGTGCAGATGACCTCTTGTCGTTGTGTAATATTCGATTGAAACTAATGATATATACTGGTGATAGGATGTGACACTGGTGTAGATAATGAGTTAATATAATGGGATTGACTTAAACTTTATTTAGTAATACTATACTTAGTAATTTTGTATACTGATTATCTTTGATGATCAGTTCAGATAATGCTGAATTTTCATTGGTCATAATACTTAACTTATGTTAATTAAGTAAGACTGTGGTCATATAGTGAACAAATTTGTGTGGTAACTTTACATTCTTAAAATTTTTGTGAAAATCCTAGGACCAGAAAAGAATGTGGACTCCACAGCAAGAAATCCTGGAGACAGTAACACAAGTAGCGAAAAGGTAATATTGAGTGTTTAGTTATAGTTGTAACCCTAACATTGGTGATAGAAGATTTATTATTGGTTGTTTTAGTTGTAACTCTAACATTGGTGATAGAAGATCTATTATTGATTGTTTAGTTGTAACTCTAACATTATTGATAGAAGATCTATTATTGGTTGTTTTAGTTGTAACTCTAACATTATTGATAGAAGATCTATTATTGATTGTTTAGTTGTAACTCTAACATTATTGATAGAATATCTATTATTGATTGTTTTGTTGTAACTCTAACATTATTGATAGAAGATCTATTATTGATTATTTTAGTTGTAACTCTAACATTGGTGGTAGAAGATCTATTATTGGTTGTTTTAGTTGTAAGTCTAACATTGGTGATAGAAGATCTATTATTGGTTGTTTTAGTTGTAACCCTAACATTGGTGATAGAAGATCTATTATTGGTTGTTTTAGTTGTAAGTCTAACTTTGGTTTGTTTTTGTTTGTTTATTGTTGTTTAATGCCCCACTCAAGAATCTTTCACTTATATGGAGACGTCACCAAATGCCGGTGAAAGGCTTCAAATTTTGGCCTATGCTCGGCACTTACGGCCATTGAGCAGTGAGGGTTCTTTAACGTGCAGACACCTACTGTGACATGGGACCTCGGTTTTTACTGTCTCATCCGAAGGACAGGAAACCAATCTGCTGCCGACTGGACTTGATCTAGAGTCGAGCGCACTACCGACTGAGCCAGGTCTGCTCTCTAACATTGGTGATAGAAGATCTATTATTTGTGTTTTTAGTTGTAACTCTAACATTGGTGATAGAAGGTCTATTTTTGGTTGTTTTAATTGTAACCTTAACATTGCTGATAGAAGATAGATTGGTTGTTTTAGTTGTAACTCTAACATTGGTGGCAGAAGATCTATTATTGGTTGTTTTAGGTACAACATTGGCAGTTGCAGATCAAACAATAGAAGTACAGTGAAACCTGTATATAGGGGCCACCCAAGGGACCAGAAAATATTGACCCTTATGTGCAGGTGACCCTTATACACAGGTTCAATTTAGTTGAAGTATGCAGTCAATGGACTTGAAAAAACTAGCCTTTATATACAGGTAATCCTTATATAGAGGTGGCAGCTATAGCAGGTTTTACTGTACATGCAAACCTAACACTGGCAGTCATAAATCAAACATTGGCAGTCATAAACCTAACATTGGCAGTCATAAACCTAACATTGACAGTCATAAACCTAACATTGGCAGTTATAAATCTAACATTGACAGTCATAAACCTAACATTGGCAGTCAGAAGCCTAACATTGGCAGTCATAAACCTAACATTGACAGTCATAAACATAACATTGGCAGTTATAAATCTAACATTGGCAGTTATAAATCTAACATTGACAGTCATACCTAACATTGGCAGTCAGAAGCCTAACATTTGCAGTCATAAACTTAACATTGACAGTCATAAACCTAACATTGGCAGTCATAAACCTAACATTGGCAGTCATAAACCTAACATTGACAGTCATAAACCTAACATTGACAGTTATAAATCTAACATTGGCAGTCAGAAGCCTAACATTGGCAGTCAGAAACCTAACATTGACAGTCATAAACCTAACATTGACAGTCATAAATCTAAAATTGACAGTCATAAACCTTACATTGGCAGTCATAAATCTAACATTCACAGTCATAAACCTAACATTGACAGTCATAAACCTAACATTGACAGACATAAACCTGACATTGGCTGTCATAAACCTAACATCGACAGTCATAAATCTAACATCAGCAGTCATAAACCTATCAATGGCAGTTGTAAATCTAACATTGGCAGTCATAAACCTAACATTGGCAGTCATAAACCTAACATTGACAGTTATAAATCTAACATTGGCAGTCATAAACCTAACATTGACAGTCATAAACCTAACATTGACAGTCATAAATCTAACATTGACAGTCATAAACCTAACATTGGCAGTCAGAAGCCTAACATTTGCAGTCATAAACTTAACATTGACAGTCATAAACCTAACATTGACAGTCATAAACCTAACATTGGCAGTCATAAACCTAACATTGACGGTCATAAACCTAACATTGGCGGTCATAAACCTAACATTGACAGTTATAAATCTAACATTGGCAGTCATAAACCTAACATTGGCAGTCATAAACCTAACATTGACAGTCATAAACCTAACATTGGCAGTCATAAATCTAACATTGGCAGTCATAAACCTAACATTGGCAGTTATAAACCTAACATTGACAGTCATAAACCTAACATTGGCAGTCATAAACTTAACATTGGCAGTCATAAACCTAACATTGACAGTCATAAACCTAACATTGACAGTCATAAATCTAAAATTGACAGTCATAAACCTTACATTGGCAGTCATAAATCTAACATTGACAGTCATAAACCTAACAATGGCAGTCATAAACCTAACATTGACAGTCATAAATCTAACATTGGCAGTCATAAACCTAACATTGACAGTCATAAACCTAACATTGGCTGTCATAAACCTAACATTGACAGTCATAAATCTAACATTGGCAGTCATAAACCTAACATTGGCAGTTATAAATCTAACATTGATAGTCATAAACCTAACATTGGCAGTCAGGAGCCTTACATTGGCAGTCATAAACCTAACATTGACCGTCATAAACCTAACATTGACAGTCATAAATCTAACATCAGCAGTCATAAACCTAATATTGGCAGTTGTAAATCTAACATTGACAGTCATAAACCTAACATTGGCAGTCATAAACCTAACATTGGCAGTCATAAATCTAACATCAAGAAGTTATAACATGCATTAACAAGATGTGTTTGTGAAACACAAATGCCCCGGTCCCAACAAATTTTGCAATGTCCTACATTTTGATCCACCTCACCCCCAGGAATGTGATGTCAAAATTGACAGTCATAAACCCTTAGATGAACTTACAGTATCACAATCCAAACTTGAAATATTACACTTTATATGTAAGTGTGATGGAATTAGGAACAGACAAACAAACAGACAGACAGATGGATGATGCAAACACAAGATGCCTCCGGTGGACCCTTGAGGCCGGGGGCATAAAAATTGTTACAAATTGTTAATAAAACAGTGATTTGATTAAAATGAATTTCCAGTTGTATCAAAACAGCAGGCCTTCAACCGGCCCTATATTTCCTATAATTCCTATAATATCTCTATGTTTTTGGGAGTACCCTATAATCCCTATATTTTAGCCCAGTTTCCCTATATTATCCCTAAAAAAAGAAAATAATATGTCAATTGAAAAATGACACTTTTTTCTCAAAACAGGCATAACAGATATGTAGGTACGTGTCTTAAATATAATTAAGTCATGCTTTTTTTAAATATCTTATTTTCTTATCAGCGCTCTACAATGCGACCAAATCACTCGCAAATGCCATAATTTTTTAGATTTTGGCGAGTGTTTATCCTCATTCAGTCGCCACATCGCGACCAGTTTTTTCCCCGAGCCGGAAATCAAAAGTTTGTCCGTTTTCACTGTGAAATTACATTATCGAAATCATGGTCTGTTATGCGCTTTACAACAACCAATTTGGTTATTTAGTTTCGATAAACTAGAGCATCTAACTCACGTGGATTACTGTATAAAAACACGTTGTATTGCTCTCATGTTTTCGACCTGAAATTTTCCTAACAGCACACAATGACATTTTCTTTTCTCGGTCGATTTCAACAGAAGCATCATTAGACACTATTAAGTTTAAACAGCGATATATAAAGCTATTAGCTTTATATATCGCTGGTTTAAACGATCTTGGTTAAAGGAATACTGGAACCGAGTTATGGCTAGTGTTCGACTAGGCCGAACTTTCTGTCCCGAATTCGTTTTCAATTTAAGCGGTTTTTAAGTGGTAAAATCAGGGCAGAAAGTTCGGCCTAGTGTTCGACGAGGAGGGCAGGCAGACCACAGCCTACTTCCTTTGGGGATTCTATCGTGGGGCAACACAATAAAACGGCCGTGACAGAAACCACAGTCAGAACTGGAAATTTTATCTGTAAATCAAAATCGAGAGTCAAACACCCGATTGTCGGACAAACACCTATAAATTAAAGAACTTTATAGGTGTTTGTCTGACGATCAGGTCACGGGTGTTGGACTGTACATTTTAACTTACAGACAAAATTTACAATTCTTGTGAGCAGTCTCTGTTTGGAAATTCTGTCGGAAAGAAACTAGCGCTAAAATTTTAAAAACAAAGTTTAAGGTTGCCTCAATATTAGAGTAACAAATTTGAAAAATATAGGCATATAAACACTCCTCGATTGATAAAAAAAATGCACAAAAGGTCAACATGCAGTTAATTACTTTGTTTTAAATGGATAGAAACAATAAAATGTTACATCAACTTAGAAAATTAATATTTTATTTCATTTGTGTATTTTCATCCAGTGTATTTTTTTAAGAACACACACACACACACATGTATATTATATATTGTCGTCTTTCACTTGATAAAGGCCAAATGGCCGGAAATTTGAGTGTTTTCTGTATTTTTCCCGCATATATATATATATTGGCGAGTAAAAATTCATAGCTGGCTAGTAAAATTTCTGGTTCACTGGCCAAATGAAGAGTGAATTTTTTTAGTGTTGTAGAGCCCTGCTTATCATTTCATGTGACACACAACATTCAAGTCTTTATGATGATTGACTTCAACAACAAGATACCAAAACAGCTTTGAAGATCTTAGTGTGCCTTTACAGTTAAAAACCAAGGTTCCCAAGTCTTGGTTAGCTAAGGTCTATCAGAGCTGCCTTGGTGTCCCAGTTGGTGCAGTACAGTCATCAGAAGACTTCAGTTAAGTGTACATGCCTCAAAAATGTAATTTCGTAAGAGTTTGTATATTAAATTTAATCAAGGTATGTATATTTTCAATAGATATTAATTAGATTTAAGGAAAATGACCCTATAATCCCCCTATAATTTGTCAAAACTGCCCTATAAAGCCCTATTTTTCAAGAATTTTAGCCCTATTGAAAGCCCTATTTTCTTACCAAAACCCACTTGAAGGCCTGAAACAGTTGACCCTTTTTCTGTCACATGTATTGTTCATACACTAGGTCATTAGTATAAAATTAATGACAGGATCTGTTAGATAGTTTGCCTAAATTCTTATTATATATGTAGTTACATCTCAGCATAAATTTAAATGAATGTTTCACATGTCTTTTTTACAGCTCTCCAATGAATTTGGTCAACTTTGGTGGAATTGCACCAATCATTAAACTAATTGGTCGGATTGTAGACCAAGACATCCATCGGTGCTTGTTAGAAGCTTTACTAAGAGCAGCAGAATCTAGTGATAGGTAAGAGTTGTAATGACCTTGATTCAAATTTCCTTTTTACTTATACATGATCTGGTACTGTCTATAAACAATGAAAAATGTAAGTAAAGTCATTTATCACCAAACAGTTTCTGGCTTCTCAAGATGGCTACTTACTGTTATGCCAGACTTTACTTAAGACTTCTGGTAAGTCCTGTGAAGACGAAAGCTTTTTAAAATTGACTATTTTCTTTTTACAGGTTAGCAGAGGAAATTCTGAACCAAGATGGCCCTCACAGTATTATTCAGTGTCTAGAGCAGGTAAATCAACTTTTATTTTATTTCTATTTTATTCAAAGTTCTGTGGGATTGTTAAAAACAGAACATTTCCGAGACTTTTTACTTGAAATTAGATATCTTCCTGGAAGACATTTTCTTAGATGTTCCTCGCCACGAGAAGGTTACTAGAAGCTCAGATGGTTACTAGATGCTCAGATTCTTTGTTATGCCAATGGTGATAGATATTCAAGTTGTCTGTCTTTAGGAGAAGAATAATTTAAATGATAATACAAGAACAAATGTGAGAAAAAGGAACCATCATCATCATGTGGGAAAAGACTGAGAAATCTCAATCCTCAACATGGTGATTGATCCTATATATTCATTTAACGGCCTAGATCAAAGATAATATTGTTTTATAGGAAAATATCAGCTTACCCACTGTTACAAAGCTTTACTTGGTAGCTATTGAATTAGAATTTTATAAACTTGTCTACACACCTATCTTGTAAATAAGAATAGATATTGTGGAAAATAGTGATGACTTATTTGGACCATAAGTAGATTTTTTTGACAAGACAGACATACTGGCAAAAAATATTTTGATGGCAGAAATGTAATGCAATAATTATGTTAGTTTCTTTCTTTATCATTTCTTTTTTATCAAATATTTCGGAAAAGTCAATTCTTTCTTTATCATTATTTGTTTATCAAATATTTCAGAAAAGTCGACCTAGAACTCAGGAAGAAGCCATACTTGCCATTGAGAGATTGGTTACTGCAGATCCGAGGTAAAATTCTTATAAAACGTTATCCTGGTGTTTCCAATTTTGATGGATATAATGGTCAGAGCAGAACTGATAATTATATGTTACAATCTTTTTGTAAATTCTTTTAATGTTATGATTTTTCTGTCCACACAAGAAGGAGGAGTTTTTAAGTTAATTTTGTTTCTCTTGTAGATTTGTGACAGGTTTCAGTGATGTAAATGTACTGGAAATTCTCTGTGATCTGTTGGACTCTGAGATGGGATCTGAGGTAAGACATCTGTATCAGAATTCATAACCTGAATAATCCAGTTGTTATATTCCACCGATCTCAGGTAGCTCCATTAACGCCAGAATGCATTTACAATAAAAGTGTGTCAACTGGAAATTACTGATACTAGAGCATCATGGGATTTGTTTATCTTAACATGTGGCGCAAAAAGTAGGAGGAGATCTACATCATTTGTAAACATGTTCAGTGGAACAAAAATCACATTTCTATTTGAATTTCAAAGTCATATTTATCTTCTAAAAGCCGAATTATTTTTGAAATTGGAGTTCTTTCCCAGAAGTATTGAGTGTGCATTCTCAACTTAATAATCGTCTCTGATTGGTCTGTACAATTAGTACAGAGCTGACGAGTCCAGTCGTCTCTGATTGGTCTGTACAATTAGTACAGAGCTGACGAGTCCAGTCGTCTCTGATTGGTCTGTACAATTAGTACAGAGCTGACGAGTCCAGTCGTCTCTGATTGGTCTGTACAATTAGTACAGAGCTGACGAGTCCAGTCGTCTCTGATTGGTCTGTACAATTAGTACAGAGCTGACGAGTCCAGTGAACATGTTGACTTCAATCCCTCCAGAAACAGTAGTGGATAGAGGGTGCTGTAATTATTCGAGCTACAGAATTCATCGATTTTACTATAATGTCTATCATATTGACCCAAAATCTGATATTTCTTCTTTAAAAAATGACTCCTGTGGCTATCTTGTTTTTTGTTTTTGGTTTCCTTATTATTTTTATTTGAAAATAAAATTCTAAAAAAAATCTTCGTGAATCAATATTGTTTTCAGACTTATGAACAGAAAATTGCTGTTCTAGCTCTGTAAATGTTAAAAACTCAGCTTAACTTTGAACAGATAATTAGAAGGTCAATTTATTTACTCCTAAACTGTGAGTCAGACATGAACAACGTTCAACAACTTCGTAAACTTTAAATGGTTCAAAACTTGTCTATGGTAGTTTTTTTGTTTATTTATGAGAAAACAATAAAATACATACTATGCAGGAATAATTTTTTTTTTTCATGTTGGAAGTTGATTTGAATATATTTTTATTATTTGCAGTCTGCATATTAGTAACCTCTCATATCAAGTAATTACTTGGACAAACCAATTGTTTCATTGTTTTTATAATCAAAACTACATGTGATTTTTATAAAACTGGCTTGTTGGATAATTAGGACTTAGTTCTGGTTTTGAATTGTGTAGGAACAAGCAGATATTTCATATTTCGGCAGCCGTGGTATGTAATAAGTGTTTTTGTATTTACAGATTGTGGCTGCTGCTAGTACAACCTTGTCGTCAATATGTAAAAGCTCGAAGAAGTAAGTATCAAGACTTCAGTTTGTGCTTGGTCTTTACGTTGACTGAGACTTTCTTAACCACAGTTAATACTTTCAACCCACACACCATAATTGACTTGTCTAATTACCACAGAAAAGAGCATACCATTACAGTACTTAGGGGTGCAAAGTTGGATTGATAAAAATGGACACAATGTTTTTCATAGGATATTTCACTTTTAGTTATTGTACAGATGGAGTGACACAATTATGCCCCCCCCCCCAACAGGGTGTGGAGACATATTGATCTGTCACAGATGTTTCTCATTTAGTCATAAATCTTGTGTACGCTACAACTTTCCAAGCCTGGCTTTTAATGCATTCAAACTTCCATATGTTATTGGTCATGATCTAAAAGTGTATTGTGACCTTGACCCTTGGTCATATCAAGGTCAGCATCACAGTGCACCCGTGGCCAGTAGCTGTAGACATATTCTTGTTACAAGAACATCTTGTTGGCATTCATAGAAAAAAAACCCAAAGATTTCATCATGCAGCAAAACCTGATTTGAGAGACCACTGTGATGTGTATTGAGAAATGTCATTTGGATACGACGATTGGTGGTCAAGTTGTTTTTGGTCATTTGTTTGTGACATTTTGTTTTTCGTCAAATAATTTGAGTTTCTTTCCTGAGATTGAAATTAAATTTAGTGTCATTTTTTATATCAATGAGATATAGGATGTATTTAATAATGGCCAATACATGCTAGAGTTATTGGTCTTTAAAACCTTTGTGAATGGCTGCTAGAGGGCATAGTGTTTCTCTTGTTTACATGTAAACTTATCATAAGAGACCACTTGTTTTACCACTCTATTGCTAAAGCTTCAAATAATTATGAAAAAAAGAAATTTTGTAGTGCATCAGAACTGGTATACCACTTCAAGTTGTGCTCTCAGATACAGAGGTGTCTTTGTTTTTGTTTTGTTTTTCAAGCAACAGAAGATCTTACAGAGACAAGGGCACTGCTGCAGTTACTAGCCACTCTAGTAGAGAGAAATAGGTAAATATTTTGTTGGTTTGTCTTTGTTTTTGTTTTGTTTTTCTTGAAATTGAAAAGTACCATGACTGCATGCTTCAAATGATTAAACCTGTGTATAATGGTCACCTGCTCATGCATAAAAAGTCAATATTTTCTGGTCCCTTGGGTGACCCCTGTATACAGGTTTTACTGTATATAGTTATGTTAGCAGATTATTTGTACTGATTACATGTACCATAAATAGTTATGTTGGCAGATTAATATATATATATATATATATGCTGGCAGATTATTTAGACTACTTAGATGTACCATATATATTGTTGGCAGATTATTTGGACTATGTAGATGTACCATATATACATGTATATAGTTATGTTGGCAGATTATTTGTACTGATTAGATGTACCATAAATAGATAGTTATGTAGGCAGATTATTTGGACTACCTAGATGTAACATATATAAAGTTATGTTGGCAGATTGTTTGTACTGATTAGATGTACCATAAATATATATATATTGTTGGCAGATTATTTGGACTACCTAGATGTAACATATATAAAGTTATGTTGGCAGATTGTTTGTAAAATTTTCTAGGTGTAACATATATTAAAGTTATGTTGGCTAGATTATATGGACTACCTAGGTGTAACATATATAAAGTTATGTTGGCAGAAACGATTGTTTGTACTACCTAGGTGTAACATATCTATAAAGTTATGTTGGCAGATTATTTGGACTACCTAGGTGTAACATATATAAAGTTATGTTGGCAGATTATTTGTACTACCTAGATGTAACATATATAAAGTTATGTTGGCAGATTGTTTGTACTACCTAGGTGTAACATATATAAAGTTATGTTGGCAGATTATTTGGACTACCTAGATGTAACATATATAAAGTTATGTTGGCAGATTATTTGGACTACCTAGATGTAACATATATAAAGTTATGTTGGCAGATTGTTTGTACTACCTAGGTGTAACATATATAAAGTTATGTTGGCAGATTATTTGGACTACCTAGGTGTAACATATATAAAGTTATGTTGGCAGATTATTTGGACTACCTAGGTGTAACATATATAAAGTTATGTTGGCAGATTATTTGGACTACCTAGGTGTAACATATATAAAGTTATGTTGGCAGATTATTTGTACTACCTAGGTGTAACATATATAAAGTTATGTTGGCAGATATAAAGTTATGTTGGCAGATTATTTGGACTACCTAGGTGTAACATATATAAAGTTATGTTGGCAGATTATTTGTACTACCTAGATGTAACATATATAAAGTTATGTAGGCAGATTATTTGTACTACCTAGATGTAACATATATAAAGTTATGTTGGCAGATTGTTTGTACTGATTAGATGTACCAGTTATGTTGGCAGATTGTTTGTACTACCTAGGTGTAACATATATAAAGTTATGTTGGCAGATTATTTGTACTACCTAGATGTAACATATATAAAGTTATGTAGGCAGATTATTTGTACTACCTAGATGTAACATATATAAAGTTATGTTGGCAGATTGTTTGTACTGATTAGATGTACCAGTTTTGTTGGCAGATTGTTTGTACTACCTAGGTGTAACATATATAAAGTTATGTTGGCAGATTATTTGTACTACCTAGATGTAACATATATAAAGTTATGTTGGCAGATTATTTGGATTAGTTTGTACTAAAGTTAGTGTAACATATATAAAGTTATGTTGGCAGATTATTTGGACTACCTAGATGTAACATATATAAAGTTATGTTGGCAGATTATTTGGACTACCTAGATGTAACATATATAAAGTTATGTTGGCAGATTATTTGGACTACCTAGGTGTAACATATATAAAGTTATGTTGGCAGATTATTTGTACTACCTAGTTGCCCCATACATAAAGTTATTTTAGGCTTTTATCTTTATATAGATGCTCTAATTCTTCATTCAGTGCTCCTGATAAGCTGCGCATTTGGGTATTTTATGCATAAGAAATAAATGGATACGCAAGCAAATTAAAATACATGTGTAAGATACTCAATGCAAATCAAAACTGAAGGGTAAAATTTAACACATTGGATCTGAAACCTGCTTAGCGATAAAATATTGAGTTCACTTGCTCTGAATGGATCTTGGTCATAATGTGTGTTAAAGCTCTGTAGTGATAATGCAGTTAAGCTGACCCAAACCCAGATGTTTAAATTGTGGACTTACATTGTACAGACAGTTAATACAGATTAATTAATGGTAATTTAGCAACCAAACCTTTATAGTAAAATCAATGGCAATCGTATTATGGCAACAGAATTGGAAAATACATGTACCTACTTGACAGAAATTTTGTTGGTAAAAATACCCACTGGATTTGGAAATGCTGGGTATTATACCCAAGTGCTCAGAAAGTTATCTGGAACACTTCATTATTGCCAGATATCAATAAAAAGCAAAAGTCAGTTTCATAAAACTACATGGCTGCAGTGGTCTTACCAATATGAATACCTGGGTCTCATACATTAAAAGATAAAAATTTACTGAAGTCTTAGAATATTCTCAAATTTACCTGCTTAGCCAATCAGATTGCAGGATTAGTTGTATTCAAGTAAAATTTTTAGATTGAGTAATTCTTAAGCTTTATTGCACTGGGTCTGGCACTATAAAATGTAACTGTAAAATGTAAATGTTACTTAAATCTGAAAACTTTGCTCAATTTTGGCTAATCTTGTTACAGTAGAACTTCGATGAGTCGAACTTCAATGAGTCTAGTTCTTGATGTTTCCAACTATTCACAAAGTCCGGAATAATTTTGTTGTTTAACGCTACTTATAAACATTTTATAATTCGAATTTTTATGAGTCAAATTTTTCCATGTTTCAAATAAATTTTTGGGCCCATTTCAATAAAAACAACGAAAATTCCAACATATAATTCGAAGTCAAAATTTGCATGTGTATGAAATCGACACATAATAATTTTTCTCCTTCTCATAAACACTCAATGTTTTAATTCACGAAAATTTAGTTAAATTTAGTATATGTGTCTAATTATTAATTATAATGGCCGTTTTTGACTTAAATGGTTTTGAAGCAGTCATATACATCTTATAGAACCTCTGAAAGTAAACAAGTATGGTTCTCAGTTACCATCCATGAGTCAAAGTCCCGATGTTTTGAACTTTTTCAGGTGGTCCCTTGAACTTTGACTCTTCGAAGTTCTACTTTATATGATTGGCTGAGCAGATCAAGTTGAGAATATTCTTGGACTTCAATAATTTCTCAACTCAATGAGATTTTTACACGACTTTAGCTCTTATTGGCTAAGCAGGCCAGATTAACAGTATTTTCAAAATTAAAGATGTATTTGAACACGTTGGCTTCATCAGTAATCTAGAGAGCCGCTCTAACTAACTTCCTTTACTCTGTAGAAATCAGGAGCAGCTATACAGAGAAAAACTTGTCAGAACAGTCGCAGCAAAGATGGAAATGTTTTATCAAGATGAAGAAGTAAGTGTCTTTATCCAAGGCATGCTTGTAAATTTCTATGGTTGACCCCAGAGTAATCAGTAAATCTGTTAGTTAGGGTTTCTTTCATGTAAATTCTTGAGTTGTCTCCCCTGATTCATGACATAAAGGTTTAGAATTTTACATCAATCATTGATAGAAATTTATAAATACTCTCAAGGGGGTGGTTCCACCCTATCATAGGGAGATGAAATAAGGCCCGTTCCCAATGCAGAAATTGGAATTCCCCCCTCCCCATTCGCTGTCAAAATTTTCCATTACAGGCAATAAGATTAGCAGTCACCCAGTTGCCAATGTGAGTAAAAGTTGTGCTGGGCGTTATAAGATAGTCATTATGGCCTGGTAGTGACAATCAGGTTGTTGATTTTTATATAAAGAAACGAAAAATCAATTATTCTTTTTTATGTTTTGTCTTTTTTATCAAAATAATATTTCTCATTGTGAAACCCGGAAATATTAATCTGGCCAGGTCTGACTAGCAACGTTGTACAATTTTTTTTATTCTTCATCACTTCAAATTTTTAAAAATTTGATGGTTTTTTCAATTCAAGAAAAAAATTATCAAAACTTATAATATAAGTGGAAAAAATCCCCTGTTTTTGAACTTTTTTATTTCTTTCAAAGGCTTTAAAAATACAAAAATTTTCTTGGAGGGGCATGCCTCTTAACCCCCTAGCATATTCAGAATGCTTTCGCCATCTTCAACAAAAGTTGGGCTTATGCTTTTGTAGCTGGGCTACCAGTTTTTAATCTTTAGTAGCCCAGGTGGCTACTATATAAAAACAGTAAGCCTTATTCCCTGTTGAAGTTAAATGACATTAAATTTAAAGAGATTATTGTATTTTCTAAGTTTTGTGCATTTGTAGATTTTTCTGATCTCAATAAAATGTTCCTAAAATTCCCTTTTCAAAAGGTCCAGTCCCATTACAGACATAAACAATATTGACAGACAGTGGTGTAATACATTACAGACTGGTGTAACACATTACAGACTATATTACACCACTGTCTGCAATGTATTACACCACTGTCTGTAATGTGTTACACCACTGTCTCTAATGTATTACACCACTGTCTGTAATGTGTTACACCACTGTCTGTAATGTGTTACACCAGTCTGTAATGCATTACACCACTGTCTGTAATGTGTTACACCAGTCTCATGCATTACACCACTGTCTGTAATGTGTTACACCAGTCTGTAATGTATTACACCACTGTCTGTCAATATTGATTATACCATGTCTGTTAATAATCTCTATATGTTAAACATGTTAAACCTATATATACTTTAACTTTTTAAACATGTCCTCTAACCTTTTAAACATGTCCAACAGTCTTATTACAGCACTGATATCAATACATATCTCTTTATATACATACCTATATATACTCTAACCTTTTAAACATAAAACATACAAATTTATATCATCTTGAAATTCATTTTAATTTATTGAATAATCAACCACATGTATACAGACAATTCTTGTGATGTTGAATATTGGCACATTTGTGTTAATTATCATACACTCAAGCATTCATTAGAATCTGAATGAAAAACAAGTTATCAAATGAAATTCCAAATGGCATGAGTAAATTTGTATGCAATTAGAAAGTTTTATTTCCTTGAACAATGTTGAACTAATAGCACCATTCCGTTTGTTTATAGCACAATCGTTTTTTATCTATCAATGTACGAGATATCATGACATAGAGTTACCCAACATAACATAGCTGTCACTAGGGTTTTATCAGAGTTAAATGAACGATAACTTTGGTACAGTAAAGTGGAGTAGAGAAACTGGGAAAGAAATTCGGATAATTAAAATTGTCAGCATCAGCAATGTGGAAAAATTGTTTTCATTAAATTGTAATGTGTATTTTGGAAAAGTGATCTTTCAGATCGCAATGAATTATCTGATAAAACCCATCCTAAAATGTTTTTTCAAACTACATAGTAGATTTAATAGCACAATCTTAGAGCATCATTTTATGACATTGGTGTCACATGTTTTGGACATTTTATGACATTGGTGTCACATGTTTTGGACATTTTATGACATTGGTGTCACATGTTTTGGACATTCACTTTTATATTCTGTTATATCATTAATTGCTTTAAAATGTTCATGTTACTGGATCTTTCTAAGCACTCCTGTGGGAAATGATGAATTTTCCTGTCACAGACTTTGCAAATCTGTCTATGTCATGTGACCTGCTGTGATTAGTCCCAAACAGTGTTGCTGCTGAGGTTTCTGTGACTTCATCACTAGAAGCAGTGCTGCCCTCTATAGTCTGACTGATCATGTTAGATAACTCCTGCACTTTTGTCCATATGTGATTGCGGTATTCCTCATATGCCTTCTTGACACCACTTATGATCGAATGTTTTCTCAAAGTCTGTAGCTGGAATGTTTCTAGATTATTAAGAGTTGCTTGTATTAGTTTCTGGTTCTGGTCATTTTCATACCACTCTGTAAAAAAATAAATGTAAATTAGCAACTCGCATATAAGGGTTCCAGTTGATGTAGAAAAAATAGATTGAAAAAAAAATAAAAAATATATAAACATGGAGTTATTCACATGGACCTCTTTGTTGTTTATATAAACATGGAGTTATTCACATGGCCCTCTCTGTCATTTATATAAACATGGAGTTATTCACATGGCCCTTTTTGTTGTTTATATAAACATGGAGTTATTCACATGGCCATCTTTGTCCTTTATATAAACATGGAGTTATTCACATGGCCCTCTTTGTCATTTATATAAACATGGAGTTATTCACTTAGACCTCTTTGTCCTTTATATAAACATGGAGTTATTCACATGGCCATCTTTGTCATTTATATAAACATGGAGTTATTCACTTAGAGCTCTTTGTCCTTTATATAAACATGGAGTTATTCACATGGCCCTCTTTGTCATTTATATAAACAGTTCTTTGTCATTGTCATATAAACATGGAGTTATTCACATGGCCATCTTTGTCTATACATAAAATGGTTATTTGGGAGTATACATGTAATTGGATCTTTACAGAAAGTTTTGAGTATACATCAACATGTCTGCTACATCAACTGTATGTATTTCTCCTGAATAAATCAATTAACTATTGATAAAAAAATTTTATAAAGTGTAATTTAAATGTATGAGAAATTTATTTTTAAAAAAAAAATGTTTGTGTATCTGCTCCTCTTTTCTTGCCAGTGATGTATTTTAGTACTAATGTCAAATACCTTGAACTATGAAATAAACGTTTTTTTTTTTAATATGATAAAGTATGAGGTATTCAAATCAAATACATTAAACTTATGAGAAATAGGTTTTGGTTCTTGTTATTCAATCTTACACATTCACTTTCCAGATATTTTTATTTTCATTGAAATAGGATGCATTTATTTTATAACTTTTTATAATTGATCCAAAATTGTATGTCCCATGTACTGTATCCTATTGTATTTGTCATTAATATGTAAATATTTTTACAATTTTAAAATAACTTTATTATGTAACTGAAGATTTTAATTTATTTTAAATATCAATTTATCGCTTTAGTAAAAGAATTACCATACAAAATATATGTTATTACTTTTCATCTAGAATTCATGATTTTCTTTCAATCACAATTTTTAATATTTTCATTTATAATTTTTGGAAGGAGGTATTTTTATTTTACATTTTAATTTAATTTATGGTAAGGCTAATTATATGACAATTGATTAAAATTTATCTTTACTCAAAATTATATTTTAGTGTACTTATATAAAAAATGATAATTTATAATTCTTAGTTCTGATAAAATTTTCAAATTAAGGGCATTTATATCAATATAAATTTATTAAATTTTAAAACAATTTTCATTAAATTTGGCTGATTAATGATGCTAATAAAAAAGAATATTAAAAGTAAAATAATATTTTTACTTCTTGATAAATTTATTTCATTTGTGAATAGGATTAATCAAGTTAGAAATTATAGTGATGTTGATTATAATTTTTTTATGATAATATGGACGTAATCATTAATGATTGTGAAAATGATTATAGTAATAAATGGACATAATCATTAATGATCGTGAAAATGATTATAGTAATAATTATAATGTACAGGTTTATAAATAACCAGTACCAATTTGTCACATTTAAATTATAAATTTTTTAAAATGTTATTTGACCATGACAAATATTCGTGCTTCACATTTTTATCAAATAAAACAGAAATTTGTACTTACCAAGTTTATGTATCTGCTCTGATGTCTTGTTAAGTGTATGTAGTAGAGACTTGAGTTTTGTGGCTTTAGCTATCAGTGCACCGTGTTCCATTCTGATGTTCGGATGGATGGCAACTGACTCTTACCCATTGCAGGGCCTAAATTTATACTTTTCCTCATCAAAAAGGAATAAGCCTAGAATTTGATTTGTCTTTAATGTTTTATTGTTTTACAAACACAAAGAGATCTGTTTTCCTCAGCTTTGGTTAAAACATCTTTTAGAGTAATACCAATAAAAGGTAATTATGATTGAGATCAAAGCAATCTAGGTGGCTATTGTTACCTGGGCTTAATTAAGACTTTGTGGTGACTCTATGGCCTCCCTCCCTAAGTCTCTCAATAGCCAGGTAATAGAAATAGATTACACTACAATGTTATGATAAACATTGCTATTACCTATTATTATGATCAGTAGTCATAATTAACCCACAGTCTACAGAAGTCTAGTCAGGTATTATACAGGGCTGAGAAATTAATGCATTTTCTCATTAATTTCACAGCAGTTCAGATAGCTTACTAACAAGATCAAAGATTTTAATACAATTACTGTAACTCAAAGTTGAAAAAGAAATGTATGCTTTTCACAGTATGTAATTATGAATAGAATTGATAATGATTAAAGGATCTTATATATATTATTCTGTACACCTAAAATTAAATACTTTTTTTTTTGTACTTTAGACTAAAGCAATAAATCAGAAAATATTATAGAAGTTAAGTTTGCTATGAATTCACATACTATGAATGTTTGTAAATGGAAATTCATAAAAAAAATTAATCATGTGTACAGTAAGCTTTCAATTTCAACTTACAAAAAAAAAAACATTGGATAGGAGAATTAAAATTATTAAAGAGATACATACACATGATGTAGTTGATTTTTTAATTTAAAAAAAAAAAGGTTTTTAAGAAATTCAGTATGACATTTTATTGGAGTGAAACTGGAAATACAAATATATATATGTAATTTTCAATACTAATGTCTAATTGTAATTGCCGTGAAAGAATTTTAATTGGGGGTGGGGGGCATGTCCCTGGACCCCCTAGAGGGACTGTGTCATTGCACCTTCAGTTTGTCACATTAGGACAGGTATAAGGGTGAGAAGATCAAGGAATTTTGTCAGAAAAAAACAAAAAGATTTAAAGTTCATGTATAATGTACACATATAGAAATAGTAAATAACTTTAGATACCTTGGTATACTATTTACACATATAGAAATAGTAGATAACTTTAGATACCTTGGTATACTATTTACACATATAGAAATAGTAGATAATTTTAGATACCTTGGTATACTATTTACACATAGAAATAGTAGATAACTTTAGATACCTTGGTATACTATTTACACATATAGAAATAGTAGATAATTTTAGATACCTTGGTATACTATTTTCGAAATCAGGTTCCTTTAAGAATACCATAGAGGAACAATACCATAAAGCTGTTAAAGCAATGTATGGAGTTATAACAAAATGTAAACGACATAATCTTCCATTACACTGTCAACTATCTGTTCTACTATACAGGTCTGAAATATGGGGTTTTACAAAAATAAATTAATTGAAAAACTGCATTTAAAATATTGTAAATATATACTACATAATATTAATAAGACTCCGAACTTTATGGTATATGGTGAACTAGGCAGATTCTCTCTATCAATTAATATTAAAATAAATTCATTTTTCTCGTACAGTAAAAAAATTAGTGCACAAGATATATCATTTAGCACACCTGTATAACATACCTTTGATTAAACATATCAGAAGTACATTAGATGAATGTGGCTTGTCCTATATATGGATCACACAACAAATTTATGATGTAATTTGGATAAAAAATACAGTTAAAAGAGTTCTCACTGATCAAAATTTACAGAATTGGAATACTATTGTTACTAACTCTCCAAAAAGTATTAACTATAGAATTTACAAAGAATCTCTTGAACTAGAAAATTATCTCATGAAATTACCCCGAAAATTTGCAATAAACTTATGTAGATTTAGAGTCAATAATTTCAAACTCCCATTTGTAACGTAACAGGAAGATGGAAGAATATTACCCGTGATCAAAGATCCTGTACACTTTGTAATTCGCTTAAAATTTGTGACGAATTTCATTACTTGTTCGAATGTACTCAGTATCATATTTTACAAGCTAGAATCAAGTTCTTGCCAAATACATTAACAGACCAAACATTGTCATTAAATACTAACAACTCTACTTTATTAAAGAAAATATGTAAATTTTTGTTAATTTTGAAAAGAAAACTAGATGCATGCACTACTAGTTAAAACATTGTGAATTATTCCAAATTTGAAATTGTACAATTATATGTTGACTGCTTGTTATTGATATTATTCTCCAACCTCTTCTTTACAATGTATGTTTGTACATTATTTAAGAGAATAAAGTCATTGTCATTTTCATTGTTAAAGGTGTAGTAGGGCCAGTGATTTTTTGTTTCAGATTTGCTTCAATTCTGTTTTCAGTTTTGGTGAATTCCGTTTTTTTTTTTTTTCATAAGAAAAAGAACTAAAAACATACTTTAGATGAAAAATATTTAACAATACAGACTCATAATCATACTTTCAATATTCTGCCACACCAATTTAATGATAGATTTAAATAGGGAATTAAATAAAACATACATGTATATGCAACACTCTGTTTTTATAATTTTAAAATATTTGATAAATAATTTGCAAGTCTGTAGGCCTATACTCATATACATGTACATGTAAGTAACAAGTTTTGTTGGAAATTGTACAGGTAATTTCTAATTACTTATTTTTGCTTGAATTAATCACCTAACTTAGAACAATTCTATGTTTTATTTGGTGTTTTTTTTACTTTAAATAAACTTATAAAGTAGATCTACATGTACTTGTATTTAATTTTATAGTCTTTTAATTTATTGTATCAACACTAGAGTAATATATACTATGCTGACATAGTATACATCACCAAACATCACCATCCTCATAAAGATTCCATGGAAACTATCTACCCGTGCTGATGTATTTATTTTTAAATGGGATGAAATCTCCTCTTTTTACATATATGTGTCTTCAGCCATGGTAGCTCGCTGTCAAAAATGTCAAGGTGTGAACATGTGTTTGTGTTGGTAACAAAAAACGGCTGTCAATCGAGCGGTATGTCGTAAAAAGTTAGGATGGATTGTACGTTGTGAAATTTTACTATAAATTATAAAAATTGGTATATATATTCAGAAATTGAAATAAACATTATGAAAACATAATTCAAGATATCAAATTAAAGCTATTTTTGTTTTAGAAGACACCAGATTGGCAGATGTCAGTCAGTACTGATGTTACAACAATGGAAATGATTGCCCTTATCTTTTGATATGTAGATTTACGGGATAAAATAGTAATTGATATAAAATTATGTGATGAAATATTTTAAATAAACAAAGAATTTAAGTTTATAACACACGGAAATAGCACACTAGTTCCCAATTTAATAGATTTTATCTCGTGTTGAAATTTTTAAAGATTTTTCAAAAACGCAAATTCCGTTTCAGATTGCCAATTCCGTGATTCTGTCCGCGATTTCGCAATCGTGGAAAATCACTGGCCCTAGTGTAGGAATCCTGTGATATTCTGGGTGCAGAACGAGTTGTGAATTTTGAATAATTAAATGTTAATTACAAAAAATAAAAAATGATTTGTTTTATAGTTAAAGTAACTCATTTTGATCATGAGAGCCGGCCTGGCTCAGTCGGCAGTGAGCTTGACTCTGGATCGTGAGGTTGTGAGTTCGAGTCCCGCCAGCAGCAGGTTGGTTTCCTGTCTTTCGGATGAGATAGTAAAAACTGGAGGTGCCATGTCACAGTAGGTGTCGGCACGTTAAAGAACCCTCACTGCTCAATGGCCATAAGTGCCGAGCATAGGCCAAAATTTGAAGCCCTTCACCAGCATTTGGTGACATCTCCATATGAGTGAATTATTCTTGAGTGGGACGTTAAACAACAATAAACAAAAACTAAACATTTTGATCACGAAGAAAAGCAATATCTTTTAAGTTTACAAACATACTTGTATCTATGAATTATGTACTATTGAGAATTTATTTAGAAATACATTCTATAATTTTTTTGTGACGAACTAACGTGAAAGTGAGTAATTTCAGTTCGGAAATTTAGAACAATCTTTTATCATTTTTTTTTTTTTTTTTTGTAATTATGTATTCAATTTTGAAGAATTTGCTGTAAAAAATATTTCACTGGGGAATTTTGACCTTGGCAATTATGAAGTAATTGAATTTCAGAAAAGTTGAAAATATTTCTTAAAAAGAAAAATTTCATTTTTATAAACAGTTGAGATCGTTTCCCAATATAAACCATTACCTCAGCTGTTTTTGAGTCACTTTCCCTTATGACAAATTGTAATTGTTAAAAGTGACCTTACTTAAGCAACCCACTTAAAAGGGTGAGAGAAGCAAGAGAAATTTTGTAAGTAAATGTATGTAAACTTATGTTGCATTATCACAAGGTTGCCAACTTGAAAATTTTTCATTGGGCAGATTTTTTAAACTCATGTGGGAGACTCTAAATTTTTGTAAGAATTAATATGAAAATTTGAATTTTTCATGGGAGAGATATGCATTTTTCTTACATATGAAATGGGAAGTCTCCCTATTTATGGATGAGACTTGGCAAGTATGGGTTGGGGGGGGGCTTTAGTTTCAAACTGATGTCAAATGTATATTATACAAAGCTATATATGAAATCATTTTCGGAACTTTCTCTTTTGGAATTATATGGAATATATGCAGCATATTTGATACTGTATTATCTAATTCTAAGTGTTCTTTACTTTCTCAAAACCAAATGGGAAACACAATTAAAGATATATAGCAAACTAGAAACATCTATATATCTACAAAATTTTATTTATTTGATTAAAATTACAATAGTAACATTGCCATACATTACTTAGCAAGAATGATTTGAACATAAAACTAACACCAGTGTAGTCTCAGTAATCACATTGTGTCCACTGGTTTTGGCTGATTAAAATAAAATGGTGGAAACTTACCTCTTAATTTTAACTTAGTGGTATTATAGGTATTTTAAGTAATTATCCATGCTCATTACAAATGAAAATTAATCCATTTTGTTCTAGATATTTGCACTTAAATTATCCCTATGGAAATTTTATATAGGTAATGGCTGTTGTCTGTTGAAGTTGGAGAGCGGAAGGGCAAGAAAGGGGCTGTTTATTGTTCAAAATGAATGTAAAATAAAATCATCCGAAAGTCATGTTTTCGAAGCATTACAACTATTATCATATTATGTGTATTCATTTTATTGCCTCATATAATACATTGGGAATTATTCCCCTTCAAATCACTCTGTTGGCTGGAGTAAAATAACGTTTACCCGCATGACCCAATTTATTGACATTCCATGGCTAACATAGAGATTCCCGTAGGAAAAGTATTTTCAAAAACTGAAGTGACCAAACAAAGAAAAAAGTATATAGAAAAGATATAGGATATACTTTTTTGTTTTCTATTGATAACAACACATTTTTTTGAAATAGGACGACCAATTGCATTGTAAATCAAATTCTAAGTTGCCTTTCTAGCGTGACTTAGACTATAGACAAATACATCACACAGATTTACAGGTAATACCGTCCCCATAAGAAAGGAATGTAAACCAGGTAACAGGACAAAAGAATTAGGCCGTGACCTATATCCATTAACACTGAGTCTCTAATTAAATATAATTGTGTTAGGTAATTATTGCTCTTCTGTGTTAAACTGTTACTGATGATTTAAATGGAGGAATGAAAACAGTTTATTACTGGTACAATGAATAAGGATTAATTGATTTCTGTGGGAAATTTTGTATATCATTTTTGTTGTTGTTGTGAACTTGTTAATTTGTAAGTTATAAAAAAGGTGGCTACCAATTTTAAATGGAGGAGAAAATTTCTTTCAATCTTTTTATTTTTCTTCAGATTAAACACAATGTTTTATTTTTATTGAGCATATTTTGTTGCTCAAATTTAGCA
Source organism: Atrina japonica (assembly GCA_030159075.1). Lineage (NCBI taxonomy): Eukaryota > Metazoa > Mollusca > Bivalvia > Pterioida > Pinnidae > Atrina > Atrina japonica. The sequence goes on along the minus strand of BROG01000194.1, from coordinate 361,179 downwards.
AAACGATCAGTGACAAGTTTTGCCAACTTAGATCCGCCTCTCCTGAAATGTTGACAATATATGTTTAACAAAGCATGCTTCAAGCTGTCATAGCATACACCAGTATCTTTGTCTAACAATTTATAAACATGTTAAATCTCTAAGTGTATGAATTATTCACTATTGAATTGTGTAACTTTCATTCTCCGAATAAATGTGATTTGGCCCGAGTGTGAATATACTCCGTATAATCCTTTTGAGCCCTCTAGGTAAGTGTAATTAGTATAATTCATTTTAAGACCTTGGTAGATAGGTAATATTCAGGTCACCAGTATTGCCCCTTCTGTCTCTTGCTGTTATGCTGTTACCATATTCTACCCAACAGGTGCCCATGTACCTGTAAGCACCCCTCTCCCTATAGTTCATATTTAGAGAATCGAGAAATTGGAGAATTTTTCCTAGTCCGTTGATAAGAAGATAGGGACCAGAAAAACGTACATACGGTATTTGACCCATTAAACGCCCAGGGCACTACAAAAATCAGGAAAAATCGGGTGGGCGCTTAATGGGACCAGTTAATAGTCAAATTAATGTAAAACAGTTAATATTTTATAAGGTACATGTATAGTGGTATAATTGTTGTCATTATTACCGAGGACACCAATCAACACAATTCTGTTGCTGGTGGGGGGCAGCTACAGATGAACTGTTACTTACGGTTTTTCAGGTCCACATCTTGTCAATTGCTAGAAAAGATTCTTGATCATCAGTAAAAAAGGGGTTTATCTCTAGCCCTGTGCAAAAGAAGAATGTCAGTATGTGTTCTCAGTAATACATATAACCACAACAGTTTACCACCATTCCTTATAAAAGTTTAACTGTTTACATCTGTTTGACTTTTAATTTTCTCTCCAATACAGAATTGCCAACCCTGAATAATTTTCATGGGGGATATTTTTCAATCCCGATTTCAGCGGTAGTCTACAGATTTTTCTATTCATCTACCACTTGTCTACCGCCGAGAAAAAATCTACCAATTTTTCTAATTTTCATTGAATTTCCCTATATTTCTACATTTTCCGGCGATCGGTAGATGTTTTTGTCAGGATTAAATGTTCTAAATTGTAATTTTCATGTGGGAGACTCCAACAATCAATTTTTTTGTCAGTTTTGACCAACGCAAAACATTAGTAAGAATTAATAGGAAAATTCAAAATTTTCATAGGGGAGATATGCATTTGTCTTGAAGAAATTATCCAAATTTTACATAAAAAATAGGGTCTCACGCATACCTTTCAAGTCTACCGATTTCAGCGGTAGTCTACAGATTTTTCTATTCATCTACCGCTTGTCTACCGCCGAGTGGTAATGCCAAGTTATGTATCTTGTAAATTTCTAAAGCATTTTGTAGTGTCAACCAAAGGTAAAAATAACTATGTTTTCGTCTTTGAAATATGTAGCACAAGTCAATGTTTTGTACAGGTCCCAAAGATACCAATGACAACATTTTTAACCCAGTTCTTAACATGATTTTTATCAATTGCTATTTTGTTTTTGTTCGTTTGATCTGTCACATTTTCATTTCTTTGAACTAGTGTTTTCAAGGTCGTCAAAGTGTCAGTTATGGTTTTTCATTGAATTTCCCTATATTTCTACTGCTTCTTGTCCATTTTCCGGCGATCGGTAGATGTTTTTGTCAGGATTAAATGTTCTAAATTGTAATTTTCAGTCTATTAATTGGCGACAAAAAATAGCTTGAAATTTCTGGCGTCTCCATATCACTGAAGCATTAAGACAACTATTCTAGGTTATATAAGTCTCCTGGTTTAGTCCTGATTGTCCCACTTTTTGAAATTCAGTTGTCCTGATTGTCCCACATACTTTGTACAGATTGTCCCACAAAAATTCAGAGTTAATATTGATTGTTAAAACAACAACTGTACATGTATTTCAAAAAGTGGGACAATCAGGACTAATCAAAATAATTGGTTTGCTTGTTTGTTTAAGTAAATAGGATCCCAATATGCAGACTAGAATACAAGAAATATATTTAAAAACGAGTTAAAATTTAAATTGAGTCAGATAAAAAATATTTTTCTATGAATACTTGTTCAGTTATAATGGACAATTTTGCGCCAGCTAAAAATTTTCAAAATAAAATTAAAAGAATTTTGTACTTCTGCTCCTGTAAAAAAAATTTTTGTTTTGATAAAATACATAAAATATTTTCCAATATATTTAATACTTTTTTCTCTAAAAAAAATACTTTAAAAAAGTTTCTGAAGTACGATATGAAAAAGATAATAAGTGTACATGTTCTCTGATTCAATTATTATAATGATAAAGGTTAACAATAACTCATTTTAATGAAAATAATAGTAACCATATATTGAAATGACTTTAAAAAATATTCATAATTTTGTTTATTTATTGATTTTTTCATGCTATTTTCAAATTCAGTGCCCTGGGTGCTTTTTGGGTCAAACACAATATTTATTCATTCATTTATTTATTTTATTTTTAAGACCTGCATACATATAGGTAATACTCGAATCATCAGTACTGTCCCTTCCGTCTTTTGGTGTTATTTTTTATCTATTTTAAGACCTAGGTAGATGGGTATTACATGTACTCAGGTTACCCCTTCCATCGTTTGGTGTTATTTATTTATCTATTTTAAGACCTAGGTAGATGGGTATTACATGTACTCAGGTTACCTATTCCATCTTTTGGTGTTATTTATTTATCTATTTTAAGACCTAGGTAGATGGATAATACATGTACTTAGGTTATCCCTTCTGTCTTTTGGTGTTATTTATTCCTTCATTTACTTACTTTCAGTGTATGAAGTTTGGTGCATTATTTTGTGAGAATTTTTGCCATAGCAACAGGAAACACAAAACATTGCTGTTGGAACATGGCATGGCTATAATTTTGAAGAAGTAAGTATATTATGTAACTCATATATCAGCTGGTCAATCAAATACTCTGTGTAACTCATATATCAGCTGGTCAATCAAATACTCTGTGTTACTCATATATCAGCTGGTCAATCAAATACTCTGTGTTACTCATATATCAGCTGGTCAATCAAATACTCTGTGTAACTCATATATCAGCTGGTCAATCAAATACTCTGTGTAACTCATATATCAGCTGGTCAATCAAATACTCATTTACTTACTTTCAGTGTAACTCATATATCAGCTGGTCAATCAAATACTCTGTGTAACTCATATATCAGCTGGTCAATCAAATACTCTGTGTAACTCATATATCAGCTGGTCAATCAAATACTCTGTGTAACTCATATATCAGCTGGTCAATCAAATACTCTGTGTAACTCATATATCAGCTGGTCAATCAAATACTCTGTGTCATGCCCTGACCAGGGCTTTTAGTTGTGTATCTAGGAGAAAGGAGAGTATTTTGCAAAGTTTCAAATTCTTTTTCTCCCACTGAGTAGCGTTTTACTTTTCAGACAATTTGCATCAAAGGGAAGGGGGTTCCCCTAAACTATGTTGATCAAAATATAATGGTGCATTTGTTTGCAAATAATCTATCCATTTGTCAAATGGTCAATTTGTTGTTATTTTTTATATTTCAGAGCTCTTACTTTACCCTTCTCCAAATCTGTCTACGATCGATGTAGCCGATTTCATGACAGTTTAGTGGTCAGAGTGCCACGGACAGAAGTTATCTTGAATCATCCGTTAGACACAAACACATTAGACGACCAACATGGAATAAAAAGGTAAGTATGTCACATGATATATATAATGTACTGGGTAGTCCTATCTGTATAATTGGGGGGGGGGTGTCATGAACCTTTTCCTGACCTGAACAAGTTTAAATCTTAGGTAATGCAGCACAACTTTTTAAAATCACTCTGATAAGAGTAATCGTTCTTCTTATCAACATACATGTGGGTATTCAATGAGGAATAAACTACATTTACTGTGTAGCCTGACATAATCCAAAAAGTGAATACAATGGTCAATGTGGTAATCCCAAAGTTACTCCCCCAGCCTTGTTATGTGAATACAATGGTCAGTATAGTAATCCCAAAGTTACTCCCCAGCCTTGTTATGTGAATACAATGGTCAGTATGGTAATCCCAAAGTTACCCCCCCAGCCTTGTTATGTGAATACAATGGTCAGTATCATAATCCAAAACTTATTCTGCCGTGTTATGTGAATAAAATGGTCAGTGTGATGATCCAAAAGTTACTCTGCCGTGTTATGTGAATACAATGGTCAGTAATCTAAAAGTTACTCTGCCATGTTATTTGAATACAATGGTCAGTAATCCAAAAGTTACTCTGCCATGTTATGTGAAGCAAACAGTAGAGACTCTATAAAAAATGGGAGATTAATGTTTAAACAAGATAAATTACCAATGATAGTTCTCTTCTCTGCATGGCAAAATTCTAAGTCAATTTTGCGACAGTGGAAATTCCTGTACATAATGTTGGTCCTGATGCATTTAATTTCAGTTCAAATTATATTTATAACTTTATATTGTAGATGTAACAAGATAAAATTGGGTCAAAAGCATTATTTTTTATTTTGTTGATATAAAAACTATCTTGGTGATTAAGAAGTTGTAAGAATTAAAGTTGTGGAAAGACATGCCGACATAGTGCTCTCTGATTTTGTGGTAATAAAATTAATGAAAAGTGGTACAAGCATACATGCATAATGTCATCTCAGTAATATTATTTATGTTAAAAACCTTTGAATCTCATTACAATTTTGAACTTTCTGTTTTTCATTTTTACAGCATTATTCCACCTGTGCATTGGTCCCAGAATATTTACAGGGTGATGTTGAATGTCAAGGTCAGAGGAATCAATACTGAGGATAACCCTGTCATAATAACAGAAAAAACTTTCACTTTTAGGTTTGTATTGTATTTTTTTGTTTTAAGATATACCCACAGCTATATGCTGTACAGTAATTTGTATTACCATAATAGGACGTGTATTATCCACATTTATGTATTATCTGCACCCCCCATTTCAGCATCAGATCTTGGGGGAAAAAAGGAGTTTGGTCCACATGACCATTGCTGTGACATTAGTATGACCGAAAATTGTTGTATAGGAGGGCAGTATCACGACCGAAGACATGATTAATTTATCTAACATTCATTCACCATCGCTGTATATAAATAAACACATTACAAGCATTCAGAAAGCAATAACAAAATAAAAACTTTGTTGTCTGGTTTACCATCCAAAGTCCAAACTCCTAGGCTACAATAGTCCCGCAGAAAAAATTGCCCCAAGAACCTGTTGTACAGTGTTATCTGCGCCCCCATCCCTGATGAGGTTTAGGGTGAAAAGAGTGCAGATTAAACGTGCCCGATCACAGTATCATATGGCCTTCAGGGATCATAGGTTAGAGCATAACACAGCACCTTATACCTCTAGTTAGTGGCCTTGAAACCAGCCTGATTTTGGGGAAGTTTGGCTGTTTTCCCTCTAGTTAGTGCAAGACTTGGCCCTGAACATATGCTGAATATAGTGGAAGTTTGCCTGTTTTCAATTAGTTGGTGTAGGATTTGGAACTGAACATAAGTTAGTTATGTGATAAAGTTTGCCTGCATTCCTTTAAGTCAGTGCAGGACTTGGCCTTGAACATAAGTTGGTTATGTGACAGAGTTTGCCTGCATTCCTTTTAGTTAATGCAGGATTTGGCCCTGAACATTAGCTGGTTATGTGACAAAGTTTATCCATTTTCTTACAGAAGGATGGCAGTCTTTACCTTGGGGCATTGTAGCCAGGTGTTCTCCATCATAAAATATGGCTGCCACTGTATGATTGAAAAAAAGGTGACTGTGGCATACATCATCACTAATAATAAGTAAATAGTATTGTTCAACAGGGAAAAATTTACTTATAAATTTCAATCATTTCAAAAACTGGCCATTTCCTGATATTGTTTTTACTTTGTTCTATACAGAGCCAGAGTGGACAAGACAGTATATGTGGTTCGATATGAACTCTACGACAAAATCATACCATCGATGTGCCATACCAACATCAAAGTGAACGAAGTCTTAGTTTCCCTCCGAAAGACTGATAAAGGAAAGTGGCCACGCCTACTTAGACAGAAAGGAAAGGTATGGTGTTTAATGATGTGGGTATTCCCTTTAAATTTGATATGTAGCATCTCTGATACGGTAAAGATAACAAAATCTATCAATTTCATGACCCCAATGTCAGAGGTCAAGGGTTTCCTAGATAGTTTTGGAACTCAGGTGACTTTTTATGATGCTCTAAATTGTGATGGTTGGTCTGGATCTTATATTTTCCCTACATTCCCACTTGTCTGCACTATTGGGAGGGAGGAGTCGGGGCAGACAGAGAGAGTGAGAGCATTAGTTAGTTCAGGACTTTGTTTAATAATCTGCTTGCCAGTATGGAATGAATGTATATATAAGATCAAAGTTTTCTTTTATTTTGCTGAAATAAAAATGTTTTCTTTTGGTTTTTCATGTGGTGACTTGCAAAGTTTTAGCCTCTAGTTTTTTCTGTGTTGTATTTTGTCATTTAAATTTATATATTTATTCGATCAGAGTTCTTGAAATCAATTAAAAATGTAAAACAGAGAGAGAAAAAGTGAATTAGAATTTCATACATATGTATATTAAAAGAAGAACTATTATTTTTCAGCAACAAAATCTGAGTGTAGATTTCGAGAGATTTGTAGACAGTTCATCTGACTCAGACCTGTGCGATGATGAACAACCATTTGTCTTGAAGAAAAGTAAGGCATTTACCATTGGGAAACATTTAATTTCAATGACTTTTACCAAAACGTGCTAAATTTTTGTGTATTGGTAAAATTGGTGAACATGACCACAAATACTACACACATAAAGTTGTGTGATTGGTCACTTGTATTTCTAAGTTCTGAGAGCCCAAAATGTCGACAAGTACTACACACACAAAGTTGTGTGATTGGTCACTTTTGTTTCTAAGTTCTGAGAGCCCAAAATGTTGACAAGTCCACACACACAAAGTTGTATGATTGATCACTTGTGTTTCTACACACACAAAGTTGTGTGATTGGTCACTTGTGTTTCTACACACACAAAGTTGTGTGATTGGTCACTTGTGTTTCTAAGTTCTGAGAGCCCAAAATGTTGACAAGTACTACACACACAAAGTTGTGTGATTGGTCACTTGTGTTTCCAAGTTCTGAGAGCCCAAAATGTTGACAAATGCTACAGACACAAAGTTGTGTGATTGGTCACTTGTGTTTCTACACACACAAAATTGTGTTGATTGGTCACTTGTGTTTCCAAATTCTGAGAGCCCAAAATGTCAACAAGTACTACACACACAAAGTTGTGTGATTGGTCACTTTTGTTTCTAAGTTCTGAGAGCCCAAAATATTGACAAGTCCACACACACAAAGTTGTATGATTGATCACTTGTGTTTCTACACACACAAAGTTGTGTGATTGGTCACTTGTGTTTCTACACACACAAAGTTGTGTTGATTGGTCACTTGTGTTTCCAAATTCTGAGAGCCCAAAATGTCGACAAGTACTACACACACAAAGTTGTGTGATTGGTCACTTGTGTTTCTACACACACAAAGTTGTGTGATTGGTCACTTGTGTTTCTAAGTTCTGAGAGCCCAAAATGTTGACAAATATATTGTATATCACACCAACATCCGTTCATAAAGGAAATATTAATGTATCGTAAAATCGGAAAATTTTGTGGAGTTAAAATTTTTATATTGAATTTTGTTTAAATAAAAAACATAATTGTCAAGAACTTATTAGTATTACTAGGTGTAATTTATGTAAAATTTCATCAATTTTAATTTCCTTGATAAACGTAAACAACAAAACAAATGAAATTAAAGTCATCAGAAAATTTTCTGATTCTTCAGTAAATTGTAAATCTTGTTTGTTGATTGTTGGAATATTTATAAAGTTTATATTATATAAACTGTTGGTAAAAATACCTTATTGGACATTTGAATGTCAAACTAGTCAGAAAAAGTTCTCACGGGATATAAAACCTAATTTCAAATAGAAATCAATGAAATTGTCATGAAAAAGAGGTCAAAGGACTTCTTTATGCCAGTGATCATAAAAATAAAATATCTCTTTGGAGATTTTGGGTGTTTCTCTAGATAAATTTAGTACATTCTTCCTTTTGGTTTTTTTTAGAAAAGAAGCCAAGAAAATTTCCTAAAGATTTACCAAAATCCAAGAATTCATCTGCAGGCCACAATCCTACGGAAATGTCTCTTAGCTCCGATTCCAGCAACTCTAGCGAAGATGAAATCTACCAAAGGGACATGACGGAGGATCGAGATCCATATGACATATTCGGCACGAAAAGTTGATTTGGAATGCCAGGTCTGTCAGAATGACGCTTTTGTACACTGTTTAATTGTAACTTCAATGTAGTAGACAGAGTGACGATATGGAGTCAACCATAGCTTTAATCAGAATCAGTAGATCCTCATTAACTCTGACCTGAGAAAAATGTTGTGCAATATTGACCTAAGGTCAGCTGTCTGCTGACGCAAACGGAGTTAGTGTAAGGCATTGTGTCTGAAGAATACATGGGTCATCATATATCTGGAACATTGTGGTAGCCATGCAGTGATTGGATTGTCGTGTGGGATCTTTAATGATGTTAATTAGAGTATACCGCTGCTAAGTCATTGACTGATACCACTGCTGATTTAACTGCTTTGGGAGAATATCACAGCAAGGCTATTTTGACTATGCAATGTACTTGGGCAGCTAATAAAGGACAAGGGGCATAACTTGTGAATATGTCGTGTTAACAGAAAAAATATAAAGTATTTGGATTATTTTTCATGAACAAGAAACTATTTATGTGACAATCAAAAAGATGTGACAACTGATATAATCAAATTGAAATGCTTGTTTTTTAGTTTTTATTTTGTTTTAAATTCCATTGGCATAGCTTCCAGTGACTACAACCAATGCACCTGCCTTGGTAAAAAAATGATGTCAAAACAAATGTTTGGAAGCAAAATTGTTTATTCTAAACCGTCATCGGTTAAATTGAAACCGTAGCTACGCCCGTGCATCCCCACACAAATACTTGATCAATGGTTAATACATTTTAGTCATGTTTACTTACATTACTTTTAGTTTTAGAAATGAAATTCAGGAATGTTCAATTGTGAGTATTATGATGAGAAAATCTTTGCACATTGAGAAACATTCAGATGTCTGTAGGATATTGTAAATATAGTTGATATGGGTGAATGATTCACAAAAATGTGAAGGCTCCTAAGTTTGACTTCATTTTCCAATGTATAAAATTTGTAATGACTTTTTATATTTTTGTATTTGTTAATCTTTTTATGATAAAACTTTTAGAAATGTGTTTTTAGAGTTCTGAACACAAAGAGAGGTTAAAATGGGATGTTTTTTCTGTTACATAAAGATTACAAATGTAATTTGTTTAAAAAAAAAAAAAGAAAAAAAATGTAATTTGTGTTGACACAGAATGTTGAAGTTTATACATGAATATTTTTTGCCTTTTCATTTAAAAAAAACAAACTTGCTAATAGAAAGAGATATGACAAATATAGATACTTTGTCTTATGATTTTGTCATGTTTTACTTGTATTTCATTATGTTTATAATGTTTTTTGTCACATTCAACAATGTTTCAGTCATAAATTGATATTTCATGTTGTCCAGTTTACATAACTTGGTAGGGCCGACCGAGCTTTAGGTTTTCATACGCATGCTTCTACATTTTGGTGTTAAGGCATTCTTCACAGGAAATATGTTGGACTCCCCTGTGGATTCCTATAAGCAGCAATATGATAGGTATGGTAAGCCTAACGTTTAATCTTGCCAGTGTTATTTTAAAGGTGTTATTGCACATTTAATAGAATTTAAACTCGTCCAGATTAAGAAAGAGTTCACAAGACCCTGTGGTGTTATATGACTTGGACTATAGCCTGTTTTTTATAAAAGAGGAGAAGGTCCGGCTACGTGTACATTGTATCTGGCAAGAACTAATAGCTATTTATAAATGTCATTTTCCCCAACATAAAGAGCTGAAATAAGGAAAATCTCTGAGAGCCTTTCTGACTAGAGGCTAAATGTTTGGTTTAAACTAAAGTCTGATGTTCTTATTAGTCATCCATGGACACAACTGACATATTTATTTTCATTTTTATGACCCCAAAATGGAGGATCTTGAGTGGGGATCTTGTTGTTAGGTCCATCTGTTAGTTTTCAACATTTTGGGTTCCATCAAATGATTTATTGTAAAACCTACACCAAGTTCAATTATGGCCAGTCTACATTAAGTGCCAACTTTCAGCAATAGTTTACAGAGTTGTGGGACTTTAAAGTGCACCCCAAATGCTACATACAACTTTTCCAAAATTGTTAGTTTATGATTCACAAATGCATTTGCCAAAAATTTAAAGTAAATCCTATGTCTCATTCCCAAGATATTTAGCAAAAAGTAAGTGAGTCCTGTTTGCACACCTTTCAAATGCTCACAAGTGGTGTTAGGTGGCGCTGTAGGTCTGCCACATCATCTTAGGGAAGAGGTTGGGCAATATAGGATGTGAAAGCCATTAGCCTACAATATTATGTGTATAGCGAGATAACATATCTGCGGATTATTTAAAATAGTTCTAAACATAATCATAGTTAATCGGATTGTTATAACGAGGTACGGAAATTCATCTAAAACAGGTCACAAATTTCCAGCAGATTAAAAGATAACTTAAAGACAGTTGAGGACTAGATTTGTAAAATTATTACGTGCTGATTTTCAAATCTGTCCAGTTGCAGATGTAGCTTATGAAAGGACATGTTTAAACACCTAACAGTGGATTATTGTATTTCCTAACACATTATTTTTAAAAATTGTAACGAAATAAAGTAAATAGATAAATGAATAAAATAAATAGAAAAATAAATTAATTTATTACTTATAAAACACCGAACAGTATATTTTTCTTTCTGAATTTCCATAATTTCAGTTCAAAATATATTTTATTTAGTTTACTATTACATTTTCTTTCATGTTATTTAAAAAAAAAAAATACTATTTTATACAATTCACAGAAATTAAAAGATTCCAAAACACCACATAGTAAAAATGTATCTGTTTGTTCGTAAGCTTGCATCAAAATGCATGTTTTATTGTAAATTATGACATTTTCTATCAAATCATGTAAAAAAATTTACTTCTCTGCTGAATTAATTATATTTATTATAAATGAAAATAAAACATCTCGTAATTATAATGAGAATTTCCTTCAATGTCACTTCAGGCTTGAGTATAAAAATCATCTTCCAAACTGAATTCTGAACTAGGAAACTTGCCTACTTTCTCTGTACCCACCAATGGCAATTGTTCTAGGTGTTCCTTGTATAATGTCACAACCATAAGAAATTTTAGCTTTTTCTCTTGATTGGATTTCCCACAGTAAAAAAAAAAAAAAACTTTGTTGGCTTATATCTCCGGAACGAAATGTTGGATTGATTTCACATTTTCAACAAAATGCATATTGCATCAAGCTCTGTTTTTGCAAAATCATATATAATATTTGGAGTGCACTTTAAAATCTGTGAATGGCTTAGCTCTCAGACTTTAAAATCTTTGTGAATGGCTTAGCTCTCAGACTTTAAAATCTTTGTGAATGGCTTAGCTCTCAGACTTTAAAATCTTTGTGAAAGGCTTAGCTCTCAGACTTTAAAATCTTTGTGAATGGCTTAGCTCTTGTGAATGGCTTAGCTCTCAGACTTTAAAATCTTTGTGAATGGCTTAGCTCTCAGACTTTAAAATCTTTGTGAATGGCTTAGCTCTCAGACTTTAAAATCTTTGTGAATGGCTTAGCGTTCAGACTTTAAAATCTGTTGTGAATGGCTTAGCTCTCAGACTTTAAAATCTGTTGTGAATGGCTTAGCTCTCAGACTTTAAAATCTTTGTGAATGGCTTAGCTCTCGGACTTTAAAATCTTTGTGAATGGCTTAGCGTTCAGACTTTAAAATCTGTTGTGAATGGCTTAGCTCTCAGACTTTAAAATCTGTTGTGAATGGCTTAGCTCTCAGACTTTAAAATCTTTGTGAATGGCTTAGCTCTCAGACTTTAAAATCTTCGTGAATGGCTAAGCTCTCATACTTTAAACTCTTTTTTTAAAATGGCTTTTATAGCTCTCAGGAAGGCATGACATTTCTCAAACACATCTTGTTAAAGTTTGAAAATAGTAATGATAACAAAAATCCAAAGCAAAAATGAATACTCGTGCAAAAACGTTGCTCTTGGACTATGATGAACAAATTGCAAAAGATTTTTGAGAAGTAGTTATGTAACATCCCACCAAGATTTTTCACTTATATTCAGACATAAAAAAACAGCAATCAGTTCAATGGGTTTATGCCAGTACAATCATTAGTCCCCTCCCAATTGTTGGGGGTACATATGTATTGTCTGCTTATTTACTTGAATTAGGCTCCCCATAGTTGATGCAGATATACGAGGGTTGATTGATAAGTGTTGAGCCTCATATGTAAGGATTTGTCTTTTGGGAGATGTATTGCACCATTTTCAACATAATCTCCTTCAGTATCTACACTTTTGCAAGTGATTTCAAGAGCCTCAATGCTACTTTTAAAGAAGTTCCTTTCTTGACTGTCCAGAGAGTCCTCCACTACATGTATGACATCATCATCTGTCTGGGTACTGGAAATGGCTTTTTTTTTTCAATTTGGGGAATAGAGGGAAGTCTGATAGAGCAATGTCAGGTGAATAAGGGGATTTTGAATCAATTGAAAACCACAATCATTAATGGCAGCCATAGCAATAACAGACTTGTGTGCAGGAGTATTGTCCTGGTGAAACAAAAAATGTTTACTGAGCTTTCCACGCCGCTTGGTCTTAATTTTTCTCTTAACTGTGTAAGAAGTGATGCATGATATGTCACCCATAACAATATCATGGACTTAAGTGACCATTTCAGGAGTTGCCACAGTGACAGACCTTTCAGGACGGGGTCATCCTGAAGGCTCTACCTGCCACACTTAAAGTCTTCCACCCATTTTTTTACGGTAGCATATGAAGAGGCATTCTTTCCCAATGTTGCTACCATGTCAGTATGAATAGCCGTAGGTGCTAGACCTTTCTTGAATAAATATTGAATCATTGCTCTCTCAACAATTTAATCCATTGTGCTCAAGTCACTTGCCCTGTTTACTTCACTTTTTTACAAAAAATGACCAAATGTGACGAGGATTCACTCCTCACGTGTTTCATGGGACTTGATTGTGGACTCACAGCGGGTATGACCGGTCGACAAGGGATGCTTACTCCTCCATGACACCTGATCCCACCTCTTGGTTTCCAGAGGTCCGTGTTTGTTCATTTTTGCCGGATTTGTGTCTGTGTCCTGGACATTCTATTGTTTTATACTTTGGTATCTGAGATTTTTTATATTACACAGACTTTAATAGTCGCAGAACTGTAGGGCTGAAATTGGGCAACCCTGCTTAACTCTTTCTATACAAGGCGCAGAATTTATAACCAACCCTTGTACATCTTTTGAAGTAGATGGAGTATTGCATACACAAATTGTGCTCCTATCACTTTGACTTTAAGTCACCTGAGCCATATTGAATGCTGTGATTAAGGAGATTGGTTGAGGTCAGGTTATTTGGGGTTATGTAAACTATGTGAGGTGAGGTTTGTAATACTTGATTACTGTTTTTTACGTGTCTTGGCAATTGCCATACTGTAAATTGGGATATTTTGGCCAACGTTTAATTTTGGCCAATTTGGCCACCCTATTTAAATGGCCAAAATTAAACTGTCCAAAATATGCACACAATGTTTCTGTGTAAACACCTGAAATGTTTGATACAACAAGACTGAGATCTGATTGTAGGCCAAACTTAAACAAGATATAAACATAAATGACCAACATTTAATTGGGCAAAAAATAACCCCTCATTTTATGACCAAAGTGGCCAAATTTTAGCGATACCAAAATTTCCCAATTTACGGTACCTTTTTGTATTCATCTTAATTTTGAGCGCTTGGTAAAGAAACAATCGCAACAAATTTTTTAATTACTGTATTTTGCACTAACCAAGAGTTTTAATAGGTGTAAAGCAACACCAGCTGGTACTGTATTTATGTTTGTACAACCTTGTAATTAATAGAAAGCAAGTGATTTTATATACCATAACCATTATTTGTTAATAATAGTCTAGGTAATAGACTCTAATATCAAAAACCCATTGTCAACGCAGAAAAACATTCATGTCATCCATTTTGTTCATAGTCATTAAAGAAATTAACATTTTTGTCTAGAATTGTTTGATATCCATTTTTCTCATTAATATCGACTGTATACCTGGAAATTTTTGCCCCTATTTAAATTTTTCCATTTTGCCCTTAGAGAGGCCGAATTTAAAATGAAAGTGACATTTTCAATCTTAATAATTGAAGTATGGAAATACATGAGGCTATAGTGAATTAGGGTAGATCTAAGGTGGTGAGTAAGTTTTCTGTCATAAAAGGGTGAAAATTTCCAGGTTTATCACCAGGGGAAAATGCTACTATTCATCTTGGTTTTGTGACTATTAAATACGTAAGTTCGTTGGTGACCACTGGGTGGTGGTTACCTTGTCTTCATCTTCAGGCATTTTGGCTGGCATTTATCACTCCACATTCTGGTTCTCTACCATAAACTATCACCATGGTTTAGTGATAGAGGGAATGAAAGCTCATGTTTGAGGTACTCACTTAGTTGTGGTAACCTATTTTTATGATTCTCAAGATGTATAGTTCTTTTCATTGGTTTAGCATCATATACATGAAGTCACTTGTAGATAAATACACAGTCACTATGTCACCATGTTTTGTAATCAAGCTGCATTAATGTAACTACAAGTCATAAGTACAAATTCAGTATTCAGATACAGGGATTTTCCTAGACTGATTTTGGGTCTGCTTACAGGACCCTGTTTCCAATGAAAAAATGGTTTGTATTTTCCCCAAGTTATGCAAAAATTCCCAATTTTGAAATTCAAAATAAAGAATAAAGTATTTTCAAACAAATGTCTAACATCGTTTGTTTTTATTTTAGTAAAAATGTCATATTTTCCCCCAATTTCCGGACCTTAGACCAAGACTTTTTGAGGTAGGAAAATCCGCGAGATATAACCTCAACGTTTATAAGTGTAAATATCTAGATTGTCAAAAAATCTACTCAGTCTCTACTACCCCAAATCATATCTAACTAACCGTCTTTAATAATTATCAAAATTATTGACCAATGAAATTAGGATACACCCATGTTACATGTAGGTGTCCTAATCAAACTTTCGGACAAACATCATTATAAAGATGTGCTATTCAATATTACCATTAGACCCTATTCATAAACATCACAAGTAAGCCCCCTTCTGATTAATTATCAGTTAATAACAAAGACCCCAGTACCAGATGTTTGTTTAAAAGAGGGGAGTGTAAAGGTAAAATGTTTTGCCTTGGTCTAATGCCATACATAACTCTAGCTTCACTATTTGTGTGCCAAATACATGTATTTTTCTGCCAACCATTGTCGTACAACCACTGTCCAGAATTGCTTTCCTCTTCTCTACCCGTGGTCTCATTTGACCGAAATCTCTCATAGCTAATGAATATTTATAAGGAGTAGGTGTTGTCCAATCACAGTAGTTTTGATCAGCAACGGAAGTTATCCCATAGTTTATTGATCCAACACAATTCTGAAATTGTTTAAAAGCCTTGATCTGATGAACGTGAGCACTGTTTACTCACATTGGCCGAGGCTTCATGAATAATAAAGATATGTACGAGAGATTTCGGTCACGTGAAATCATGGGTAGGACAGAGCATTCCGGGCTGTGGTTTTATCAACGATGTCTGTCACCATGGTATTTTTATATGACATTCTCTTTATAAATGTGTGCAAATTTATCATAGATGAACTATACTTTTTGTTAATTTCATTGACTTATAAAATTATACAGTAATAGTCAGTTACAGCCATATTCGAGGAACCTAAATTGTTTTTTTTTTCAAAGAACATATAACTAAATTAAAGTCTGATATTAGATTTGTATCGACAACAAATTAATATAACTGTATGTGAACATACATCTATCTAAACTGGGTTACATCAATACTTTTAGAAACAATATGAGCTGTTGTGAAGATTTTATGCAATATTTTATCTCATATATATCCTAAAAAGAGATCACCCGATATTTAAAAGAACAAAAGTATGCATTTTAAGCAATATGAACTGTCATCAGTACAAAATTTTACATATCTCGTAGACATCCCAGACCGATCACGTGGTGGTTAATAGAACAAATGGATGCATATAATTACAATAATCTCGTCAGACGTAGTCCCTTGTATCGATTCCTATGAATCGGCCATCATTCTAGCCATTTCTAATCAAATTTTGAAAAAGCTTTACGAAGATTACCGATTGTAAAGGAAGCACATGGCGAGACGTGTGCATCTATCATCCCATGTATGATAATTTGTCAAATTTCTCAGTTTCAAAAGAATATTTAAACACTCCACATAATTATAGTTAAGGTATGAAAATCGTTCTTATTTTTTGAGTTGATTTCTAGGCAGTTTCTAAAAGAACGGTGAAAAAACAAACCTTTCCTGGCTTAAACACATTCCATATTCTCATTAATTTTTACATAAGTTCCAATGGTCTTACTTGAAAAATTACATTTTGTTTCTATTAAGCTTGATTCGATATTTGTCTGTTGATATGCCCAAAATCAATTTAAGGCACATGTTCCAGACATTCTTCAGTGTCAACAAATATTTTAAGCACAATGCTTGGGCACTCGGTGAAAAAACTGGGTAATTGTTAAAACTTTATTTTTATGTGCAGAGTCCTAGTTGTAGCTCTAAAAATACAACACAGGATTGTAATGGAAATAATTAATGATATATATGATATATTTCCGAGAATGATTTTTCCGAGACCGCATGGAATGAGTATAATATTTATTATTTTTCAAGTTGATATATATATACATACAATCTGCACAATTTTATAATGTAAAAACCAGTGTAAACAAAATTACCTAACATGTTTAATTTCTCACATAATGCAATTCAACGGTTGTACTGGTCTCCAATTAAAATTTTGCTTCTATTAAGCTTGGCGCTTGATATTTGTTTGTTTCGTTCTGTGCCAAATGAATGAATTTCAGCTTAAAAACACATTTTTCCAACATTGTTTCTGAGTCAACAAAAGAATTGCTTACTTGCAAGGAAATATGTATTCCATGTCTGAAAAAGTAAAAATGAAGACGTACCAATGGATAATAGAAACTAAAGTCCATTAGAATACGACAAATATATAAAAGGTATACAAATAAATCATACCCCTATTCTTCTGTCTCAATATGCTGACGACACAACTTTGATTTTAGATGGAACAAAAAATTCTCTATTAGACAATTAATGAATTGTTTTGCTTCCGGCAGTGTAAAACCCAGGTTGTTTGGCTAGGAAAACAAATATTTTGCCCCTGAACTTAATTTGAAATGGGGAAATAGAACTTTCTTTATTAGGAAAGAGTTTCTGTGGGACAAAAAATTAGTCAAAAATAAAACAATTATCAAATCGTGGAATGTCACAGATAATAAAATCTCTCTTTTGATTTCACAATTAAACCACCTCTTTATATCACTTCCTAACTGATGGGTTAAAAAACTTGTCTAAAATTTTCTATGGAATAGCCTTTAAATTTTAGAGAAATTGTTGTTATCAGAGGGGGGGATATGTACACTTAATTTCATCTATTGAATCACTAAAAGTAGATTTACTACCTCAAGTAAGTAAGAATAAACAAAAAACAGGAAAATTATTAGCACACTGTGGAGTTGATAAATGTCAAAATATATAAAAAATTTATTTTGGAAGGATGTTTTTAGAGTATGGGAAAAAATAGTTAAAAAGATAGAAAAGCTTGAAAACTATGTTAGTTCAGAGAAATACCTATATGGTATAATAATTTTTACTATTGATAATAAAAGTACCGTATTTTAAATAATTTCATCAAAGATGATGAAATGAGTCTTGAAGAATTTAAAGAAAAATATAACATTAAATCAATTTTTCAATAAGCATTGTTCATATTATTCAGAATTATATTTTACAGTACAACAAACCCTGTAAAAACATCTCTTACCCATCCCAATTTTATAATAAAAAACAAGAAAGGTGCAAAACCTTTTTAAAACCAGTGTCAAAAGAAAATGGGAAGAAAATTAGCAACATGGAAGAACATGTATTCCAAGTTTCAGTCACAGTGGTTACAATGCAATTCTAACAACAAATTCTTATTTGTATGTAGGTTTAGTAAATAGTCCCTCGAAATAGAAATAGAAAACAAAACATTTGTGATTTTTACAAAATTTTTTGAATGATTATTAGACAATCTTCATATTCCTTTCGCTTTGCGCTTGATTATATTTTTCAGTGGACAATTTAATAATTTTCTAATTAAGTTCTGTTTACAACAGCCACTAATAATGATCATTGAATATTTCAGAATAATAATCATAAACAGAAATTTTTATAATAATTGGGATAAAAAAACACTTGATTTTAACCCATATACTTATAACTGATATAAAAATATTTATGTGTGATATGGTAATTAATTTATCAATCATTTTGAAATATAAAATGAATTGTATCTTTTATATGCATTGCAATGGAAATACTTGTACATTCCTTGTTTAGTCTCCTCATCTCTGCTCTATAGAAAAACTTGTATTAAATCAAAACATGTGTAAATAATATATATACATTCTCTCTCTCTCTCTCTCTCTCTCTCTCAGATCTTTCTTTTCCCTTTCTCTCTTTTTTTAGATATACAATACAATGTACAACTATATTAGATAATCATACGTATAGTAAATGCATTACTATAAACGCATGTCCATTAGAGTAATAATGTACAAAAGTATGGATGTATAATTTGATACATGTATGAAAAATGAAATATATTTTCATTTTATATTTTTGTACACTTTGTATTGCAAGTATCTTCAAAAATAAAATAAATATAAAAAAAAAAAGAATACGACAAATATGGATATTAAAATGGTCTCAACATGAAGAACAATAGTGAATCTCGAAGGGGTGTGTCTAGGTGTCCGAAGGGTCTGCGTCCCTTGTTTCAGGTTTAAATTTCCTGTTCAGCGATATAAGTGGCTCAGTGTTTGTTAGACAATTTCCAAAAAAATTGCCATTGCTGACAGCTCATGTTGCTTAAACTTGCCAAAAGTAATCAGTTGTAACCATACTCAGTGGCATATATTCCATATAGGCTAATGGCTGAAAGGCCCCCTCCCACACAAATTAACCTTCAGTAAATTGTACGAAGATTTAACAAGTGTCAAGGAAGCATGTGCTATTTGCAGTAAACTTGTTGTATCGAAGACAAAATTAGATGCAGGTGCTTGTATTCTAACCTCGACCTTGTAATTTATCTCATATCCATGTGAAAAAAATATATGTGAATAGGGAATAAAGCTTTGAATCGTCTTTCTACTACATTGCTTCAGCTTTAATAAATGCGCGTAAAAGGTCCTCAGAATGTTTGACCTACAGGTCACTTGCATAGTACAATTACATCAGAGAAATACTGTATTGTAATACAGTATTCATTTCATGCTTGAAAAAATTGTGTTTGCGTGATAACATCACAATAAATGTAGGTAAATTTGTGTTCAGAGATATTTTTATTGTATAAGTATCAAGGATTTTGTATAGGGGATGGGGACCATGATGACCAATAAGGCTATTTCAGTGTATAGGGAATGGGGACTGTGATGACCAATAAGGCTATTTCAGTCTATTGTCTATACTTGTACATGTATGTAGAATTGTAGGTCTTAGATAGAACCCTTATAATCTAGTGCAGCTATCTTTGTTTATGTACATGTAAGTGTAAGAAATGACCATATACATAAAAACAGGAAAAAAAAGTTTATTCTCAAGAATAGCAGGCCTGTGCCTTTGGCACATGCATCAAGACTCAATTATCTAAAGTTGGCATCTTTGATATGTATTTATATATTGTAATTGACATGTTTAATTTTCTGAAATAAAATACAGTTTAAACTTATTAAGCCTACAATGAGTTTGATCATCACTATTGTTCTATCATATTTGCAAGAAATATGGGACTTGTATGAACGTCTTAGCTCTCAGAAAATGCTTTTTCTAAAGTATAGACTACAACCTTTTCTTTGTTACACCATTATTGATTTCATGTGAGGTGTATACATGTAGTATAATGTATGTAGTTATACAGATGTACATTGGGGTGAATCAAAATGTGTTTCTGGTCACCAGACAACTGCTCTTTATTTAAGAACTTATCCACTTTGAGGAATGGACGTGGAGCAGGTCGAAATTACAAATAAGGTTTGAATTGCATTTTTATTGCTTTTATGGTTTTATATCTGAAAATGGTATAAGGGCATTTTTAATAAAGTGTGGTAGCACTTCATGTTAAAAATGCCCCTATACCAAACCTTATATTTACATGCATTGAATGTATTTTTCCATTGTAGGGACATTTAGTCCATGTTGCTAAGGTGAATCGCAACGGCTTACGGTATCTACATGACAGATAATAAAATATTTAATGTTATTTTCTAATTTTCTACTTCATGAATTAAATTTACATTTTTGAATTTCATTTAAACATATTTCATAATTTGCTGTTAATTACTAACGACTTTCAACATGAGTCTATTCATGTATGCATACATAAGCGGATCACTAGAGGGAGCAAATTCCAATATGCAAGTATGACGGAAATACGTCTTAACATAAAGTGAATAGGAGAACATGTAAATATATTTGCAAAAGAACCCTCACTGTGTTGGATTCAGTCCATAACACGGGTCAAAATTTGTGGCTTTTCACATATGGGTCATGATTTTCCATATTGGGAGCAAGCAAGTAGGGATTTTGATGGTGCAAGGCTTGTCTTGAAAGACCACCACATCTGCCACTGAAATATGGTCTTTCAAGACAGGTGGTCTCTGATAAGAGCTTTTATTCGGAATGTGGTTTCTGAAGACAAGAGATGTCTCAAAACAGGATCCACTGTACTCTTAAAATGACCACCAGCCTTCTTCAAGTCAACTTCCCAACATAATCAGCTTTATAGGTTCCAGTCAACTTCCTGACATAATCCGCTTTATGGGTTCAAGTCAACTTCCTGACATAATCAGCTTTATATGTTCCAGTCAATTTCCTGACATAATCAGCTTTATGGGTTCCAGTCAACTTCCTGACATAATCAGCTTTATAGGTTCCAGTCAACTTCCTGACATAATCAGCTTTATAGGTTCCAGTCAACTTCCTGACATAATCAGCTTTATAGGTTCCAGTCAACTTCCTGACATAATCCGCTTTATGGGTTCAAGTCAACTTCCTGACAGGTTCCAGTCAACTTCCTGACATAATCAGCTTTATAGGTTCCAGTCAAATTCCTGACATAATCCACTTATAGGTTCCAGTCAACTTCCTGACATAATCAGCTTTATAGGTTCCAGTCAACTTCCTGACATAATCAGCTTTATAGGTCCCAGTCAACTTCCTGACATAATCAGCTTTATAGGTTCCAATCAACTTCCTGACATAATCAGCTTTATAGGTTCCAGTCAACTTCCTGACATAATCAGCTTTATAGGTTCCAGTCAACTTCCTGACATAATCCGCTTTATGGGTTCAAGTCAACTTCCTGACATAATCCGCTTTATTGGTTCAAGTCAACTTCCTGACATAATCAGCTTTATGGGTTCAAGTCAACTTCTCGACATAATCAGCTTTATGGGTTCAAGTCAACTTCCTGACATAATCTGCTTTATTGGTTCAAGTCAACTTCCTGACATAATCAGCTTTATGGGTTCAAGTCAACTTCTCGACATAATCAGCTTTATTGGTTCAAGTCAACTTCTCGACATAATCCGCTTTATTGGTTCAAGTCAACTTCCTGACATAATCAGCTTTATGGGTTCAAGTCAACTTCTCGACATTATCCGCTTTATTGGTTCAAGTCAACTTCCTGACATAATCCGCTTTATTGGTTCAAGTCAAGTTCCTGACATAATCAGCTTTATAGGTTCCAGCAGGTAAGAGTAAGAAAGCTCACCCAAACACAAAGAACATTGAAAGACTATGTTTTGGTATGAATTTACACACAAGCTTTTTAACAGGAGTGCATGAGAAGAACAAACATGGCAAACGGTAATAATCATTGATCATCCTCATGTTCAACTTCTATTTTTGTTCTCCTTCGTGTTCTCGGTGATTGGCCGAGATATAATGAGAACATGTTCTTGCACTATAGTAAAATCCATATAACCTGGCGGGGGGTGGAGTCTCATGAACCCTGTCTTGACCTGGATGAGTTTAAATTGTAGCTGATGCAGCATAACGACATTAAGATTACACCGACGATAGTAATGGTTCCTACCCGCACTGTACATACGAGTATCCAGTGTGTAATAAATGGCTCACTCTGTGAAGCTTGTCATAACCGAAAAATGGGTCAAATCATCTGTATGATAATCAAAAGGTAACTCCGCCCTACCAACTGTTATGTGAATCAGACAATACCCTAGGAATGGCTAAATTGTTTCCTCCCAAGGTCACTTCAGGTGAGAGACCAAGATTTAAAACATGATGTTCTGTTCTAATCACTCGCCTATGGAGGCCCCAACTTTGGGAGAAAATTATTTTTGGATGTTGATACTAAATCAAAAAGACATAAACAAAAAGTTCTAAATAACTGTCTTTATTAAAAATCAACATTTCAATTGATATACTAAAACTACATCATGTATATATATATATATATGTGTGTGTGTGTGCGTGTGTGTGTGTGTGTGTTAAGCAAGCTGTAAAATCTTGATAAATACATAATGGCAATAAACTATAAATGACTAAAACTATTACCTAACAAAATGACAAAACTGTGTATATAAAGGATTGTTCAAGGAAGATGGGAAGGTCAGGTAGTTCACAATTTTAAAAATATTTTTATGCCTTGGTGATTTACACCACATTCAATAATTTTTCAGTGTTACAGAGGCAGTCACATTTTAAAGCCACCTTCCGGGGAGTATTGTCCATAAATAAACTTTCCTGTACTCTGTGTATTCGCATGAACTTTCATTCTATTTTTAAAGTCCTATTCCAACTACATGTAATTAGTTAATTAATTGTGGGAGACACCGAACACATTGATCTATTTATAACTGGTAAGGCGTTGCCGGTCACACGTTTCACTGTCCAGGACAACTCAGACAAGTAGAACACCAACCAAATGCTCTGGAACACTGTCCTGGGCAAGCAATTTAACCATAAACTTACGTGAATTATGTAAATTTTATCGACTTCTTCCTGCCCTGGTACATTCAATTGCAACCTGTGCTGAGACTGTGCCGGAATAGTACTCTCGTGGTGAATCAAGTACACCCTTTATATCACTCATACACCAGGGTAAATTTGAGAATTCCTACTGAATCCGCCCAAATAACTCTAATAATTTTTAAATCTTTTTCATTTTTGTCGGTTAGGAGTCGTTTTACAATATGTCCAGAAAATTACAATAGCATCCCGGAATGTGACTTTAATGGAGGAGGCAGCTAAAACTGGTTACAATGTACCTTGTAAAAAGAGTAAACCGACAAACTTCCTTACAGAATAAATTCAAGTAAAACACAGGGGGTCCTAATACAGTGTGTGTGTGTGTGTGTGTGTGTACATGTACACACAAGGAAGACAACTCCTCAATGGCTATTAGTGTCACAACATGCTTGCAAGATCATCGGTGATACATTCCATATTGATGATGAAAAGAGAAAAAAAAAACCCAGAATTTCATAAATTTTGATTTACAGAATTGCCACCAAACCTCTTACCTTTCCTGTAATTACATTGAGATTTTCATTTACAAGTTCCACCTCATTTTATTGGTCTGCTAGCCCTCTTCCAATACAGCCATTCAAATCGTAATAAATATCTTTATTTTTTTCATCAGATTACAGTTTTTGTAGCAAACATAGCCCCAGACTTATGCATGACTTTGTTAAAAATTTCATTTTGCACGAACCAATATTCAAAATTCCTTCAGTTTTTTTTAAATTTGAGTACATGTAAATTTTCAAACTCTGAGTATCACACCAATTTATTTTAGAAAAAGCAAATTATCCTATTTTTTTCATTATTTGTTTTATTCATTCATTTGGTGACTTTGGTTGAAGACCTTGACCCCTGTGATTATGATCTGTCAAGAAATTTGAAATACCATTAGCATGGAACAAGGGCCTGAGACCATAAACAAAGAAAACTCTGAGACAAATTTTTAAGAATTTACTCATCTGAGTAAAAAGTGAAAACTCGCATCCCATAAAATGACTTTAGAATTTTCTCAACTGAGGTAAGATTGTCAGATGGCAGTGTAAATCCCATGACATATGTCCCAATTCACTTAACTTCGATATTTGAACATTATTCTTACCATAATCCATGATTAATTATTATTGACTAACCAAGAGGTATAAAACATGTTAAAAATCAAATAGGCAGCAAGTTTTGTGGCATAAAAAAGGGGAATAGGTATATACCTTTTTAAAAACATTAAAAATTTCTTGTAAAATGCCAATACAAGACTGAAGTCAGTGATTTATACACATAATATGTATAATGTATAAAATAAATGATATTCAAGATACATGTAAATTAGTATAAGTACATCAGATAAAATAAATGACTCTGGAGATACACTGGGGCATATGTACTGGACTAAATTTACACTGTCCCTATTGTTAATGTAAACGTCGTATGGCCAAATCATGCCAACATAGAAAGATGAGTTGGTCTCCTTAATCTATTATTATGATAATGACATTAGTGTTTATTTATGTCGAGGTGAAACATAGGGGGCAGCCATTTTCGCTGTTAAGAATTACTTAAGTCAGCTACAGACTGTACTTAAGTATTTTATCACTTGAGAAAGAAATTTATCTAAGAATTTCTTTATGGTCCACAGCTTTATTCAGGTTGAGAAAATTTGAATAAAATCTTGAAGTTCAGTAAAAAAATTGTCTGAGAATAGTTTTACGGCCTTGGGCCCAGATGAACTAGGGGCTTTTAAAGGGGCAATTTTAAGGTCCAAACTGGAGACCTTCAAATATTGTAAAGATATGTAAAGGTTATAAGTGTATCAAATTATAAAAAGACTATAAGTACAAAAATGTATACTGTACGAGGGGAAATAACTTGTAGTGTGTATTTATAATGTTGATAAATCCACGATTTTAAGAAACAGTGAATAAGTTAGGGATATAATTATATATATATATATACATACCGTAATATATAATTGCAAAAAGTACAACCTGTCGAGATAAATTCCTATACACAATACAATACCTTAAATCGATGCCGAAATGGTATATTGTAGTCTTTTGTTCTTAAGATTTTTGCCTTTCTGAATTTTGGGGACCAATATTGATTCCCACTCCCAGATCAAACAGATTATACTACCCGTATGTCATACTCTCTATATAGAGTTCTCGAAACTGAAAATTGTCAGTAATTTAACGAAAAAAACTAAAATTTTACGGGACTGATTTTAGTTAATTCAAATGTACTGTATGTATAAGATCAGTAGGCAAGTCAAATGTACTGTATGTATAAGATCAGTAAGCAAGTCAACTGTACTGTATGTATAAGATCAGTAAGTAAGTCAAATGTACTGTATGTATAAGATCAGTAGGCAAGTCAAATGTACTGTATGTATAAGATCAGTAAGCAAGTCAAATGTACTTATTTATAAGATCAGTAAGTACGTCAACTGTACTGTATGTATAAGATCAGTAAGCAAGTCAAATGTACTGTATGTATAAGATCAGTAAGTAAGTCAAATGTACTGTATGTATAAGATCAGTAGGTAAGTCAAATGTACTGTATGTATAAGATCAGTAGGTAAGTCAAATGTACTGTATGTATAAGATCAGTAAGTCAAATGTACTGTATGTATAAGATCAGTAAGTAAGTCAACTGTACTGTATGTATAAGATCAGTAGGTAAATCAAATGTACTTATGTATAAGATCAGTAAGTACGTCAACTGTACTGTATGTCAATCAGTAAGTAAGTCAAATGTACTGTATGTATAAGATCAGTAAGCAAGTCAAATGTACTGTATGTATAAGATCAGTAAGCAAGTCAAATGTACTGTATGTATAAGATCAGTAAGCAAGTCAAATGTACTGTATGTATAAGATCAGTAAGCAAGTCAAATGTACTGTATGTATAAGATCAGTAAGCAAGTCAAATGTACTGTAAGTGATCATAAGCAAGTCAAATGTACTGTATGTATAAGATCAGTAAGCAAGTCAAATGTACTGTATGTATAAGATCAGTAGGTAAGTCAAATGTACTGTATGTATAAGATCAGTAAGTATGTCAAATGTACTGTATGTATAAGATCAGTAAGCAAGTCAAATGTACTGTATGTATAAGATCAGTAAGTAAGTCAAATGTACTGTATGTATAAGATCAGTAAGTAAGTCAAATGTACTGTATGTATAAGATCAGTAAGCAAGTCAAATGTACTGTATGTATAAGATCAGTAGGTAAGTCAAATGTACTGTATGTATAAGATCAGTAAGTATGTCAAATGTACTGTATGTATAAGATCAGTAGGTAAGTCAAATGTACTGTATGTATAAGATCAGTAAGTATGTCAAATGTACTGTATGTATAAGATCAGTAAGCAAGTCAAATGTACTGTATGTATAAGATCAGTAAGTAAGTCAAATGTACTATAAGATCAGTAAGTAAGTCAAATGTACTGTATGTATAAGATCAGTAAGCAAGTCAAATGTACTGTATGTATAAGATCAGTAAGTAAGTCAAATGTACTGTATGTATAAGGTCAGTAAGCAAGTCTGAATGACATGATAACTCATCAAACTCTAAAAAAACAATTTGGCAATATTTTAACATAACATTGAAAAGAAATATTTTATGAGACATTTTTTCCAGTTGGACCAAGGGAAAAATTTACATGGGGTTACCAAGCAGTCCGGCACATTTCAGGATTGTTGTCCATGTGACAAGTACTTCAAAATTTAGCAACTATTAGTATACTTAAGTATCTTTCCAAAATATCACAGCAAATAACAATATATTTTTAATAAATAAACAAATAAAATTATATTCATACAATACAAACAACAAGTAAAAGATTGCAAAATTATATTTGCTTTTTTGCTTAAAACAGTATAAAATTTGTAAAAGTACCCTGCACACATCTGTGTCTAGACATTTATATTCTAAATGCTTCTGACCAATTTTTTGAAAATAATAATAGGAATCCTTGTTAGTGTATTGTGTTGTTGACTCCCTTAGAGACCTGGACCCTGTTCTATCAAGAAGTCATAAAACCTAACTCGTAAGTCTTAACTTTTAAGTTAGTTACCATTAACACAAAACTTATGACCGTTTTAATAAATCTACCCTAACTTGAGTCGTATGGCATACACATGTTTTCATATCAACTCTTGATAATTTAAGAAAATTTCTACCTGTTACTCTTACAAAGAAACTTGATGACACATACAACAATAGACTTCTACACCATGCCTGTGACAGGTAATAAAGACAGGATCTGATTTGGTTGTAATTCACAAGACCTAATTCTTTGTAAAACTGTGGCAAGTTGTAAGTTTGGTCCTGATACTTAGGACCTTACGTAAAATGTGTAACAGTATTGCACAGTCCCTTTTCTTCATAACATATATAATGATATTGCTCATGTGGACTGCTTCATTCACATTCTAAACTTGTTTATTTACATGTAACAGTTTGAGTTTCTCAGCTGTGATTGTGTTGATTTTTCTTTTCCATTTACCCAAGTGTCCTGGTTTTCTTAATAAGGGAAATAACTCTTACATGTATTTTGCTGAGTAACAAACTTTCAACACCTGTAAATTCCAATTAAAAAGTGGAATGTAGTACATATTACACAAATACATTAGTAGTAGTCAAGTTTACCAGCACAAAAAAGATGCCACCGAGACATTTGTTATATGTCATTTTGTATAAAATTAATTTCAACATAATGTTACGTAAATGTCAGTCATTTTTTTCAATCCCAGATACACAGTTATGTTCTTTATCTGAATTATCTCAATATAGAGCACTCGGCACAAAAAAGTCACATGTCTATACGATCAGGTTTTAATCTTTGTTTCTGTGTCACAGCATATGTGTCATGTTATAGAACCTTCACTGCAGTGAAATCAATCTATAGCTCAGGCCAAATTTGTGGCACTTCACGTAAAACTGGTAAAAACAAGTAAAAAAAACTCTTGGCAGGACACAAGACACCACTGAAATACACAATGCCAATTTACAAATAAAAATGAGAGTGGTAGGAACAAAGTTTTTGTACATGTATGTAGGACTAGTACATCTCCCTAAGATGTGTACTGTACCAAATATGGGGAAATAAGTAAGATGTGCCCCACAATGGTCTTGACAAATAAAATCAACAAAGGGGAGTAACTTTAAAAAATAATGGTGATAGGAATACAACTTAATTTCTGTATGCAACACTCCGTCTTCTTAAGAAGTATACTTGCACAAAATATGGGGAGCCTAGTAGAATTAATGAGGATGATATGGCCCGGACAAAGCAAAAGGGTGGAAGGCCAGAGGGATCCACAATGCAAAACTATAGTTCTATTACATAATGGAGTTATTTTGTGCTTAAACTTTCAACAGGTTTAAAAAAAAATTCCCAAGTATATTTGCTGTAACTCTCCATATACAAAATGTACATGTATGACAGAGGACAAATTAAGCAATCCTGTCTCACTAGTCAGATGGGCTAGTTGGAAAAAAAATTTATTAGTCCTATTACAAATTAACTAGCCCCAAAGTAGTATAATAAATTACCTAATTGGCACGTATTTGCCGAATCGGTACCAGAATGACCAAATTGGTAGTTTTAGTAAGTTAGTCTGATATGACATATATAAAATATAAATTCAGAAGTTAGTCTCCCTCTTCTATACCAACAACCCAAGGCTCCGGGGATGGCTCCCATTTCAGTATGTATGTCCCTCTTTCTTTCAGTTCTGGCAAAGTGTTTAGAATTTCATCAACAACATCCTTACGCAATACACAATAGACAATCAATCTATTAAGTCTGTGGCAGCATCTCGCCATATTTATCAGTGCAGTGCTAAGTTCATTTGAATTTCTTGTCTGGAGCACTAGGCATTCCAAGGTTTTGTGATAATAAGCCGTAGCCAGATTGACCTCCTCATATATCATTGTGAAAGTTTCCAGTTTAAGAACATGAACAGGAATTTCTGGCTTCATTATTTCCGACACTTTAACTAATGGACAAGTGTGGTCAAAGAACAGCGAAACTTTTAGATATGGTAACTTGGCAACCAACTGTTGCCATGCCTCTGAAGTGAGATCTTTGTCATACTTTTGCTCTCGACGACAGGCAATTCCAAGATGCTCTAGTGGAGCTATGTCATCTTCTGCTAGGGCAAGTAAAGTATCATCAGACATGCTACAATGGAAGACTTGTAAGTTTTTCAATCTTCTACATTTTTTAACCAGATTGAAAATACAGTCTGGTGAAACCTTGCATACTAGAATTCTGTTTAAAATGTTTAAATATTCCAGATGATCATGGTTTTGTGATAACAAATTAAAGACACTGTCATCATAAGCAACAGAAAGGCCGCTTAGATCAATGTGACTCAAATGTGTTACAGGATGATCAATAATTTCTGCATTTCGACTGAACAGTTTCTTCAATGATACCACAAATTCAGCACCAGCATAAAATAGTGGGTTACTTCCCTTGAATGTAATCTTAATGGAAGACAATTTACAATTTTCAATAGCTGCCAGCTCATCTATCAGTCTACATGCTACCTGTCTGTTTTCTGTGAGGCCCTGGTTTATGTTCATCACAACATGTTTTAAATGGTGACCATGGTGATGTAAACACTTCAAATACGGACTTTTCTCAACATCCTCATCACAAGTAAATAGATTAAATGTGAAGTAAGTCCACAGCTCTGGAAGGTGGAAGCACTCATACCACGATTTGCAAACAAAAGCTGCTTGGTACTTGCTCCTCAAATCAAGGTTTGATAATATCTTGGCAATTATGTGCTCAGGTAACTCACTCCAACCAAAATCATCATCACAGTTGGCCATCTTCCTGTAAAAAAATATATATATTAAACACATGTATCCACAATGTCTACTAAAATTCAGCCACCAGTTTAAATTTAAAATTTTGGGACCAAGCTGTTCAAAAGATGATTACCTTTAGGCTTTATCAGTAATTGAAAAAACACATATTTTAGTTTTACTTTAATTGTAAAATGTAAGCATTTTTTCTATTGAAAAATCAAGAAATTTGACTCATTGACCTTCAACTCATCGAAGTTCTACTGTATATCTAATACAAGTACCAAGTAGTCTAACATCTGTAGAACATTTATCAAGAAAACGTACCAATTATATCTAATACAAGTCCCAAGTAGTCTAACATCTGTAGAACATTTATCAAGAAAACGTACCAATTATATCTAATACAAGTCCCAAGTAGTCTAACATCTGTAGAACATTTATCAAGAAAACGTACCAATTATATCTAATACAAGTCCCAAGTAGTCTAACATCTGTAGAACATTTATCAAGAAAACGTACCAATTATATCTAATACAAGTCCCAAGTAGTCTAACATCTGTAGAACATTTATCAAGAAAACGTACCAATTATATCTAATACAAGTCCCAAGTAGTCTATCGGCTGTAGAACATTTATGAAGAAAACGTACCAATTATATCTAATACAAGTCCCAAGTAGTCTAATGGCTGTAGAACATTTATCAACAAAACATACAATTATATCTAATTAGTACCAAGTAGTCTAACTGCTGTAGGACATTTATCAACAAAACATACCAATTATATCCAATACAAGTTCAAAGTAGTCTAACCGTAAAGGTTGAAGGTAGTTTCACTATACATGTACATGTATAAAGATCATACCCATCCAGACCA